>NW_010729129.1:726845-745201 GCF_000365185.1 Nelumbo nucifera
ATTAATAGTTATAATAATATTGAAACACGAATAAAAAATAATTAAATACATAATAATTATGAAAAATAATTAATAATTAATAAATAACGTGTTTAAAATAATAAAAAATAATTACTCACACATTATTAGATTTTCATTTATGTGTGCATTCACATATTAGATTTTCATTTGTTCAATCCCACATGCACACATTATTGGAGAACGCCTAACAACCATTTTCCCTATATAAAAGAAAAGTTTGTTCACCTACATAACCATAATAGTAAACTATAAACAAACAAGAAGTTCTACATAGTTCAAGTACATAACTAGGATCAAAGATAAATAGTTCAATGCATGTTCCTATTTAATAATTCTTGTGCAATTTCCTCTCGCAATGAAGCCATGAACTGTGCATCAGCCTGCCCATAAGATGTCTCTCCATCGTCATGCTCTTCTGTCTCTATTTCTACATTTTCATTAGGCACTTGCATATTAGATTCATCGTATTCATTAAAAAAAGTATCAACTATTGATTTCCTTCTCAAATATTTGTGGATAGTGACACATGCAATGACTATGTTCCATTGGACATGGAGATTGAAAGGCGCCATCCGTTTAAGAATTGGAAATCGAGCTTTCAGAACACCAAACGATCTCTCAATTACATTTCTTAACTTTGCATGTGCCTGGTTGAATCATTCTTCTTTTGTCCTAGCACGCTCACGACAAAAGTCTACTACCCAATATCGCACATTTCGATAGGGTGCAATAAAGTGTCTTGTATTTGCATATGCAGCATTGCAAAGATAGTACTTGTCTGTGTCAATCAAATATATTTATCAAACAAATGAATTTATTAAAAAAAAACAAACACCCATACAACACCATTCTTACCAGTAGGTGGAAATGGAAAATTGTTGATAGGGTTGTATGCAAACTCATATAAAACCCTAGCATCATGTGTTGTTCCTTCCCAGCCAACATAAACATATGTAAATACCATATTAAAATCACAAACAGCCAACACATTCTAGAAACATTCTTTCCCTCCTCTTCCTCGACATGCTAGTTGTTTTTCCGATGGCACCACAGCATGAACAAGTGTCCCATCTAAAGCACCAATAGCACCCTTCGACAACAAAAGAAAATAAATAGTTTTGATCTCAACCCCTACGCCAATCAAAATTATGAAACTTATGTGATATTGTCAATTATTTACCTTGAGTACTTGTCAGAGTCATTTATGGTGCCATGGGATGTTTGGATTTGGATCAAAAGTAGTTGGGCGGATCATTTCTCGTGCAAATTCCATCATAGCATATAGCACTTGATGAAAGTATGTATGCATTGTTTGGGTGGAGTGCTGGAATCTTCTCTTCATAATAGAGAACCTTTCATTATGGCTTAAATAGAACAGAAACATAACCATGTTTTCCTCTACTGATATGTATCAGCTATCATGCAACCATCCACAATTATGAAAATGGCCACAGATCCGTACATATGCTTCAACCGGCATCCTCATCACCTCGATGGTTTGTTGGTTGTTTCCATTTAATAGCTCACGTGTATAAAGACAACCGGGTAGTGCAGATTCACAATCTGGCATCCTTGGAATACGCCTTCGTAAACTTTTTTTCATATACCAATATAAGAGAATAATCCTACCCAACCTCTTCATCCGAGGTGTCAACATGTTTTTTTTTGTACCTGATGGTTACATTCCACATTGAGATTAATCTAAAAGCAAATATATAAGCATGTTGAAGAGAAATATCAAAATATCATTTTCATCCAATAATTTCATCAAGTTTGTGTAAAAACACTCAAAATATCAAAAAAACAAAACCCAACAAGTATAATGCAAGTATATCATCCCAAATTGTTTAACAAAAAAAAAAAAGAAGTTCCATCTAATCAACCAAAACAACAAGTCCAAGTACGATTAAAACCGACAAATAAGTCCTACAATATGTTCATCCTCTTAGCATAAACTAATATCCACCGTTTAATCGCCTCATTATTGGGTGTGTCATAAGAACCACACCAATGGATCCATTCCCTTCTTGCTTTCGGGCTTTCCGCAAAGATGAYCGAAGCCTCTATATATAAAGGGGTACTAGGTGTCCAGCCAAAATCATCAAGCTTCTGAACACATTCTTCTACAGTTGGTCCTCCATCCTCAACAATCATAATATCAAGAAGCTTCTCCATCTTAGCATCATGCTCACTAGTGAACTTTTTTTGCCTCTTAGAGGGGCGTTCACTTGGACCTATAGACTCCTCAAAAGTCTGTTGTGTTTGAGGTTGGGACCTTGCGGGAGGTGTGATAGGCGTATCATCAATGTCAATAGGATCACCATCTAGTGTCTTACCATCAAAACCAGTACCTAGGGAAGCATTTGATAGACCCGTAGATGCCATTGGTCTCGACCTATTTGACAATGAAGTACAACCAACTTCTACAATTGAACAGACCCCATCGAACAATGTTCTACACTCATTGGCAAATTGGAGTCCTGCATACCTAAAAACCTTCGCATTTGGGTAGGCCTATTATCATACAAACAAACAACCCATCCTATTAGATCCTACACACATATACATTACCTAACAACAACAAAAATTCAAGGTAGTTACCTCCAAGAACTCTTCCCACTGGTCATTTGACTAGTCCATTGTACCAGTAGACAGGTTGTATCCATTTTCAGTCCTATTGATGAGGGTCACTCATAATTGATATTTTCTCTTTAAATAATCGAAGCCATTTTTAAGTTACTTCTGTGAAAAATTCTTATGGAGCTTTTCCATGATCTTTTTTTGAATTCATGCCCATGATTCTTTCTTAAGTGACCCACCTTGTCTCCCATGTGTGGACACCTCATTAATGCAAAAGTACAACAATAGTTTTTGTAGGGCCGGGTCCTTCCAAGTGGCTCTATCAAAGTTATCTCCAGAGGCCATTCCTAACCCCTATAAATGATAATGTAAGACCTATGTCAAAAAATAGAAAACCCAATCTCAAAGCATAAAGAGTTATAACAAAAAGAAGCTTCTCAAAGCTAAAGAAGAGAAATAATAGAATATACTCATATTTATATCAGCAAAATAAGCATACTCATATAAGCAAAATAAACATACCTTTGGGGGTGTAAACTCAGTATAATGTAAGACCTATGGGGGTGTAAATGTTTTGGATTGATTAATATAAATTTGTGAGAGAGATGCCAAATGAACAATGAGAACCTTGACTTTATAGTCATTAGCTATCATAATCTAATTTTTCTATGGAAGCCTGCTGGTTATAACTAGAGCCAAAAGCAAAGTACGGCTCAAGAAACATGGGGTGGGAGCCAAGTGAATCAAATCAGTCTTACGACTGCTTGGACTGTAATTGTGTGGAGATTAAAGCTATCTGTGCAAGTTTCTAATGGGAATTGTGTATGGGACCCTGTTCTCAAAAGTCATAAGTACTTTGAAACTGGGAAGTAGAGACTTTCTTAAAGCTGCCTTAAACACTTTACATACAGTATGCAATTTGACCCTAACTGAGAGGACAAAAGACTGGTTAGAAGAGAAATCTAAGGCAGTTTACTATCAAAACTTTTCATAACAAGTTAACTCGATAAGAAGTTTAGGAGCTTGGTATAGGCATACTTTGGTGCAAATACATTCTCTTAAAGGTAGCTTTTTTGTTTGATCTCCCTACTTAAATGAGATCCTTACKAGGGACAAACTCTTAAATAGAGTTGTGGGGAGTGTTTCATTGTATTGTGTTATATGAAATGAGGTGGAGGAATCTGTGAATCACTTGTTGTTACATTGTACTTTCACTCCATATGCTTGGAATAAAGCTTTGTTCACTTGAGCTCAATTTAATGGTAAATCCACTAAATTTATTTTTCCCCTGTAGAATGACAAGGCCAGAAATTTTCTCCTCCAAAATTCAATACCTCTGTGGTTTCTCCATGGAAGGGAGTTCTTCATTTCTACCTATGAAGTTTCTTCTGTTATGTTATAGGAAAATGACAGAGAATAGCTAAACAGGGTGTTGGAAATGTAAAGATGCATATACTAAAAATTGACATACCAACATAATATACTAGCATTGAGATGGTATCTAGGTTTCATACTTCTTATGGCAAAAATCAATTGTAATTTCTTGYTTGTTGAACTTGAACATCTTAAAGAGATTTACCTAATGTTCCATTTTTGCCTGTTTACTTTTTGGATGATGCATGTAATTGCATTATTTTACTTTTTTTCTAGGTTGGGCCTTCTTATGACATAAAACCTAAAGTTTGTTTGTGGGTTTGCTAAAATTTAGAAACATCTCCATTAAATTTCTGATTACATTTTATAAAGAAGCTAAGCTACATGAAAGTAGGCCTTTGTATCAACAAGGAAAATGAACCTTGTTGTTGATTCATATTTAAAAATTAACTTTGTGACCCATTTTATTGTTGTCCCTCTGATTATTTGTTGATCAAGCATTTCTTTGACTTTGCTTATGAATCAAGTCCTTACCAAAAAAAACTCATAAACATCAATAGTCAGTTCCACTCATTGTTAAATATAAGGAAAAACTCATCATACAGAGATGCATAAACCATTGAGAAAGCATTGAGAGGGAGGGCTTTTTTCAACTGATTTGGGTTATTCTAATCCAAGCTAATTATTTGTTGATCAAGCATTTCTTTGATTTTGCTTATGAATCAAGTTTTTACCAAAAAAAAAAAAACTCATAAACATCAATGGTCAGTTCCACTCATTTTTAAATATAAGGAAAAACTCATCCTACAGAAATGCATAAACCATTGAGAGGGAGGGCTTACTTTCAACTGATTTGGGTTATTCTAATCCAAGCTGAGTAGTAGTGTAAAAAAGAATGTAATAAAGACATATAGCTTCAGGTATGAAACATCAAACACCTCAATGAACCCTATAAATTAGAAACCCTGGTTTTGATACCAACAAATGAATTGGTTTAATTTAAGACTCTCAGAGCCTCCATGATGACATCCTAGGGATTAGTCACAAAAGAGAGTTCTTTGAAAAGCCCTATTCCCTCACTACGTGACCACAGAGCAGGGAGTTCTATCCCTAAAAAAATATGCCAACATACCTCGAGGTATGTTGGCATAAAACATTCCTGTTTACCCATATATCACAAATCATACGAAAATCAAACAAAAATCCATAAATCTTACAAAGAATATGGGTAAAGCAAACCAAACGAAAATCTTTCATGTTTATCCATATACTACAAATAAAATGAATCTGAATGGAGTCATAGCATAAAACATTCCTGTTTATCCAACAAGCATGGCAATAAAAAAGAAAAAAAAAAACTAAAGATTGCAAGGGTTTTTGAGGGAGCTTCTTCAGATTCGGTTTGAAGAGAAGGTTCTTCAGTTCGAAGCAAGAAACATACCTTTCAAAGAGCAGATTCAGTTTGAAGTGAAGGTTCATAGAGAAATGGTGGTGGAGCTTGCTCGTAGAGAGGATGGCGGTGAGCTTCTTCTCAGTTCGAAAATGGGGTGAATGACCTAATTTTTTTGGGTTTTATGTGAAGGACAAATTGTTGTCATTTTTAATTTGTCATGAGGATAATATCGTCATTTACCAAGGTCTGAATAGCCTCTAGGCGCATTAAGCACTCGCCCAACCACTTTCATTTTAAGATCTGAAAATGCAGTCCAGACCTAATATTAAGATGCACACCCAAACAAAGGTGGCATTTGAAAAGCAACTATTTCAGACTTTAGAGGTCTGAAATAGGTTATCAAATGCCACCTTATTCTGTCAAAATTGATTTTGGCCTTCGTGGTTCGGTGGTTTTAGTGTCTATTCATGGAATATTGTAAAATAAAAATCTATCATAAACAAGAAAATAAAACATAATTCATGGACAAGTTAAATGATATTACATAATTATTAAATAATGCATGGTCCAACTTCACACGCATTTGATAGTTTATTAAATGCAACATAATTAATACATTTCACGTGGAATCTCTAAGCCAATTTGGGTAAGGTAAACCTCCTGACCCTAAAATCAATTTGAGTGTGAATTGATTCCAAGAATTTGGAATTAGACCTAATTTATTTGAGAATCTCTATTGAAAAAAAAAAAAACCCTAATTGACAAATGATTGAAAAGTTTGAGAGTAGCTTCAATTGGTTCCAGCTAGAACTAACCCATTGCTCGCCCTAGGCCCAAAGTCCAAAGACAAAGAAAGGGAAAAAAAGGCTCCTTGGGTTTCGAGGAACATTGGATTAGTTTTTGACTCGGAGGATCATAGTAGATGATTAAGCTAGATCACCGGTTAAACCAATAAATCAGTGACTTAGAGGGTGTTTGGCAAGGGCTACACAAGAATCATGGGTTTGAATCTCATTGAAATACCAGTTATTTCCAATTCATTTTATTCATGGTATACAATATAAATTTACTTTTAGTTCAATTTATTATTAATATACCTGTTGTGGCTCGGATTGGTCGAGGGCAACGAGGTAAATTCACTCCCAAGTTCYGAAGGCTTTGAGGACTCTGAAGGGAGGTAAGTCGAGGTTGAGGTGAGGTGCTCCCTTCTGAGTACGGTAGGAGACGAAGACTACAGGTCGTCGTCTCGGTAACGAGGTTCCTGGAGACCCGAGGTTCTGCAAAACAAGATGTGTTAGAGGTCTCGGGTGGAGACTGGAGGCAGAAGCTCCGACAAGTTAGTACGAGGTGTGAGGTATGAGGAGGTGCAGACGAGGCCTCAATGGTGGTCCTCGGATGCACTGGGTCCCTAGGAGTAAATGCTAAGGAAGCGAGGTAGGTGTTGGGAGTAAATAAGAGAGTTGCATCAGAATTCTGGGATCTGGATCCCTTGTCAAGGGAGAGTTACCTCATATTTATACTTGAGTAAGCTGGAGGCAGGTGGAGATGAACGCACTAGATGAGTTCCTTGCGAGTACGCCTAACTACTCCGCGGTTGGCTCCGTATGAAGGCAGCAAGGCTTCCCCCTCTGCTATGGCTAGCGCTGTCAAGCGTTAGTGGGCAGGGCCTCCCAGCCCATAATGGGTTAGGCCTGGCTAGCCCACATCAATACCATATCTTTGATTATTTTAAGTTTAATTTATTAATGGAATTCGATAATCAAAACCAATTGTAATCTGACCTAAATTTGATGTATAAGATTGATTTGAATTCAAATCAAACTTTGATCCAAGTACATCCAATTTGATCTAATCCATTTGCGGTCCTATTTTGTAGGAATGCATTCCATGACTAGTATGTTTCACCATGATCCATGACCCATGAGTGCAATGCCCTTGATAAAAGGTAGGGTTGATAATTAAGGGGATGTTTGACTAGGTTGTTTTGTTTTTGAAAACAAAACCAATTGCCACATTTGGCTTTTGGTAAACCCTTGCAATCTTGTGCTAAATAGGGCCCTATGTCTATAATTTTGCTGATGTGGAAATTGTTTTTGTTTTAGAAAACAAGGCCAAGAATGTTGTCAAACACCCTAAGATTTCAACTTGGGTTAGGCATGGCCCAACCCAACCCTTAATGGCCAAGGCCAACACCAAATTGGATTAATTGGATCTAGGTGGTTTGTTTTGTTTCCTTAAAACATTTTTTAAGCACTAGTAATTAAGCACATGTGTTGCACATGAGAAATTTTTCTTCATATTAGTTACTTGAATTTTAAATATATCATAGTTAAGATAGAAATTGAAAATTAAAAAAGGTAACAATATGATTAAAAATAAACTTCAATATTTATTAGGGTAAATTACAAAGGCCCCCCTATACTTTGTTTTGCGACAAATACCCCCTTGTACTATGACTGTGAGACAAAGACCCCCTTTTGTTAAACTTCTATTAAAATCCACCATTGCAATATTTTTAATCCCCATACTACCCTTGTAACAATATTCATCTTCCCCGACCTCACGAACAACAACGGTAGTAGTTGTTGCAGTGGCGGTAGACTTTGGAAGTCCTCCCTCTCTCTCTCCCCCATGAGGAAGCATGAGTCCGGGCAATCGTGGAGATCGTGAACGGCATGGTGAAACACTTGCACAGAGGAGAGAACATGAATTACACAAATTGATGTAAGGACTGCAGATCCCAAAAAATACCCATTGAGTATTAACCAGTCCAAGACAAAACTCAGTTCTCTAAGTAACTGTCAGTGCATTTAGAAGCTGGAGAGTGGAGGTTGGCAAAATCTATTCATTGTGTTTCTGCCAGAAGCACGCAATGCTTCCTACCAATTCTGTGAGGCTACATTTACATTGAGGTATGAGCTACATTATCATTTATCAATTACAACAAGGAGCATTTTAATGGGGACCCTGCAAATCAAACAGCTCCCCACAGAAGAGAGATCACATGCTAGAACAGTTCGAACTCCGGATGCCCTCATGTAGACTTGAACTCCAAATGTTTACTCTCCCGAGAAAGCATAAATGGAACTCCGAGATCACAAAAATTTGGTAGCTCCGGTGGGATGGCACACCATATTAATGCCCAGTTCAGGCCCTCAAAGAATGGATGTTGCCCACAAAAAACTTTTTAGGTCTATGTGCAGAATCCCCTTGTATAGATCCTTTCTGTCTCCAGCCATATTGGGCACAGGTTTCATGCTTTTCACCGAAGCTTATATCTTCTACAGCGAAGACCCGGAAACTATAATCTGACTTGGTAGCGCAAGTGAGCCCTCTGCCATAGCTTGTGGCAAAGCCAACCATTGCCCAGTCCAACTCCTTTGTTGGGACCCATGAGTACTTAGCTCCTGAGATCATCAAAGGAGAGGGTCATGGCAATCCTGTGGATGGGTGGACATTTGGGATCTTTCTTTACGAGCTCTTATTTGGTAAAACACCCTTCGAGGGCTTGGGAAATGAGGAGACTTTAGCGAATGTGGTGATACAGAGCCTGAAGTTGGAGTACTCGCAGCGCTCGCTCTGGTCATCGTTCTCATTTCCTTTATGCAAAATGCATGTGGTTAGTACTTGCACTTTTCCCTTTTATTCCTTCTCAAATTCTTCTATCTTATTCCAACCAACAATGTGATATCATCTTCACCTTTATCCTCTCAAGCATTGTAGTTTCCCATGATAGCAGCATCATCGACAACAACTATAGAGACAAGATTGAAGACGGAGAAGAGAAGAAAGGGAATATGAGAAATGGGTTTCCTCCATCCTTTCACTTTGGAGAGTTGGGAGAGAGAAAGAATGAGAGAGGACGGTGAGGGAGGGGAAAAGAATAGAAGAAAGGGAAAACAATAGAATAAATAGGTTTTAAGAGAAAAAAGGGCAAAAAAAAAGAAAATAGAAAACATTTAGTGGGGTGTTTTGGTAATTTAATGCATTCCATCATCTAACTTACGGTCAAGGGGGGTCTTTGTCTCATGGTCATAGTACAGGGGGGTCTTTGTTGCAAAACAAAGTGCAGGAGGTCTTTGTCATAGACCCCATAGTACAGGGGGGTCTTTGTAATTTACCCTATTTATTATTCAATTATGACATCATGCATTTTTTTGAAAAGTTGGATCATTGACCCACCATCTAGATACGAAATAGCATTGCTTTTGGATTAGTTTTAAATTAGGAAAAATTATAGTCGGAGTCGACTGTACATTTAAAATTTGGTTACAAGTTGGTCCATAAACCAACAAAACTCTAACAAACGGCTCTACATTTCAAGTTATAAAAACCCTCGCCATGTCATCGGAGTGTTATGTGGCTATTGCCAACATGGGGCTCTTAACCCATATTGGACATAATAAAAAACTTATACTAAAATTTCCCTTTAATGTTGGGTGATTGGAAAAAAAAAAGGGTTTTTAGTTTCTCTCCCTCACTCTCTATCAATCTCTCTCATACTCTTTCACTCATAGTCATCTTTATCTGCTCAACGACTATGTGATTTGAAAATAAATAAAAATGGTTTTTGGTTTTTGTATTTACATTCTCTATATCAATTTCTCTTGTTCTCTCTCTCTCTCTACCTATCGTTCTCCTTCAATCTCTCTCATTCTCTTTCTTGGTCGATCTCTCATTCTCCCTTAATTTCTATCGTTCTCCCTCAGTTTTTCTCCCGCTCCCTCTCTCATTTTTTTTTTATTTTTTCTTACACACTTATATGGTATTAATCAGATCGTATAAAAGAACATGAGCCCAACTTTGTATGGTTCAAAAATTATTACACCAATTTGATAAAATTCACAAGAAACTCCTTGGTTATGAAATTTACACCAATTGGAGAATGACATAGATTGAGGGAGAAGGAGATTTTGACCAAGAGGGAGAGTGAGGGAGAATAATGAGAAAGATTGAGGGAGAATAATAGAGAGAGATGTTTTGATTTGGCTATGGACCGAAGTAAAGAGAGTGGGAGAGACAGAGGGAGCGGGAAATTGAGAGGTGACTGTGAGATTGAGAGAGAATGGAGGGAGGTTGAGAGACAGAGGGAGTGGGAGAGAAACTGGAAACCTATTTTCAATATAAGTTTTCTGTTGTGTCCAACATGGAATAAGAGTCCCATGTTGGCAACAGCCACATAAGCCTCTGATGACATGGCAGGAGTTTTTATAATTTGAAATGTAGAGCCGGTTTTCAGAGTTTGGTTGGTTTCTAGACCAACCTATAATCTAATTTTAAATGTACAACTGATTTTGACTATAATTTTTCCTTTAAATTATATATTTCATTTACATTATATAAAATTTTACTCAAACCACTAACCCACCACTAAAAATAAAAATTGTTTGATTTCTAGGTTGACATTAAATTTTATATTACATTTCCATCATTGATAAAATTATTTCTTATGTATAAAACTTATTTTTGTTCAATATAATGAATGTACAATATTAGADATGYAYCHARTATTTTATTTTTTATAAATATATAACATTAGATATGTACCCAAAATTTTCTCTTATCTTTTTTTTTTATTTTTGTGTTTCTTTGTATTTTCTATTATTAAAAATTTTATTATTTGACTATGACATCATTTAATTTCTAGGTAGATTTTGAAATTGGCTTTCTATTTTCATCATTAATAAAAATACTTCTTACATTTCATATTTATTTATTTAAAATTTTTATTATTTAATTATGGCATTATTTATTAATCCATTTGACCCCAAATGGTCAAATTGCTTGCCCACCATCGGGAGGGAAGAAAATGGTTTTGTATTCAAATTACTTTTCAAAATATTTATTTTTATACTACTAAAATTAATATTATGGATTTAATTACAAGAATTTAATGATGAAAAAGTATATTTTAGATATAGGATTTAATGAGAGAGAATATGAAAATATTTTTTATTTCCAATTGATTTTAAATTTTACATTTCATTTTCATCATTAATAAAAACATTTCTTATTTAATATGCTTATTATTGTTTAATATGTATGTTAAAAATGTTCCCAATTTTTTTAATTTCTATTTTTTTCATTTTATCTATTTTTTAATTTTATTATTTAATCATGGCAGCATGGATTAACCCATTTGACCGAAAATGATTTAATTTCTTACCACCACTTAGATGAAAACACTATTTTTGCTATGTAGATTTTAAAGGTATAAGCTTTTATGTTATTGGAATTATTAATGTATTAAATATGGATTTAATTAATAGAACTTAATGATGAGAAGAAATAAAAATGACTTAAATATATGATTCAATGAACATGAATGCAAGTTAATAACTTAAATGTTGGATTTAATGAGAGAGAGGATTGAATGCATTGAATGTCTTTAAATTACCTCTTTTCAGCTCATTTAATATCAAGAACCAATTGCCCTATTAGCCCTCATATTTCTATCATTAAATTTAAATATAGAGGGGTAAATATTGTCCGTAGAAAATTCTAGAAATATTCTTGAGGCCATTCCTACTTTTTAAAGTAGTATAGATATAGTCCACACTTCACATAAATGATAAAACCACCAAAACACATATTTCTTACATCTTAATACCTTATTTATAGTCATTTTAAGACAGATTCAATATTATTGTTGTATGTTTGAGATTTTCATCTTATCCATATATTTCCTAAAAATATCCTAATCTATATCTATATATTAAAATGCAATGTGCTGAGCTGGCCCATTGCTGCGAWGTCGTTAATTTTGGAGTGCACCTTCCTGCGCTCATGTTGCTTTGAGGAGTTCGACTTTTGTCAAGGCAAGTTGGTGCTCGCACTGTTAGAGCAACCACTTGAAACCTTGCATTAGTAATATCTCCTATGAAATAAATCACTTAAGTACGGAGATATTCCCAACATAAGACTATAAAGTCTGTTGGAAAGGGCTTTGCCCAAACTCAAGCCGGACTTTGCTTTGAGAGCACATGGGATTTTTGAATTTTATTTCTTTTTTTTTCAAATATGTAATTAGATGTTAACATCACACTTAATGGCGTGTTAGTTACCAAAACACCATTGGGAGATTAAACATCTCTCCTCTCAAGCCTTTTAGACGTTTGAATGAAAGAATGAAAATGAAATTCGACTCTCACACCTTTAGGAGATTGAAAACACCATTGCACACTCACACCCTTTCAACTCTCACACCTTCAAGAGACCAAAGACACTATAAAACTGTCTCATCCATTGTAGGTTTCAAATCCTTATCTCAAATTTGCACAGCTTCCTTGCATGCTCTTTTCATCTCACTTTTTACTTTTTTAAACAAATTTTCTCCAAACTCTTTTTGGGTTGGAAAGACGTTTCAACTTCTCTAGGTTGCAAATGTTTCAGTGGTACCTATAGTTGCAATTTGCAAATGCTTCAACGATTCAGATTTCCCACCATATTTCAAACTTTTCCAAACATGAATAGGAGGTCAAACCTCTTCTTTATTGTGAGCAGATGCACAAACTCTTGAAAAAATGGAAATTAAAAAAAAAGTAAGTAAAAAACATAAAAATGACATAGAAAACTAGACTTGTTCATGGGATGGGTAGCCCGATGGCCCGGCCCGGACCCTATTATCTAAGCCCAACTTAATTTYGGGCCGGGCTCAGGATTTCACATAAAAGCTCGGCCCAAGCCTGGGATAGCTAGATAGTATTATATATATAATAATTAATAATACATATTATAAAAAATATAATAATATACATATTATTTTCTTCCTAACCCTAATTCTTCTCCTTCAATAGTCTCCCTCCCTCAACTTGTTTGAACCTAGAAGAATTTGGAAGTTTCTTCTCTTCCACATCAACACAGGCGATACCTATTGGGTCATCTCCTTCCACAAGCGGCAACTGGTGACCAACGAGTAGCGGATGTTATCATCTCTCTAGTGAGGTCCCATTCTCTGTCTCTTTGATCCTCCTTGATCTCTGTGTATTCAGACCAGAGGTGGCATCCCAAATCCCTATTTCGCAACAGATCCGACAGCATCTACATCAACACTCCACCAACCGCAAACAACTCCAGGTCTCTTTTGCTCTCTTCCCCTTCTCTCTCTCTTTACCAACCAGAGCAGCATTCTGGCATCCCTATTCATAATCGTAGTTTATTTTTTATTATTCATGTCAGGATTTGGGCTTGGGCTCGAGCCTAAGATCTAGGCCCAATTGTTAGGTTGAGCTCGGGCTCAAGCCTGAATATATTATGCTAATAATAGGTGAAAGTCCGACCCACAAACAGGTTTACTATAAACTAATTAGGTCAACACAAGACCCATATGACCATCCGGGCAAAGAAGACAATCAAAATGGGTCAACGATGACCCATTTTCGATAAGCCAGAATGTGAAGAGACTGGCCCAATGAGCCAGTTCGTGTATAGTACGAGTCAGCTGGACAAATGCATAGTATGGGTCCAATAATAATAATAATAATTATACTGCTAATCGTATTAATAATTAATAATTATTATTAATTAGTCATAATTAGTTTTTAATTTAATTATTATTAATTTATATTAATAATAATATTTTTTATTGTCCAATTGATTGGACCATTCTTTTGATAACCAAATGATGGTGCATGGCTCGATTTGTAAATTTTGTGGTTGGTTGTAGCAAAGATAGTTGGGATCACATCCTATTATCTCTAGGGTTGGGGGGTTATGGTTATATAGTCGTATGGGGGACAAGCTACCGCCTTTTTGTGTAGCCTTATGAAGCAAAAAAAAAAAGAAAAAAAAGTTTTGAACCTTGATTCAAACTTGTAAAAGGGGTCCATATCACCCCCTTAGGCAATACCAATAATCAACCCTTAATTATATAGTTGAGGTCAACGTTTAAAATTTTGCAACATATCGGCTTATATCGGCCAATATGAATCATATTTTGGAGAAGTCAACACAATAAACAAGATTGTTTCAGCATGTTTCAATGCATTTCGTTAGCGTATCGGTCAATATGCTACAACTTTCTAGGTGCGGAAAATGAGTTTAAAAACCTCTGTAAGAAGGCTTTTAAACCTACTCTAGAAGCCATCTTTCAACCCCAAACTTGGCAAAACTCTTCCTTGCATTCCTAGATTTCAAGATCTACCAAAAATCTACAAAAACAACCACAAAATTGGAAGATCTTGCAAGTTTTTTCAAGTTGTTTAAAAAAGAGCAAAAATAATTATTTTTCTTCTAATTTCTTTGATAATATCATGCAATATTTTGTGTTTTTYGTTTGGATGCTTAAAAACACTTCTATATATGTTGATTTGCTTCTTTTGTGTTAAAAGTACGTCTTTTGGTGCTATATGTAGATCTATTGATCTTTAGAAGAACTTTTCAGAATAATAAAAATAAGAAAAAAAAAGAATTTGGAATTTTGATGTGATCTACCTATAAAGAATGAATATTTTGTATATCTATGGATAATCTACCATATCCATAGATCAACATAAATTTCTTCTAAAATATTAATTCTAATATATATATATATATATATATATAATTTTCAAATGATATATCAATATATCTGATGGAGGATGATTTGACCCGACCTGCTAATCTGATGACACGTGGACCTGGCTCAGCACGAGCAATGGCTCAACAACATGGCTTGACCGCGACCAAGTAATGAGTCTGTAGAATAGGTCGCTACGTCATAGATCTCTATGGAGGGAGCTCGCTGCAACGTGAGCTCCAGGTCCTCCGAGCTACTGAGAAGGGAATACTCCAAGATTATTTCAGCTCGCGAGCTAGGGAAACCAGCTCGCTCTGGCACCTGGGCAGAAGAACTGCCCTGAGAACAACCTTGATAAGGGTCACCCCGAAGTACTCCTAAGAGCTTGCTACAAAGTAGCTCGCGGCTAAGCAATGCTATGCCCTCAGGAAGCTTCTATCTGACGACTGTACTCGTCAGACTGCGCCACGTCTCTCGACTGACGGCGCAGTCCCTGTCCGTTTGACAGTCTACCCCACGTCTCTCGACAGATGGTGGCGTGCCTGTCCCTTTGAATATGTGTCGCTCAACCAAGCGGGTAGTACATTGTAACGATCACCTGCGCAGCCCTGGTAGATAACGACTACGATAGGAGCCCAGTGGCGGTTACGCCTGATTTGACAAAAACGCCCCTATAAAAGCCCTTTAAGCAGAGAGAAGGACTCTCTCTGGAATTAGATCTAAACTTGCACTCTTACTTGCCCACGAGCTAATCTCGAGACATAGTGATCCAGCACGACCTACACTCTTTTCTTCCTCCCCAGCGTTCTAACTTAAGCTTTGGAGTATTCCCGCCGGGCAAATCCCTTGGGAATCCTTCATCTTCCTCTTCTCAGGTGCAGTTCGTTGCCAAYAAGGAGCCAGTCAGCAACCAGCTAGGAGTGCCTGGATCGTGCCGCATCAAAGGATTTCAAGAACTCATCGCCGAACTACTTCTAGAGCCTCTCCCGAGCTTAAAGGAAAAGAGGAGGTATGCTTAGCTGAAGTGAAAGCTACCCCCGTCCTCTCGGTTTCTTCCCCGCTRTCTCCAAAACTCCTTGTTGTCCCCATGCCAAAGGATTTCAAGCTCCCTCCTCTAGATAAGTATGATGGGTCTTTCGATCCAAATGACCATGTGGACGCCTTCCAGTCCTAGATGCACCTGGTACGAGCCAGTGGGTCTTGCATGTGCGTGGCTTTTTCCACTACCTTCAAAGGATTGGCCCGCACTTGGTACCGAAACCTTGTGCCCGGCTYGATAAGAAGTTGGGCGCAGTTCGTGCAAGTTTTCACCTCCCACTTCGTCACCAGCAAGAGGTGACCGGGAACTCAGGAGAGCCTCCTCGGCATAGTGCAAAAGGAAGGGAAGTCCATCCGGAGCTACATCAAGCGGTTCAATGACGCTTGTTTGCAGATACCCGACTTGGATCCCGCAGTTCGCCTCACAGCAGCCAAGCAAGGTATCACCCATAAGGAGTTCAAGTGGCACGTAGTTGTTAACCAACCCAAAACCATAATCGAGTTCCTTAAGTTCGTGGATCGGTTTATTGGGACTGAGGAGGAGATTAACCAGAAGGGCGAGTAGGCCCCAGAAAAAAGAAAGAGGGAACCAGAACCCCCGTCTCGAGGTGACGACAGGAAGAAGAAGGACATAGCTCGGGGGGCGAGGCTAGTTCAACCTTCCCGAGCTCCAGCAGCAGAAAGGGACTACACGCCCCTCAACACAAAATGAGCTGAGATCCTCATGGCGATCAAGATGCTCCGTACGTGAAGTGGCCACCTTGGCTGAAGGCCGACCCTAGCACCCGGAATAAAAATTTGTATTGTAGTTTTCATAAAGATCACATCATAGTACTGAAAGTTGTAAAAATCTACGCGATGAGATAGAAGAGCTCATCCGTCATGGATATTTACAAAATTTTGTACAAAATAATAATAATAATAATAAAGCAGGTCGACAAGGGGAGCAAAGTAGAGATGCTCCCAAGTCCAGCAGGCAAGCAGAGCAACCGCAGAAGCAGCCCCCCGAGGAGAGACCAGTTTGGGGGATCATCCATGTTATAGTCGGAGGCTCGATCGTGGTGGGCTGCACCTCAGCAGCAGCTCACGCGTCAACTCGCGAGACCGGCAGGGAAGGGCAGAACCCTCCGAAGCGACCAAGGACAGAAGACCCCATCTTCTTCACAAAGGACGATGCACGCGGGGTCCACTACCCCCATGATGACGTGTTAGTCATAAAGGTGAAGATCAATGACTTCGAAGTCAAGCGAGTCCTCATTGATTCAGGCAGCTCGGCAGACGTCCTCTTCAAAGCGGCCTTCGACAAACTTCAGCTTAAGGAGAGCGACCTAAAGCCCGCAAACACTCCCCTGGTGGGCTTCAGCGGAGAGGAAGTTCGGCCCCTAGGAAGGGTGACAGTACCTATGGAAGTCGACACCTGGCCTAGCATTGTGAGGCTCAACCACGACTTCTTGGTGGTCGCAACCCCCTCCCCGTACAATGCCATAGTAGGTTAGCCGATTACCCATGCTTTACGAGTCGTGGTGTCCACCTACTATTGGCCATGAAGTTCCCCACGAACTTTGGCATCGGGGTAGCGTGAGGTGACCAGCTTGAGTCTCGTAAAGGTGGCCAACAACCTCGAGCTAGAGTGACCTACGGAGCAGAGCGAGGAGCAACTGCGCATACAAAGGAGATCGTCTTTATCCCAACCTCGGCAGAGGACCCTGCTCGAACGCTTCAGATCGGTGCTTCCATTGAGGAGCCCCTGTGATCCGAACTGGTACGCTTTCTACTTAAGAATTTAGATGTTTTTGCTTGGTCCATGGCGGAAATGCCCGGCATAGACCCTAGCATCATAACTCATGAGCTTAATACTGATCCTGTAGTTAGGCCCGTTAGACAGAAGAAATGCAACCTAGTCCCAGAGTGGTGGAGGGCAGTCGACGAGGAGATCGGAAAGCTCCTTGCAGCCAATTTTATCAGGGAAGTCCATTACCCGAGCTGGGTGGCCAATCCCGTTCTGGTGAAAAAGGCTAACGGTAAATGGCGCATGTGCATCGACTACACCGACTTGAACCGAGCTTGCCCAAAGGACTGCTTCCCACTCCCCAGGATTGATTGCCTAATGGACACGACCTCGGGGCATGAGTTGCTGAGCTTTCTAGATGCCTACTCGGGCTACAATCATATCAGAATGGACCTASCCGATGAAGAGAAAACTGCCTTCATAACCGAGCTCGGCCTGTACTGTTACAAGGTCATGCCCTTCGGATTAAAAAATGTCGAGGCAACCTTCCAAAGACTTGTAAATAAACTGTTTGAGCCATTGATTGGCCAAAAGGTGGAATGTTATGTAGACGACATGGTCGTCAAAACCCAGCTTTCTTGCGACTTAATACAAGACTTGAACTTAGTATTTGAAATTCTGCGTAAATTCAATATGAAGTTGAACCCGAATAAGTGTGCCTTTGG
>NW_010729129.1:749598-798364 GCF_000365185.1 Nelumbo nucifera
TCTGGCTCAGCAGACCCGAACTCAGTACCCCCAGAGGTGGGGGTCCGGTCGGGGCGCGACCTCTTCAGTTTGCGCTTTTGGTTGCTCGAAAGGAGGCGGCACAAATCAATGGCCCAGATCGAGGCAGATCTGACGATTTGCAGTCAAGCTAACCGCATGCCTTCTGAAACCAAAATGTGACTGGCTACACGTATCCCATGATTGAGGTAATGACGGTTGCACGACATCTGGAGTTAAGAGCCACTTCAGCACATTTTCAGTATTCGAAAAGCCAAAAAATTCCTTGATTCCCGCGCAGGCATTTAAGATGAGCAGTCAATCAAGTTTGAATCTCGGTCAAATCAATCCGTCACACTTCATGAACTCCTCGCACTAAGGAATCACCCTTAGCTCGAGGAGTGGGGGGCAATTGATGGAGGATGATTTGACCCGACATGCTGATCTGATGACACGTGGACCTGGCTCAGCACGAGCAATGGCTCAATAGCATGGCTTGACCGCGACCAAGTAATRAGTCTGTAGAATAGCTCGCTACGTCATAGCTCTCTATGTAGGGAGTTCGCTGCAACGCGAGCTCTAGGTCCTCCGAGCTACTGAGAAGGGAATACTCCAAGATTATTTCAGCTCGCGAGCTAGGGAAACCAGCTCGCTCCGACACCTGGGCAGAAGAACTGCCCCGAAGAACAACCTTGATAAGGGTCACCCCGAAGTACTCCTAAGAGATTGCTACAAAGTAGCTCGCGGCTAAGCAATGCTACGCTCTCAGGAAGCTTCTATCTGACGACTGTACTCATCAGACTGCGCCACGTCTCTCGACTGACGGCGCAGTCCCTGTCCGTTTGACAATCTGCCCCATGTCTCTCGACAGATGGTGGCATGCCTRTCCCTTCGAATATGTGTCGCTCAACCAAGTGGGTAGTACATTGTAATGATCACCAGCGCAGCCCTGGCAGGTAACGGCTGCAACAGGAGCCCAGTGGCGGTTACACCTGATTTGACAAGAATGCCCCTATAAAAGCCCTTTAAGCAGAGAGAAGGACTCTCTCTGGAATTAGATCTAAACTTGCACTCTTATTTGCTCACGAGCTAATCTCGAGACATAGTGATCCAGTGCGACCTACACTCTTAGCCTTTTACACTCTTTTCTTCCTCCCAAACGTTCTAACTTAAGCTTCGGAGTATTCCCGCCAGGCAAATCCCCTGGGAATCCTTCATCTTCCTCTTCTCTGGTGTCGTTCGTTGCCAACAAGGAGCCAGTCAGCAACTAGGTAGGAGTGCCCGAATCGTGCCGCATCAATATCCATGGATGGAATTGAACTATGGTAAATCAGTCATAAATCTATAGCATAGTAAACATTTATGGTTAGATCACACAAATATTTACTATGTTATAAACATATGAATGATCTATTATATCCGTAAATCTATTCAATTTTTTGTTACATATTTATTTTTTTATTTTTAGTGTAATTAAAAAAAACATGCAAAATAATTGTTTGAATAAGAATAAATAATTATTTAAAAATTACAAAAATGTTTGATAAAAAAGTTGTTACATGACTAAATTAAAAACATTACATAATTATTTGATTCAATAATTGTTAATTATTTAATTGGATTAGATAACACTTGACAAATTGTTTAAAATAATCAAAAAAGAATTTTTAATAATACTTAAAAATGTTTAAAAAGTTATAGAATAAAAGGCATTGGTATATTTAAGATGGTATTCTATAATTTGAATATGGACATAATTGTGGCCTAGAAAAATATGAAAATAATTGTTATTTGTATAATTGGATAAGATAACAATTGAAAAATAATGTTTAATTTGTTTAATAACACATTAACACATGAAATTAGATAATTTATTTAATAATTGAATCTCAATGTAATTCATGTAAAATTATAAACGATATAGGCGGAACTTAAAATAGTTCGAATGGAGAAAGAAAGCTTCTTTCTCCGAAAAAAAACCTTCTCTCCCTCCCAAACCTCTCACATACTTGCCAAGACCGCTAGATCTACAAAAAAACAACAAAAACGCATCAAACTTGAAGATTTGGGAAAATTTTTGATGTTTTGGAAAATATTATGAAAATAAGTGAGTTTTTCACTTTTTCTTTCATTTAATCTCTTTGATTTGTTGTTTGATTGCTTGAAAGTGCTCTAAACTTAGGTGATCTACGTTTCCTATGTCAAAAATCACAATTTTTTTGATTATATGTGTAGATCTATGGATTTTTATGAATAAATATGGAAAAATAAAGATAAAGAAAAAAACTTAAAAAAATATATTTGTTTTTTTATTTGAATGTAAGTACTTAATATGTTAGAAACCTATGGATGATCTACCATATCCATGTAAGATTTGAAGCTTTCTTTGTAATATTTGTTTTTTTTTATTTTCTTTGTAATTTTTGGAAATAAAAATAATTATTAATTATTTATTCTTTATTATGATTTGTCCACAACGATTGAATTTATTGTAGATCTATGGATGATCTATAATATCGATAGATCATTTGGTATTTTGGCATTTATTCTTTAAATATATGATTTTTTTTATTTTTTTTGTAATTTTTAGAATTAAAAATAAATATTATCTAACTATTTTTCATTATGAATTGTCCATAAACACTGAATATATTCTTCATATATGGCTGATCTATCATATCTATAAATCATTTGACATTTATCATTCAAATATGATTTTTTTGAATTTTTTTGTAATTTTCAGAATTAATAAAAAATAATATTTAATTACAGTTTGTTATGATATAGCCCTAAGGACTGAATATATTCTTAATATATGGCTTATCTATCATATCCATTGATCATTTGACATTTATCATTCAAATATGATTTTTTTAATTTTTTTTATAATTTTCAAAATTAATAATAAATGATATTTAATTACATTTTTTTATGGTGTAGCCCTAAGGACTGAATATATTCTTAATATATGGCTAATCTATCATTTCCATAGAATTTATTCAAATTTGAATAATGATTTTGAAATGTGGATCATGAATAAGTATGGCATTTATATTGAATAAATATGAATATGATTACGAAGTACTTTCTAATTTATTTTTATGGTTTGCATGAATTATGATAGTCAAATTAATTGGATCACTTGGAAGCATTGGTTTCTTGGCTCATCATCTTTTGGATATTTAAAATTGAAATTTAATCTATCGAGTCTTTGATATAGCACCTAAAAGGGAAGAAGACCCAAATATTGGATAGAGATATGATATAGAGTAATTAATAATAGACTTCATACCAAATCAATTTTTATGGGTAGATTATGAAAGGCAGTGGTGTAACCCGTCTTAAACATCAATTGGCTAGATGGTAWGCAAATGTTTTTTATTGTCCAAAGTGCACAATGGTAATTTCCAAGGCAATAAAAGAACACCTCAAAGAATAGGAGATGTTGAAGAAACAAAAACAATGGGAGAAAAAAATGTTAAGAACATTGAGGCTCAGAAGAGATGATGAAGATGAGGAAGAAGAAGAAGATGATGATGAAATGTCTCAATATGTTAACATTGATGATGATGTAGAGCAAAGGGCATTCAATATGGGTAGACATGCATCACGAGTTTCTTAATGGGAACAAGAACAATTGCAAAGATTCTATAGCACTAGACCCCAATTTAGAGAATCACAACATCAAGAGGGGGTTATTCACAAGTACAATTATCTAAAAGCAAGAGTGGTATATTTTGAGAAAAAAATCGTAAAGAAGCATTTAACATATTTAAGCCCTCTAAGACCAAAAAAATACTCAAAAAGTGGCACTCCTAATATAGAAGAGATTGGCGGATTTTTGTATAGAGATAGAGATGTTGGACAAAAAAAAATTAAGGAGTGTTATGACCATGGATCTAGAAATGATGCTAGAAGAGCTATTTTAAAGTTTTTTCTATACAATCATATCCCTGCAAATGCAGGAACCTCTCCATATTATAAAGGGTAAATTTCTTAAACTACCCCTATGGTTTAGCTAATTAACTAAGTGTACCCTTACTATTTGAAAATTGATTGAGGTTACCCCTATTGTTTCTAACAATTGACTAACTCTACCCTTACAGTTAACACCCATTAGTATTCTGTCAAAACCCGCATATACGTGAGACCATGTGACCTTTGAAATTCTTTTAAAACCCCATATTATCCCTCCCTCGCCCCCTTCCTTTGACCAGCAATCCCTTCCTCCTTAGACCTCCGGTCTCTTCTCTCATCTCTCTCTCTATTTTTCTCTATCTTTCCTAGGGTTGTGTAGGTGTAATTGCTCAGAGGAGCAAATCTAGATTTTGATGGCTGATGAAGAGGCCAGAGGCTACTGATCGAGATATATTGATGGCTGATGCAGAGACCGAATTAGGAATCATTCGTCTGAGATAAGATGAAGAGGCCTGTAGAGATTTTTCAACGAACAAAAGAAAAATACTTCTGAGAGAAATTGAAAATGGAGAAGGTATGAGAGATTAGCCTGTGGATGCATCTACAGCTCCCCTGTTTTTCCTCCCCAACAATTGTCGTTGCATCTACAACAGAAGGTTTGGCTATTGGGATGAAGGGGATCCTAACTAACTGAGTTGTAGATGGCAAGCCCAAATCTGACCTAAATTTGGGCAATTGTGTTAAGTGGAATCGAAACTAGAAAACTGAGTGGAGGTAAAAAAAAAGGAGGGTTTCTTCACTGGATAGCGTTCTTGATGTCATGATTTCTATCCCAACAATCATCTTCAACCCATCGGAGAGATCGACAGTGGTGGAGATCCTCTAGTTGATTGAGGATCCTTTCTCCTTTTCTCTGTCTATTTCCCTTTTTCATAGAAATTATTTGTTTTAAACATTGTCTTAAATGCAATCAAACAAGAGAAAGCATGAAAAATATTGATGGGATATGATTTTTAGAAAAATACTAGCTTATGGGTTTTCCATAGCTAAACAACTGGCGATTGGCTAGCTTCAGGAATTTACTATCATAGGCTTTGGTTCTGGTCTCCTTAGTCACCACTCTTGGTATTCTCTATCTGGAGTGGGTGTTTCAAGTGGCAGATCATGGATGCCACAGCCCTTGTAACCCTATTGATGCCAAACCAAGTGGCCTAACTTCCTATATATTAACAAGAATGGAAATTATGCAAATCAAGTTGTTGTTAGTGCTTTGGCCTATCACCTCAATTCATGTTCCAAGAAATCATAAGAGGTCCAGGGCTGAGATTGGGTTCCTTAATGGGAGGGGCAATTTCCAAAGGCTATCAGTATTTTTATAGAGTTGAACCGATATTTTGGCCAATTATAGAGCCAAAAAGAACAGAAAAAAAAGACTAGTAGTTAGTAGATTTCTCTTTGTTTCATTTGCTTCATCGGTCAATGGAAAGATATTGGAACTTCTATGTAAATATCTTTGAAGCTACAAAGGTTTATTGGATCTATAGGTAGTGTTTCAGAAATTGAAGCTCCAAGAAGAAGAAGAAGAAGAAGAAGAAGAAGAAGAAGAAGAAGAAGGGAGAAGGAGAGGGACAAAGGATAATATTGGGTTTATCCTTTGTCAATCTCTCCAGTGGTCTCATCGGGGTTATTTCAGATCTGGGTTTAGATCAGAAACAATACAATACTATTGTTYTTTTCTTTCATATCTCTACTGCCGTCGATCTCTCTGATGGCTCCATCCAATTGAGTTTAAGGGTCAAATAGTCATTTTACATTTTTCTATTCATGTTTCATAGTCCAAGTAATGTTTAGACAATTGTTAGAAATAGTAGGGGTAGCTTCAGTCAATTTTCAAATAGTAATGGTACACTTAGTCAATTAGCTATACCATAAGGGTAGTTTAAGAAATTTACCCTATTATAAAATCATGATAAATGAAATTGCAAAAGTTGGAAAAGGTGTACATTGGCCTACACCTTATGAAATTATGGGAAAGTTCTTAGATGAGAAAGTTGAAGAGTTAAGAAGTCATTTCAAAACATTCTTTCAAAAAGTTGAAATATATGGGCTCACTATTATGTGTGATGATTGGACAGGACCAACTAGATTGTCGGCAATCAATTTTATAGTATATTGTAATGAGCAAACATTGTTTCATAAAACCATTAATGCATCTAGTGATTGACATAATGCACAATATTTGTTTAAGTTGATGAATTTGGTGTAGAAAATGTTGTTCAAATTGTGACTAATAATGGAAGTGCTTATAAAACAACTAACAAAATATTAAAACAAAAAAAAGAAAGCACTTGTATTGGACACCGTGTGTAGTTCATTGCCTTGATTTAATGTTAGAAGACATCGCTAAAGTTTTTATGGTGTTTAGAGTCATTAAAAGGGGAAAACGACTACCAATTTTATTTATAATCACTCAATTGTTCTGAATTTGATGAGGAGTTTCACAAATAATAGAGAGTTAATAAGTCTAGGGTAAACTCAATTTGCTATTCACTATATTGCTCTTGAAAGTCTGATTTTTCAAAAGACAATATTGAGATGCATGGTTGATTCACATGAATGGAAATCACTACCACAAGTAAGAACAAAAAAAGAAGAAGAAGTTGAGAAAATTATCAATGACAACAACTTTTGAAAATTGGTTCAATAATTATGCTTTGATGACTTAGCCCATTGTAAAAATGCTTCAGATTGTTGATAGTGAAAAAAGAGCAACAATAAGAATTGTATACGAGACAATGCGTATAGTGAAGAAGATGATTGAAGAAAAATTTTCAAATTCAAATAAGCATATCTTGAACATTATAAATAAAAGATGGAAAGCACAACTCGTTCACTATTTGCATAAAGTAGGTATTTTTTTACTTTATGTAATTATATCATTAATTTTTAATATTTTTATATTTTTTATGCTAATTTCTAAATGAGTATTTAAGATGTCAATTAACAATATTATTTTTTTCTTAATTTTTAGCATATTATTTAAATCCAGTTTTCTTATATGATCATGTTTTTGCTTTCCAATGTTTTTGCCTTTATTGTCTCATCTTTGAAAAAAGTCATTACAAAGTTGGAGCTAGATAAAACCAAATCTTCCCTTGCCTTACAAAAGGTAAAAGTATAATTGTGTAAGTTGATAAATTATATAATAATATATTTTGATAATATAATATTATTATCTATTATTTTTAATTRAGGCAAAAATATTTTGTGAAGCACTAAGTGGCTCTGTAGATCCCATGGTCATTAAAGCAAGATAAGAACTGACCCAAGTAAATTAAAATTTTAATATATTCTTGATTTTTCTATTATTTAATGTTAAATTATCAAGTTGTTAACTAATTAATTTTGTTTTTAATATTATATACTTTATATTTATATTAAAATATATGAATGGGCCTATAACTTATTAGATTATAGAAAAATTTTTAGATGAAAAAGCAATTATATTGAAAGATAATTTTAAGATATTTTATTAAAAGGTTGATACCTATAAATTTTCTATCATGTGTGATGGAAGGATAAGGCCAATCAAATTGTCCGTCATCAATTTTATGATATATTGAAATAAATAAATAATATTCCATAAATCTATTGATGCATTACATGAGTGGTGTAATGTACGATATTTATATAATTGGTGAAGGAAAAAAAAACACATATATTATATATCATGTGCAACCCATTGTATTGACTTAATGTTAAATGATATTTCAAAATTATGTAAGGTGTCTAATATTGGACTTCCCATTAATGGGGAAGCAGTCATTTCAAATGCTATAGGGATTGAAATTGTATGCCAGAATTTACTAGGCATTGCTCCAACCAATAACATTGCAGATTTTTTTTGAACCAATTGAAATATTTTCAGCGAGTACTGGATGATTGCCCTGACATTGACAGATATGTCAGGGCTTGTTTGTTGTATATATTAGGCTGTGTGACTGTTCTTGGGTTACCAAAATTAAATGTACCAGCTATGTATATTAGACTCCTTGAAGATATATCAAGAGTCGATAAATTTGCATGGGGATCAACCATGTTGGCTCTAATATTATTACAAAATGGAAGAAAATTATAATTTTTATCTATAATCATGCCATATTTTTTAATTTGATGAGGAGATTTACAAAAAACAAAGAATTAATATATTTTGAGCTTATTAGATTTGTAAGTTATAACATTGCTCTACAAAATATTGTTTATAAAAAACTAGCATTGAGAGCCATGGTTGATTCATATTATTAGAAATCATTACAATATAGTAAAAGATTAGTGTGGAAAGAAATTGTAAAAATAATTAGTAATATCAAATTTTAAAGAGTATATTTTCTATATTATAATGTGATTGAACCCACTGTTCTTGGATAGTTGATCATGAAAAACAAACAATAATGAAAGTTATATATAAAACAATGCAAAAAAAAATTAACAATAAAAAAAGCTAATCCAAATTCCCACAAGTACATCATAAACACTATAAAGAAGAGATAGAATTTATAACTCGTTCACCATATTCATAAAGTATGTACATTTTTTTGTTCTATTTATGTTGTTTACATTCAATCATTTATGTTATTTAAATATTTAAAATAATAATTAATATTGTTATACTATTTGAATTTTAGCATATTATTTAAATTTAACATCTAAATATTTCATAAATCTTGATGTTAATGAAAATTTATTAAGATATTTAAAAAAGGTGATTACAAAGTTGGAGCATAATGAATATAATGTTGTCATTACCTTACAAGTGGTAAGTGCAAGTTTTCATATAATTATTGGTTATTATTTWTTATTTTTTAATTTTTATATATTTATAAATTATACAATAACAAAGAGCAAGAAACAAAGTTGACCTAAATATAATGCAATTTTAATATATTTTAAAAATATTAGTCATTTAGTAATTAATTTTTATTACAATGGCATCTATAAATATATATAGTCAAAGCATTAGGAAGGTGTACGTTGGTCTTTGGAGGTTGTCCCGTGATATACCTTTTTGTTTGACACGCATATCCTAATAAAAATTTATTTATTTATTTTATTCAATATTATAAATTATTTTATAAACATTAATTTATTTAAGAAAAATTAAGGTTGAACCAATGGGTTGGGTCTATCCTAATGGAGTTAAAATGATTGAACATAATTATAATGGTTTTGGTTCCATGATTTTGTCTTGATTAATTATTGGATTGGTTCTTGTTCTTAGTTGTCTAGAATTGATTTAGGTCTAGAACTAAATATTTTACGAAATTTATAATTTTTTTCTTGTCATTTTTATCATGTTTTATATTTGAGATAGTAAATTTGATAAATAATAAATAAGACAATATTAATTAAAAATATTTAACATAAAAATAAATTAATATTATTTTAGATATTATTTTCAATATAATTAGGTCTATGATTTGACTCTAATTAAATAATTGGTTCAAGACTAGTTCTACCTAATCCTGACTTGTTGACAATCCTAAATCGGATTGGGGTCCACTATAGTTATTTATTATTCGTAATAACATAATTATAGTTATTTGTTTAAAAAAAATAACCTAATTTATTATTGTATCTCCAAATGACATTTTGGCATTTTTTTTTTATTTTGCCCCTATAAAGCAGGTGCTTCCCCGCTAATATGGTATTAAAACAATTTTTTTATTTTTTAAATAAATGGTGGTTGAGATATGGTAAGATACCTGACATTTACAAGATTGCAATCAAGGTATTATCATAAATTGTTTACTCTAGTGGCTGTGAATACAATTTGAAAATTTTCGACATCATCCATAAAACAAAGGAATTATCTATCCTAAAAGTTCTTTAAAGAGTTGGTATATATCCATTATAATATGAGTTTAACGAATAAATATATTGTTAGAAATATGAGGCATCTAAAAAGTTACTTTAGCCTAATTAATCTTGATGACATATATGATGATGATCCAATATTGTTATGGTTGGAAGAGAAAGAAAATGTAACAAGAGTATTAGATAAGTTAGGTGATTCACCCAAATCTATTGCCTTTGTTACTAATCAAGTGGGAGTAAATGTTAATCAATAGATTAGAAGACAAGAAATAGAGAAAAAACACAACTAATGATAGTAAAAATGGTGGTGGTAACAGTAATGGAGATGGTAATATTAACGATAATTAAGGGATCTACATGTGGTGATAGAGAAAGTGACTATAATCAAGGTGATTGAGGTGGTGAATTCTCAAATATAGACCATCTATGAATGATTCAATGCTATTTAATAAAAAACAATATTGTTCTAGATGTAGGGATTTACAATTAACAGGAAACTGTGGTCATGAAACACAAAATGAGTGGAGCTAAACTTATAATAGATATGAAGATGAAATGATGCATGACATGAATAGCATGAATTTGAGATCATCTCTAAATTATGATTATAACTCTTCTCAATATGGATATGGTATGGGCTATGTGGCTATCACTCCTAAATCTAGTTTATGTACAATGGGTTCTTGGCATTTTGGTGATGAGGGATATGATAATAGGCATAATAATGATTCATCTTCATATAATACACAAAGTACACAATAATACAATTCAAATAATTATGGATTAAGTTATCAACCTCAAATTCGTCATCAGTAATGCACTTAAGAGTAATAAGAGTACTTTAGGGAAACACACGTGAGTTCCTATTCCACTAGGATGACTTAGAACCAATATTATTGTTACGTCAGAGATTAATATAATGTTGATATAAGTAATTTTGATCCTATGCATAACTCTCAATGATATTAATGGCTATAGCTTCTGATTCTATGTATATAATTTACCAAGTAATGATCATTTTTATAATTTTTATGATTTTGTGTATTTATTAATTATCTAATTTTAATAATGCCTTATATGGGTTATTAATAAACATTGTCACTTTGTTAGCATTCACCAGTTTAATGAAGCTATGAAGATAATCAAGGTATGTTTTAACTTCTAGCTTGTAGATTCATCATTTTAACATTCATATATAAAATTTGTAAACTATAATAAATTTAATATTTAGAGTTGAAAAATTTAATAAACAAGTTCAATAGACAATATTTTAACTTATAGGTTTATTTTAGTTATAACCATATTAGAGATTATGTTTCTATTTCTATATGTTGATTATGATATGCTTTTTCATAAAAACCATTATAATATATGATTTTTATTTATGATTTATTGGAGTATTTATAGTGTTTCCATGTGTTTCTATTTGCATCTTAATTTTTTGTTCGTATCCATGCATATCCAAGGTGTATTCTAATATGGCTCTTAAATTTATTTTTTTTTATAAGCTTAGCGTTTCCAAAACTTTGAACTTTGACTGAGGTTGCTAGGAAAGTAGGTCCTTAAGTGTGCCAAAAGCACACAAGGATTAACCCCAAAGAGTTAGCTAAATTAATAGTCTAATATCTAATTATTGGAAACAAATTTTTAACAAAATTAAAATAACTAATAAAAATACATTATTTATGAAATCACAATAAATACTGAAAATATATTAAATTAATCAATACATAGTGTAATATCCAATAATAGTTTAATCCAATGTTTTAAAAATTGACCCGGAGGTTGAACTATTTTTGCCTCTGGGTCATAGGTCATCAGTTTGACCAGTCGGGTTGAACGGTTCACACTATGTCACATCATTATATAGATGTATAAGTACATATATATACATATGTATATATGTGTATAMATATATATTTTATCAATAAATAATGTATAAATATGTTTGAGATATGCTATATATATTTTTATATTTAATTTATATTTTTTAACTTAGTTTTTAATTTTTTATTTATAAAAAGGATATTAAAAATTACAATTTGATGCCAAAAAAGGTTTTTTTTTTACAAAAATAGCAAGGCAAGGTGCTTATGACGCCTTGGAATGCATAAATCTTGAAAAGTTGCCCAAAATAAAAAAAATCACCCCAATCAGACATCAGAGTGCAAAGTTATGGCTTTCGAAAGTTTGCATGCATCGAATGTGCAACCCACGGCCTAATGACCGGCTCGAAGGGGTCAACAGTTGAACTGGCCAGGTCCAACAATTCTTGACCAAGTCAACAGTTTTTGACCATATGACGGATTTTGATTGAACGAGACCCAAAATCTTGGCTGTGTGACAGTTCAAACAATTCGACCGATCAGGTCAAYAGCGGGTTGAAAACACTGGTTTAATCTCTAATAAATATTAATCAACAAATTATAATGAAAATATGTAATTATGGAAAATAAATTTATAACAAAAAACAATAAATATTAATTTTAGTAAATATAAATATATAATAGATATAGAAAAAGATTTTAAAAATATTATTAAAATATTTTCTTCTTCTTCTTCTCTTTGTGCTAGATCCCAGATCTGAGTTCGTGTCTCAAACTAGATCTCATATCTGAGTTCTCCTCTCTACAACTTTATATTGCGAACTGCTGGCCGGGTCAAACGAGTCGATGGTTCGACCACCCGGGCCAATGGTTTTTTGACAAAGTCAATGGTTTTTGACCCAAGAATGGGTTAAGGGTGAAACAGAACCGGTTGCTTGGATGGTTTCCAAGCCGAATAGTCCAACCGTCCGAATCAACGATGGTTCAAAAACATTAATATGAGGCATCATGTTATCAACCCCTACACTGGTTGTTCCCTATGGTGTGGTGACCCTAGAAGAAGTATAATCCTCATAAATGATAAAGATACCACTCCCTTAACACCTATGATCCTAAAGGAAGATAGGAACACTAATTTAATTGCCTAGAAATCATTAGACTGCTAAGATTCAACAACCATAGCTACACAACACTAGGGTTCTAGGTCTCATAGAACTTTCGGTCCACATATATCATGCTAAGTGAAAAAATAGTTTGCATACACCTATGGTAGGGGTTACACAACTCCTTGTGCACAAGGTACGAAGAAAAGACACCAAAATAGGTCACCCCTACTGCATTGGGTTATCACCACTGTTCTCTTTGTGTTATGACCAAGAGAGAACACAAAAGAAAGAAAAAATAACTTATTTAATTAGCTTATTAGAGAATCCTCTATTCCACGTACAATTCAAAAAACAGGGAATTGTGAGAGGAAACAATGATTTGAATGCTTTTAGTAGCCAACGATCAACTCTAATACCATGCTTTCATCCAAGAATAGACCATACAATGAAAAAGAAAAAGAGGAGACGGGAAATGAAGAGATAAAAGAATTTGGAAAGTTAAAAATATGGGCTAGTAGCGCCCCATGTATTATTACAACACAAATAAAAGAATATAAAAAACTAAATGAAATGAACATGCTAACAGCATTGTAACTCTAACAACTGCTTGACAATAGCTCGAAAGAGAAGAATAAAAAAAAATAAGAAGAAGAAGAAAGAGGAAGAAAAATGAGAATCAACAATAGTGAGACTATAATAAATTACCTTCCCTAGATATAGAACTTTGCCACCTCCTTGTAGGTACTAGGCCATCAATGGCCCAAGAGCATTGTAGTAACTAATAGGGAAAATTCCCGTACTTCGTGCCTAGTGTCACTTTGGTCCTTGAACTTTAAAATATAATAATTCAGTACCCAAACTTTCAAAACATGACAATCCAGTACCTACCATTAATCAATAGTTAACATGCTGTTAAGTGACATTTGAAAGGATACAAATGCCCTTCGAGTGCCATTTAATTTTCTTTATCAACCATCTAAATATTGACAAAAAAAATTAAAAGTTCCAGATCCTTGCTTCTTCCATTCAAGAAAGTTGGGGTTACATTTGAGTGGGCATTTTGGTGACCCCAACTTTTTTGAATAGAAAAACAAGGATTTGGGACTACTAATTTTTTTGGTCAATATTTGCATAGTTGAAAAAGAAAATTAGATGACACTCGAAGGGCATCTGTGTTCTTTTAAAATGTCACTTAACGATTGATTAGCAGTTAGTTAACAGCAGGTACTGGATTTTCACATTTTGAAAGTTCGGGTACTGAATAGTCGCATTTTAAAGTTTGGAGACCAAAGTGACACTAGACTCAAAGTACAGGGTATTAATCTGAAATTTTCCCTAACTAATACTTTGTTTTTGCTCAAGTTCTTATAGGTGTGGCAGTAGGTTCCTTTTAATGGTTAATCAAAGTGTTCTCCCTAGTAAAAACAATAAATGAAAAAAAAAAAGTTAATCACGAGAGAATAAGCAATTTCTCCCCCTTTGCTTAGGTGTTTTACACTCGCTCTTTATTTATTTAATTGAGGATTATGTACTTTGTGTTTTTTTGCTTATTTTGGGAATTTGTCATGTGGTACGCATCAATTGGAATGGGAGAGAAATGCTTAATCCCCTTCCCTCTCTCATCCAAGTCTTACTTAGACCCGTTAAACTCGTACCTTTTTCTATATGGAGTCTTTTATTTGACTGAAATGATTTCAAATGAAAATAACCCAAGAGACCCATCACTCCCAATTCATTCTCAAGGTGGGTACGTGGTGATGACTCCAAATAAACCCAAGCAAGACATTTCCTTACACTCACACATAATAAATAGGATGGAGGAAGTGAACAAAATTCATAGAAGAAAGTGGTGAAACCAATAGACATGGAGAATGAATGGTCGAATGAGTAGGTATGTTGAGCTATTACTTTGATCAAGCTAGATGTGAAGCCATCCATTGAATCTAGATCCCATCTTTTGAAGATAGCTTAGAGGGCAAGTTTGTTTGGACAGCTTTTCCTAGTGGAAATTTAATGACAGTTGGGGTGTGCAAGGCTTTGGGACTTGTTGAAGCTGAATCATCATTAGTAATAGCTCTTGTAGTAAATTTTGGCAAATTCAACATTTGCCATCAAAGGTCCACATGTTTCTTGGGCGTACGTTGCATATCCACAACATGATACTTACCAGGGATGTTCTATTGTAGTTTTATAACTAATATTAGCCTTTCAAAGTTCTAGTTTTCTAATAAAAAGCTTACCTATAAAACTGGTGTTTCACATGAATGGTAAGTGTTTGGGGTCATTTTTTTCCACGATTGAAATGGTGGGGGAGAGAACTCGGAGACTTCTTTTAAGTTTTAAACTAGATTGTCATGTATAAAATTCATTGGTCGTCTAGGAAGCTCACTTAAACAACTTGACTAAAGAGTCAATCCCTTTTAATATCATTTGAAAAAATGAAGAAAACGGAAAATTTTCATCCATTCTAGACCAAATGAACAGAAGGTAACAAGGAGGAAGTCAAATAAAATTACTTCAGAGATGATTTCAGCAAATCAAACCAACAGTTTTCCTGCCCAAAATTTCTCCTTCTGAGCAACACAATTTCCTCTTTACCATTACAAAGATCATTCAAATTTTTGATACCTTCATGTAAATCATCCTCTTAGTCCAAGGAACCACCAGTCCATTTGACGAGTTGGTCAACCAATAAACCAATAAATGAATTTCTGTACAGATCCCGCCTAACTACTATGGGGTATTCTGCAAGAGCCAAAGTTTTGGACGAAGTAATCATCAAGCCAATGCCTGTCCAATAACTGGTTATGCATGCATTTCCCAATCCGTGATGTTTATGTATCTTTTCAAAATTGCTCTCTACGATGTCCATTGTGATTGTAACAATCCCTGCCCTTGTGGCCCACTACCACCTCTGGCCACTGAAGTTGAGTTCCTTTTTCCAGGAACCTTATCAGGGTTGAAACATGAAAGGCCATATTTGCCTATTTATGTGCCTCCTCCAGCATTCTGGATTCTGATCCGTTTATATGCTTCCAGGGTGTCTGAGGAAAATCTTTCCAGGGCCTCAAAGATTGGGAGCAGACCTGACTGTAAACTATTGGAAGCAGCCTTTTGGACTTGCTTAATGGTTTCATTATGTCTGGCTCTCTCTTCTTCCAATCTTTTTCTTATGGAATCCAAATCTACCTTGAGATCATCCAGTGGGGAGACTCCACTTTCAGTATTAACCACTGAGACAGCTGTCTTGTCTGACAATGCATCTTGACCCCTTTGCATTCTGTTTTCTTCCTTACGTAGAGATCTCAGGCGTTTCTCAAAATCCTTTGAGAGGTAGGCAGCTTTTAGTCTCTGCTGTTGCTCTTCATCTTGCTTCTGCAATAGCTGCTGCAAGCTTGAGGCAAAGACACGCATCTTGTCTGCCACCTTAGTCTCTGAAATTTCCACAATATCATGCCAATCATTGCAGATAACAAATGCAGGGGGAGCCCCTGCTCTTCCTGGGGAGAAGGGAATTGGTCCATCGGCAGTTTCTTCTGGAATGTCAACCAGATAATGTTTAAGCCACCCATTCAGCAACTCAATATAGGCTTTCTGTGCATTGATCCAAGAGTAAAAGCAAGAAGACCAATTAAGGAGCTGCAACTCCAGTTCTAATGTAGCCCTCAAGCTTGCATCTTTTTGGACACCAGTGTTTGCCATTAGAGTATGGCTTTTACTTTCTTTGATAGCTTTTAATTGCTTCTGATGGGACTCTAGCAGGGAATTCCACATTCTCATCAACCTGCAAATATAGTCATGATCTTCTGAGAAGGTGGCATTAACAATGAACATATATTCTGATTATTTAATCACAAAGGATGCAAACAAGCAGAACATATTCAGAAAATATTTAATTAGATGCAAAAGCCTGTCTATTATCTGAGAAGGTGGCATTGACAATAGAATACATACCCTGATTATTTAATCATAAAGGATGAAAACAAGCTAAGCACATTCAGCAAATATTTAATTATATGTCAAGCCTGCCTATCTGTCTATCTATGAATGGAGAAATATGGGGAAGAAAACTGCCATGAATGGTAACAAGGAACATAAAAGAAAGGAAGAAAAAAATTGAATATTAAGTATGAGAAATGATTTGGGGTCTATATTAACAATGGGTATGGCACTGATCAGATTGGAATGGAAGAACAGGATTTGTGTAGCTGACCTAATATAATTAGGACAAGGCTTAGTTGAGTTGAGCACTGTTGAGTTGAGGATGAGCAAGAACTTGTGCCTTAAAGTTGGAATTTTCTGACAAGATCCATATCAGAAACTCTGGAAGGATGCACAGTATGGACGTTCATTGTGAAGGGGTGCAGGACATCAACAATCAGTCAGAGACCATTTGTTCAGGTAACAAAAAGGCATTGCATGTAGATGGTGCTCAAGTCAATAAATAGGAGTATGACTAGTCTTAGATTTTTCCTTGGCAGTTCCTTATCTTTAATAAAAAAAATATTTATTAGGCTTTCAGAGTGAGATTGAGAGAAAAACATTGCATAGAAGCTTGTCATTTCTCCACAAATTTAGAAAATATGCTGTGATTAAGAAGTTAAGCAGGATATTGTGTTTTCTTTTTTTTTCTCAGTAATTAAGAAAAACTGTTGCATTCATTTGATTTGCCAATTTCAGAAAAATTTCACTCACCTTTAAAATCTCTAACATGTGCAACACTTGGTAAGTTAATTCCACATATTAGTGACAAGGGCAGACCAAGAAGGACAAGGGTTGCAAGTAACAAGAAAGATTTAAGGGCCCATGGTTTAACAATGGGTATGGCACTGAATAGAGTACAATGGTGGAAGAGGATTCAGATTAATGTAGCCAACCCCATATAGTTGGGACAATGTTTAGATGATGATGGTAACAATGATGACATGTAACACCATTACATGCATAGAGATGCATGGCATACAAAACCATGGTAAAACTTGATTAAGGACAGTTTTTTCTTACATCATAAGAATATCCCTAATATAGCTGTGGAAGTTCCAGAATTTCTCATAAGAGATGTAAACAATAATGTGCGATGTTCAGGGGAGGGGGGTACTTAATTTTCACAAGGTATGCCAATATGCAGCAATATCTTTATGTCTATACTTGACCAGTTGCTTGTTAAGTAGTAGCAATTGCTTTGTTTAATAACTGAAACAAATAATGACATTTCCAAATAAAAGGAATTCAAATACAGAAAACATGATGCTTCTAGAAACTAGCATTCAACAACAAATCTTGATATAACTAAATAGTTGATATCTTAAACAATTCTAATCACAGAAGTCCTATATGTGAAAAGCCAAGCATGGTTTGCTCCCTTCATATATTTGATTAATTTCTGATGGTAAAACATGTGAAACCAAATCTAAGTCATTCCATAAAAAAAAAAGAATCTAAGACATAGAAGAGAAAAACTTCTATACCCTTGAATCAATTCTGTGAGTTGAGGTTGCAATTCCTCATCTCGTAACTTGTGTATTCTGCTTGAAATAACATCTATAGCTCTGATAGAAACATCAATTTTTGTGAGCAACTTCCCAATCAAAGCTTGAGCTGCATCAATCTTATTGGACTCCACACCATTTTCATCCAAAAATTTCAGCCTCTTGCACTTCTCTTGATAGATAACTCGAAGTCTTTCTTCATCCTAAAATTAGTTCAACCAGCTAAACAAATTAAATGAAAATTGGCCAAGAACCTGAGCATTAAAAAAGAACATGAGGACAAGCAAAATGCAAATCAAAGTACCACATCAACTTGAGCATTAAGAAAGAACTTGAGGATGATGAAAATGCAAAACAAGGTACCACACGAACTTGAGCATTAAGACATTCATATTGATATTATACATGCTAAAAGCATGAGTTCCGAACAAGACTGTGAAAGCACCAAAGTTTGAGAGGACAAGATCATGATAATACAAGTTTGGAAGACCAAGATACAAAAGTTTTCCTAGTTCAACTAACAAAACATTAATTGTCAAATCACAACAGTAATTCTTATTAAAACAGAGGATACAGGTCATAGAGACTAGTGAATTGTTTGTCTGTGGGCGGTACTCTGAAACTGATAATTTGTCTTATGAGAGAGAAATGCATAAATGGGATCTGGCTATTGATGCAACGAAATGGTGAGACTGAACTCATATAGTTCGAGTGTTGGGCAAGGCTTGAGCAAAAGTGATAATTATGACAAAATGATAACAGGTTTACCCAAACTTTGTGCAAAAAATAAAAAATGCCCAAGATTAGGTCCATATCCAGTAGACCCCTCACAAGACCCAAACAGTCATGATTTGCTGGTATAATGGAACTTATCTTTAGTGTCTCTTCCTTGATGGCTAGATAGGTTATTGTATGACCTTATTTCAAAAACTAGAAGATGATCTTATCTTTCAAAAACATGTTAATTTGGAAAGTGGACCCTAAAATTAAGTTCTCAACCATTCCTTTGTTTCTCTCACCAGGGAAGCTTCAGAGGTGGTCCATGGTCCTAAAGCTTCATTTCATGATGTTTGGTTCTTTCTACAATGGGGGCTCTCTTTGACCTCTTTTTTGTTCTATCAATCAAAAAGACGTGATCTTTCTTTTATTTTCTTTTGTTAGGATGGTGCTAATGGCCAACTGCCTTAGTCATAGAGGACATCAGATCCCTAACAAATGCATGATATCAAGGAAGAGAATCTGGTGGATCACTTGTTTCTATGATGTCCTAAGACAATTTATCCATTTCCATGAAGCTTAGTTTACTCTCACATACATAAAGATATGTCTGAATAAATATAGGCAGATAAACCATAATTAAAATCGCCACTCCAAAGATTTGGATCAAACCAGTTGAAATATATTGCATACCTTAACTTCCTTATAAAGTTTCTTCTCCCATGCATAAAGCTTCTCTAAAGTTGAAGAAAGACTTCCAGATTGAACATCAATGGTGTCAGAACCCCCACTGCTGGCCTTGTCTGTTCTTACTGTGCTAGGAACAGCTCGATGCAGCTGTTTGGATGGAGATTGAGAGGATGCCAATATGGGAAGAGGAATGAAATCTAGAATCCTGGAAGAGATCACTGTAGAAAGACAACTAAGTTCCACAGTTGAAGCAATTGGATGGCCTAATCATGCAGATCGATTAAACACACACACACACACACACACACTACTGAGCTTCATATTTAGATGCTTTTCTCCATAATTTCTTTTCGTAATATGTGCTCCCAAAACATTATCCAGCTACCAAAGCAAAATGTTATGCTCATATCATAAATACCTATCCCAAGAACTACCAAGAATAAAATTGGATCAAAGAATCATGTAGCCAAATCATATCAAAATATTGTTTCAATGTTCTGATCCATGCAAATAAAACCAAACTCCATAGTTAGTAACTCTGTGCCAACTTTTGCAGAACAATGTCTTTTAGTAGTAACTTAGGTTCATCTGAATGTAAACCAAGCCTAAGTCCAGACTTAATAACTTCGGGCCAAATTTGCAGATCTTTTAGTACCACTGAATTTATTTCAGACATATCAACTTATATAAAGCCAGAAATTCTGACATTTTCTGGGTGTCTATCAATCATGTTTAACTGATTTTCATGAGGAAACCAATAAGGTTTTTGCATAAGGGTCAAGCAGGAAGGTWCAACTATCACTCATTCACCAATCACCACTCAGTGGAAGCCTATTTGCACGCAGTCAGAACATAGGCTACAAAAAATAAAACAAAATCTTTTCAGTTTGTGGCCAGCATTTTGACTTGAAGAACACCTAGAGGTCATCTAGACAAAATAACAAATAGAAGAGGTCTTTGTCCCTAAAGCAGAACTATGCTAAGCAAAATAATAACTGCTTGGCGGCGATATAGAACCACAAATAAATGAAAATTTCAAAAATAACACTCCAGTCCTACCTTTAAGTATGGCACCCTTTGGCTTATAACGCAGTTTGTCGACCTCAAGCATCACGGAAACCTCTTTCCCATAATCAGAAGCAGCTGCAAATTCATCCTTGATTTCCTTCACGACTTCCTCAAGGTCCCTCGTTCCTTGGGGAGATACTACTGTGCTCAAGTTGCTCGGCTTTGAGGATTGGGCATCCTGGGTCGTTCCTAGCTCAAAATTCACCCCTTTCTTTCTCGCAGACTCCTTTGTAGTTTTTGATGCCAGCGTCTCAGAGATGCTCCTAATCTCTTTGTCCTGAACTGAACTGACGCTGTCATCATATTGTGATTGTGATTGTGCTACCTTTGAAGTCCCCTCGCCTGAATTTTTCTTGTTATCTTCCCCCAATTGTTTCCCTTCCGGTGCTCCTTTCACCGATTCTTGCTCGGTTTCATCTTCCAAATCAGGAATTCCCTCTCTCTTCCTGACTTCCATTGAATCAGAACTACTAATAGTGGACCCATACGCATATTTCCCGCGGTAATAATACCCCGGATAACCACCGCCGAACGAACCAAAGGGATTGAGGAAGTCCCAAGTGGAGACATCCGGCGGCGCTGGAGGCTCAGGAGGAACAGCCGGAGGAGTCTGTGGTCTACTGTAGTAAGGATCATTCGAAGGCGGATTCATCGGAAAGCCAGAGAATCCACCCCCCATCTGATACTGAGGATACCCAGAGTAAGAGGAGTAGGACGGATCAGACCACTGAGTTGTTGCGGGCGACATTTGTGGCTCCTGGTAATATACAGAGGGAAATGCAGTGGGTAACCGCTTCATGTAGTTCATCTGGTACGAATATGAAGAATTCACTTCGGTGGAGGCCGTATCAGTTGCAGGCGAGAAAGAAGAGGACACGGGCTTTTCCGGGCTACCCTCAACTCTATGCTCCAAGGAATCCGAATCAGAAGCAGCACTGCTTGACGGCAAATGCAGGTGGGAATCCTCCTCCAGCAAATGAAGGTGGGAGAAAGAAGTTTGCGAAATGGAATTAATAGAATTATTGGTAACTTTCTTCTTTCTCTTCCCCTTGCCTTCGTCGGAGGGCAGCGTGAGGACCGGAGAAGGCGGAGGAGAAGAAGCACTGATGACGAGTTCTTCGTCGACGAATCGACAGAGAGCCTCACCGACGTCCTGCAGAGATCGAAAGTAGGAGACGTGCGCAGAAGCGAAGGCGTAGCGTTGATCCACGGCAGCTCTGATGAGATCCCTCCTCTTTCTACACAGAATCACCAACTCGGAGTCGTCTAATTTGGACCCTCTACAGCCCATATCAACTGCAACAGCATGGACCAGAAGAAGAACACAAAACCCCAAACCGACCTTCTTTTTCTTCTCCCTCAGTCTTCACTACTCACAAAACATCAATTGAACTGATCATCTCCGTGTCCGTGCCTGTCCGAATGAATGAGAAGCCAGAAGGTGCAGACACCAGATCCAAAGAAGATCTCGAGAGAAGCCATTACAGAAGAGCAAAACGACTGTGGCAGTGTGGCACGAATAAAAAAACCGATATTTACGGGAATAGAAACCGTAGAAGCAGGATTTGCTCAGAGAGACAAGAGCAGGAGGAGAAACTTAAGAAGAAAATTAATTCTAAATTTAGAAAGAGATGAGATTAATAATGACTAATTAAATTAGAAAACCCAGCAAAACAAATCGAAAATCTGACCGTTGATATCTCTGAGCTTCCCTGGTTCCGTCTATCCTCCATTTCAGAGATGAGACAAGGAGAAGAGAGAGAAACAGAGTCAGAGAAACACAGAGAGAATCAGCGATAAAGACAGGCAGATTTATTCAAAGTTATTTATATATGCAGATTCTTTTGAACCAGAGAAGTCTGGTCTGAAATTAGATGAGATGGGTTGATGGGTTGAGAAGAGATCAGACTGTGCGTGTTCTGGTTTTGTAATTTTTTTAGTCTTTGTTCATTTTTCTTGGATGGGTCGTTGGGTCTCGTGTTAGGAGAAGGGAGAGAGAGAGAGAGAGAGAGAGAGGGTGCTTTGGAGAGAGAAAGAGAGTTGTTGGGGGAATTATAACAAGGGGGAGACGTGTTTGTTTGCTTTCTGGAGCGAAAGCTCGTTGAATCCGCCATTTGAAACCGAAAGCTGGTATTGTACGATCGTTACATTTACGTTGGTTCTGTTTCTCTCTCTCTCTAGACTTGCTTTCTCTCTCCGTTTCAGCTTTCAGGCTTTGCGCGGCATTATATTTTTCAAACGGTAAATTGACGGAAGTGCCCTTTGTGGGTACTACGTGAAAAGATGATTTTGGACTCGGGAGGTATAGAGAGTGGAGAAAAGGGAAGGGAATTGAATAGGGGGGATGTCGGAAGCTTATTTTATTGGTTGTTTGATGAATGATGATTAAGAAAGGGTTTATTTTGATTGACGATGAAAAGGCATGAAGACATGGCGTTGAGGAAGATGGCCAATTTGAGGTTGTGGACCTGGGCCATAGAAATTTGAAAGACTGAAAGTCGAATCTGAGGTTGGAATTTTTGGATCAACCACCTGATGAGGGGCCCCAAAGCAAGCCCACACATCAGCCACCCGTGGTGGTGGAGCCCACTCACTTTTTCTTCTTCATTCTCCCATGTCCCTACCCTACATCTCACAATTCCTCCATCAAATCTCAATAATCTATTCAGCTGATGGCATCAGAGCCATGAATGAGAAAAAGTTTTGTTTAAGTCCAATTTTGATTGCTCTGCTACCAAGAATCCGCTAAAAGATGTACGTACATCAATGTCAAAGTACATCGATGAAGATTATACCGGTGGGTTTAAAATGACTGAACCGTTGCAACTTTTTGGAGTATGATATACGGCGGTTGATAATCGATGTAAAACTTACATTGAAAATAAACGCGTGAAAATTCGGACTAGGAGTGTAGTTTTACACTGACTTATATTTGCACTGAAAATAAGCGCAGTCTTAAGCAAAATGTCATACTTTTGACCAAAAGATAATTGTTTTGGGCTTTCAGTGTTTTCACTTCTCACAAAACATTCTTTTGAACTGTCGTTGACTTGAATGGTCGGACCATTTGGCACAAAAATCATCCAGACAATTAGTTCCATTTCACCTATAATCGGTATCTTAGCTAAAAACCATTGACTTAGTCAACGACTTATTGATCCAAGCGATCCCACCAAATTGGACAACGGTTTTGACCATTTTTTATTTTAATTATTTTAATTTTTTGTTTTTAAATTGGAACAGGTCATTCATTCGAATTGGATGGTCAAACCAGTGCATTTGACTTGCCAATAGGTTTATAAAGTGGCAAGTGACTAAGTCAATGATTATTAATTATTATATAAAACACTTGTGTACTCTTACATGTTTCTATTGTTTATCTTTAACTTAATAAATTCCGTGCATCGTGCGAGTCCCGCTTGTATTAACTTATAATTTTAGATAGGGTTGTTCTGTTTATCAAACTTAGGAATGGAATTTTTCCCATTTCCCCAATCCTCGTGGAGATTTGCCTCGAATGGGGCAAAGATAGGAATGATTTTCCCCTAACGGGGACGGAGATGGGGAAGCTTTCATCTCTATTGGTGGGGATAGTGTGGGGATGGGGAGAGCACTCCTTACCCTGCATGGACCGCAATCCCCGCTAATATATATGTATATACACATATGTTTATATATGTATATATGTACAAATACATATATATGTTAATATTTTTTAAAAATATGATTGAATATGTTTGAATCTTTTCTAATAGGATTATAAATTTTAATTATTTTATTTTTATTTTTTAAATAAAATAAAAAACAAAAACATAATGGTTAACATTATAAAGAATCACGAGGAGTGGGGATCCCCAAGGAGATGAGGATGGGGATAACTTTGTCCTCTTTAGCGAGGATGGGGACGGGGATAGGGAGAGGCTCTTCATCCCCACCCCACCCTGTTTCCATTTTGAATCAAACTAATGAAACTGACCAACTCAATTTCTAGTATTTCTAGTCCTCTTTGGTTCAACAATTTCCCAACTTGACTAGGTTGGATTAGTTTTGCTTTTTCCATTTGTAAACTGAGTAAAATCGAATGACCTGACCATATATATATTTTATATTTTAAATATCTTTTTTTAATACGGGAAAGTGGGAAATTTTCAATATTTCTTAGGCTAAAATAGTTTACATCAGAAATTTATTTTTTAATAATGCCATTGAATTTTTTTTTCAAATTTAAACTTAATTTTTTAAGTTTAAATCTTTTGAACCGGCTGACCAAAATGATAATTGACCCAAACCGATATAACCTGAGTGACCAACCCCCCAACCTGACCAGGTCAATTTGGTTTGCTAAACAACCTACAACTAAACCAAACCAACCCGTGAAAAATAGTTTAATCTCCAATAATTATTAAAATTTTATGGCAAAAATACACAATAAATTAAATTTAAAAAGCCAAATAGCAGTAGTTCAAACTCCAATAATTATTGAAAATTTTCTATTAAATAAAAAAAATATATTTATACATAATTATTGAAAATATATTTATCACAAAAAACAATAAATAATTACAAAAATACAATAAATATTAATTTTATTATAGATAAATATACAATAAATAAAAATTAATTTTTTAAATTTATTATTAATAAGCAATAAATTTTTTGAAATTTATTTTCTATAATTATTAATTGGTATAAATGAAATTAATTATTTACAATATTATCTATTTATTGAAATAATATCATTATTTAAAATTTAAAATATTAATTACTTATTGAATTTAATAATCCATAAAATTATAGTACTATTAATACATAATTTTGTTATTTTAACTATTTAAAATCTAGTTATGTTAAATATTTCGTTATTTAAAATATTTAGTTCTTTAACTAAATATTTAAAATCTTAATYTATTTAATTTAATTGAAAGTTATTCATTTGATATTTAAAATATATTAAAATATTTATTTTAATATTTTGTTATTTAAGATATTTAGTTATTGAAGTATTTAAATAATATTTTATTTTTAATGTTAGATTTTTATTATTTGAATAACATTTAGATTGAATAATCTAGAAAATCATAATTCATATTATTTGTACATAATTTCATGACAAATTTTGTAAAAATATATAATTATTAATAATATGAATATTATTAAATTGATTATAATTATTTTTTGTCTTTTTAATAAATATTTTAAAGTTACTATATAATTTTGTTAGAATATTTAAATAATTATTAAGTTTTTTAATTCAAACTTTCTTTAGATAGATGTAGATAAAATGTGGGAGAGAAGATAAATAAGAATTAGAGATAATTTATGAGAGAAACTCTTTACTAAATTAGAGATAACTTATAAGAAAGTTGGGGATAGTGGGGGAGGTTGTTTAGGAGAAACTTTAGGATATTAGATTATTTAAGTTATTGGTACGTATGGGAGAGAGAGAGAGAGAGATTTTAGGATGATTTTTTTGGGAAAAGTAGAATTTCTAATTGGTAGTTTTGAAAATGACATGGATTAAAAATATAAAAAAAAGAAAAAAAAGAAAAAATTTATATATATATATATATATATATATATATGTGTGTGTGTGTGTGTGTGTGTGTGTGTGTTTGGTAGAGCTTCCGTTTATTATCTATATGTAAGTACTTGATTTGTCTTCAAAATCGAGAAAAGTAATAATGTGAACCATTTATGATAAGTAGGGGAAGCGTTATAATGAAGCTTCCCCAACGGTAGGCGCGCACATAAATCAAGGCCAGCTTTTGTAAGTATCTATATGTACGGATTATTATGATGGGCTAAACGCTGAATTGGTGATGACATGACGGCATTTTGATAAATGCCTATCATGAAACACCCACGAAACAAAACACACTTTTACTCGGTTCATGAAATCGCTGCATGAAAGCAAGGTTCAAAGTATCGATATGTATTGGCCCATATCGGCCGGTACGTATCGTGCCAATGGCTTACGATACGCCCCTCCAGGGGTTGTATCAAGTCAGCCACCGGTTCAGAGGGTACCCGGGCCTTAAACCGACCCCTCTGAATCGGTTTCAAAAAAAAATAAATAAAACTTTAAAAAAATGTACCATCAGAGACCGATACGTCAACCCATATTGATATTTAGAACTAGGGGTGAGCATTCGGTTAAAAACCGAACCGAATAAACCGAAATTTTAAAAACCAAATTAAAGAAATAAAAATCAAACTGAAATCGAAATTTGGAAAAACAGAAATAATCGAAACTGAAATTTTTGGTTTGAATTTCAGTTAAAACCGAATTTTAATAATATATACTCTATTATATATATTATAATATATAATATATATTATATATTATAAAATATATATTATGAAATCAAATTTCAATATATTATATATTAATATATAAATATATAATATATTATATATTATATATTACATATAATAATAAAAAGTTCAATTAATTCAATTAACTGAAATTCTAATTTCAAAAACCAAAAAAAAAACAAACCGATTTAACCAAAAACCCAAAAAAACAAACAAACCGATTTAACCAAAAACCAAATAAAAAAAAAATCAAAACCAAAATTTTCGATTCGATTATTCGATTTTAACCGAATAATGCTCACCCCTATTATATTATAACCGAAAATCTTTTCCAAACGGTTACGCAGTCAACACAGCTCAATCAAAGCTGAAGACCTTTCAAACGGGCTTATTTTTTCATACAAGTGTATAAGATCCCTTTGGGCTTTCCAATGGCATACTTGGTGCTTTGAGCCGTCAATTAATGGTCCAGGTCAACCCGACAAACCTGAACCCATAAGCCAATCCTATTACACATGATCTAGATCTGCATTTTGAGTCTTGATTATTAATTTTGAGTTTCATTTATAATAAGATTAGGATTGGTTTTACCTGTTCTGACCCAGATTAAAACACAAACCTACTATGTAAATATATATTAATTTCTCGTGGCTTATCAGTAATTACATTATATTAGTTGTTTTAAATTATTATTTTTAATAAAGTTGTCAATGGGTCGGATCTGGTTCGTTATAGGGTGGACCAGTCCCAAATCGATTATTCATTGGTGTGTAAATTAGATACAGAACCGAACTAATTATTAAATGGGACAATTGGGTCTAACACAATTATACTTGATATCTATCTATTTCTGATGATGACACCTAAATAAGAATGACATATTAAATAGTAAACTGTCTAGCTATGTTGATAAAATAAGTGATTTTAAGTTTTTAATCAAATTATCTTATATTATACTGTCTATATATGAAACTTGTCCTTTTACGCACCAGGTTCAAAATATTGGAACCTATGCACACTGTGTTAATTTTTATTATATTACCAAAAAAAATTATTATGACCAATATACTAAATAACAGTATATGCATGATTTCAACTATTTGAAATAGTAATCAATGATATATGGTAGGGTCCCTGTGAAATTACCAAAGGAAAAGAATTAAAAACACAAGGGTTTCACTCAATATAAAAATTTGTGTATTAAGAGTATCAATATTTGATATTTGAAACTTATCTATATATATATATATATATATATATATATATATATATATATATATATATATATACAAAATTTACAAGAAAATCAAGAGAAATTTATAGGTCTTAATTGGTTTACTATCTTTTTTGATGAATGGAACTTGTCTTTGGGCCTGGAGCAATAAAAAAAGACCTTTCCACTCGAAACAAGGTATACAATCAAGCCACTTTGAATCTCTCTTCACATTAAAACATAATAAAGCTTAAGAGAAAGCAAGTAATCTTAAACTTTTAAGGTAATAAAAATTAATATATATTTTTTAATAACTAATTAATTAATGCTGAAGAAGCAATACAATTACCAAGAAGTATTTATATAAAAACTGAATTTATTGCCACTCTGACTTCGTGCTTTGGTCATGTAGGATTTATGATCAACATATGTGGTAACATTAAAGATACAAATTCCAAGCAAAACTCTAAGAATATTATAATATAATTAAGGGGTGGTTTTCTAGGTAAACCCTCTAACAAAAGGAGTTATTTTGACCCGTTAAGTCTTCCCTAGGAAAACTTGTGTGGGTCCCTCAAAATTGGATTGGGATCTGCACGGTAGGATGTGTGTGAGGTCGGTATGAGGTGCCATGTGTGAGAAGCAGATTCAGTCTTAAACTGGATTGGGATTAAGGATAGCAATTTTCCTCATCCTTGACGGGGACTCGACTTCTCCGACCCTATCGGGTCAGGGATGGGGATTGTTTTGGCAGGGATGCGACGGGGACGAGGATTAATAGGAATCCCCGATCGTGGTCGGGGTCGGGGTCGGGGATGGGGATTGAGGTCCCTGCCCCGCCTCGACCCCGATTATATATATATATCAAAACATATTTAAAACATTATTTATAATTTAAAAATTTTATTTATTTTAAGTAAATTTATTTTTTAAAATATTATTATCTAAAAAAAATTCGGGGATTCAGGTCCCCATGGGAAATCCATCCCCGTCGGGGATTGAGGATGGAGGACAAATTTTAACCCTAGTGGGAATCGGGGACAAGGGTGGGGTTTAATTTCAAAATCGGGGGTGGGGACGAGGAATATGATCCCCGCCTCGTTGCCATTCCTAATTGAGATATGCTCCTCACACAGGGCGCCATACAATGACCTCACAAGCACATCCCACCGTGAATTAGGAACATCTCCCATAAATAATAACACATAAGTACGGGAGATATTCCCAATACACAGCAGGATATGTCTGTAAGGTTGGTGTGAGGTGCTATGTGTGAGGAGCAGATCCGGTCTACTTAAAACTTGCCACCATTTATTGTTTTGACTGTGTTTGGAAACGATACAAATAAGTGTAATTGCAAATATATATAGTATAAAAACGGTCCATATAAATTGCAAAGTTGGGTTAGTTTTGCACCAACAAATTTACCTTCTTACCAAACAGATTTTTAGTTGTAATGGATGCAAAACACGAATTCCAATAAAGCAAATGCCTTTTTTATCAAAAATCCCCTTGAATGCAAATTTACTTCATATTAATTGATGTACTTTTACATCTTGTTATCAATGTAAATATGCCAAAATGTGTTTTCTGGCATTTATCAATGCATAAATGTAATATTACCATAGGCAAAAGTGAACTAGAGTGAAATTTACCCTGAATTGGAATTTAAACTCCATTTGCATCGTTTCCAAACGCAGCCTTTGCTAGTGAAAAATTAGGCCCATAATTGAATGGGTCCCACATAAGAGATGGTTTACATGTTAGAATCAGACATTATTTTCCAATCTTCTGTGTTTTTTAGGTACAATTTTTCAGAAGTGTTCTATTGTGAAATTGGAGGGTCCAGAATATAACCAAAAAAGGTCACGGGTTGAAATAGTGATAAATGATTTGAAGGCCCAAAATTTAGCAAAAGATTGATGGCATTGATGAATAGAAAATGACAACATGGTTTCATGTACAGAACTCATGTACATGGAAATCTACTTGAATTGATACAATAGACAATTATTTATTATATTTGAGCATGATTTTGGCCAAGGCAATCTACATAATGGGATCCATGTATTTAATATATTTCATCTTTTTAGTGATAAAGAAAAATTAATGTATAATTGAATCAATTGCCATTAAGACTGTCAATGGATTGGTTTTATTTGACAGACTAGATCCGATGAATCGATTATATTGATTTTGGTTTTATGATTTTGTTCCGATTGATAATTGGGCTAATTCATCTGGTTTTTGCTTGTTTTGAATTGATTATTTTGTTAATAATATATAAAGTTTTTTTTTTTACTTTTTTTGTAAATTTTATTATATTTTATGTGTAAAAGAGTAAATTTGATGGATAATACATAAGGTAATTGTAATTAAAATACTTGATTTATTAAGATATAAAAATTTAATATTTTACTGTCATTTTAGTAAAATTATATTAACAAAAATCAAGTTTTAAGTTGTCATTTATATAAATAATTATAGTTGTCAATAATTGGGTTTAATCAGGCCAGACCTGATTATTCTGATTATTAATTAATTAGTATAGTTATGAGTCTATAATTTTATCTTGAGTTCTCTACTAATAATCCAAGGGGCAAATTTCTTAAATTATCCCTACTGTTTACCTAATTGATAAATTATATCTTTATTGTCTTAAACCACCCCTACTGTTTTTAACAATTGACTAGCTTTATCCCTGATGTTAGTGTCTATTAATGTTCTATCAAAATCCAAACACATGTAACACCATGTGATGTATACAATTTTTTAAAATCTAATATTACCCTTCATCCTTGTTCTGTAAGCTGGGTAAGAATCATTGCCTAGAATCATGGCCTATAAGCGGGATTGTTATGTCGATTTTCAAATTTGGTGTTTCCATGAGCTTAGCAAGGTTAGGGTTCGGAAGTAGCCTTCTCCTCCTCACGACACATGTCTTCATTGTCATTGTCATCGTTATGGTTTCAAGGACTGTAATACCGATTCTTGGTTCTACACATTTCCCCTTTATCCCTTCTTTTTGCCAACCATGTCAGTTTACAACACAGGGTTGCTAGTTCATTTGAACGAAACAAGGATGTTTATGTATGGCTACCCAAAAAACCCAACTAGTTACCATAAGGGAAAACCCGTGCCCATACCGTTTTAACAGCCTTTTGGAACCTTACATTGGGAATGCCTCCCCATAAAATAAAACACACAAGTATGGAGATATTCTCAATGCAAGGCAATAAAGGCTACTCGAACAGGCTTTGCCCTGATTGAAGCCAAACTCCCTGATGAATGGGATGAACTTTGTAGTGTAGATTAGAAAACCAAACTCACAGTGTAAATCAAAAGGGCCAAGGAGATGAACATTGCATGACCAAGCGGTCTTTTGAGTAAAAACCTAGGACTCTTTTCCTTAGACCAAACTAATTCCTTTCTCTGTTTTCTTAGTCCATACATATATACAGGAAGATCCTTAGATCCTTGATGTAAAAAGTAAAACCAAAACAAGAAGAAAAAACATGGTTTTTAAAACTGACTTGGAGACCAAACCGGTCAGGGGTCTAGTTATCAGGTCGAATAGTCGGCCTGTTCTGATAAAAAAATAAAAAGAATAAAAAATGGTCAAAACCGTTTGAATGGTTAACTGCCAGGGTCAGCGGTTTGCTAACCAAAATCAATAGTTTTTGGAGAAAATCCGGTTTTGGGGAAAAAGGGAATTGGTCCCGGTTTTTACAGTCCAACAGTCCGGTCCGGTCCAGTCCGGTTTTGAAAACCATGGAAAAGGCTCAACTACAGAAATCACTAAAAGAAAAGAAAGATGACAAAGTTAAGACAGTAGAGGCAGGCTCAACCTCAACCTCGGCCAACCCTACCCTATCTCCAGGTAGTAGCCTCCACCTCTCCCACGACTAGACCATCAACATCAAGCTCCTCACCCTTCAAGATGCGCTCCTCTACCTCCTCATCAACATAGTTTGGATCCCCCTCACCGATCGCTAATGGTAAAGGCGAGAGCTCGGTGTCCGCAATATCATTCATCGGGACCTCCCAGGTAAACTTGCCACCGTGGCCGGACTTGGGAGGGGTATGATGAAGTTTCTGTCCACAGGGCATCGATCTATGCATTGCACACCCTTCTCGAAGCTTCTTCTCTATGTAATTGAGGGTTTTGGGGTTTCTTTTGTTCACCTCTACCTTTTACACCCTCTTCTTCCCCTCTTTGTCTCTACTCACCAGCTTGAATGACACCTTGTGGTAGTTCCCTATCATTGAAGAAGAGTGTTTGTTACTTGCCATTGCTGGATTTGAAGCTGTGTCTGCAAATAAGGACAGAACATCTGAAGTCAACCAGTAGCTCACATCGCATAGACATCGAGGAACTCTCTTTTCGGGAGTATGAGATAAGTGAGCTGTTCATAAGGTCCGAGCTTGATTGGACTTGATGAGTAAAAGTAAGGTAGAAGCGAGCCCAAATTGAAAGGGCATTTTTTACTATTAAGGAAAGCCCTCCATAAGGTAACTCCACAAGATTGGCAGTTACCAATGGAGGCTCTCAATCCAGAATAGCAACTAAAAATAAAGGATATTTAGCAACTGCCAATGACAAATCTCAATCCAAAATAGCAACTGAGAATAAAGGATATTTAGCAACTACCAATGACAGATCTCCACCAATTACCAATAAAGGCTCTCACACAGATTTGGCAACCACTAAATTAGAAAGAATTAATTAGTAGAAATTAATTAGAAAATCTTTGTACATAGTCTCCTATTCTTAGTTTCTTTATTTATTCTTTCATCTTTGTGTATATATATTGTATCTATCTCAGCTTGGTCGACGGGTCAAATAATACAACCATTCTTTTATCTTTTACTCTCTCTCTCCTACATCTTTATCTTGGTATCAGAGCCTATGGCATCTCACAGTGCTTATTCGTTTGAAGCTATGAGATCCAATTCTTTTGGTCTTTAGAACATGACTACTACAGTAGCCATGAATTCTATTCCTAACATTTCTTTGTATCTCACCATCAAGCTAAATGGAGAAAATTTTCTTCTATGGGGAGCTCAACTTCCACCAGTTCTCAAGGCCTACAAACTAATGGGCTTAAGTGATGGTTCGGCCAAGGCACCACTAGAGGAAATTCTAGATCCCAATGATGGTAGTAAGAAAATTCTTAACCCAAACTATTCTTCATGGGTACAGTTGGACCAACTTGTTTTAAGTTGGCTTGTTGCATCTTTGGCAGAGGGCGTATTAGCCCAAGTTGTTGGACTGTCTATTGCAACCGAAGTCTGGAGTGCCCTAGAAAGATCGTTTTCTTCTCACTCACGATCTAGGGTCCTAAAACTAAGGCGGCAGTTACAAAATCTTAAGAAATGCAATATGTCCATAAGCGAGTATGTTCAGAAAGCAAAAACTATTGCAGACAATTTGTCTGCTATTTTTGAACTAGTAGCTAAGGAAGACCTTGTTCTCTACGTCCTATTTGGACTAGGTAGCAAATATGAATCTCTCGTCACTGCTATTACTAATAGGACTGATGTTGATAAATTAGGCATCAATGATGTTCCTGATTTACTGCTTATCCATGAATCTTTGCTTATTCAGCATAATGTTTCCAGTGAAGCTCCCAATGCCAATATAGCCGCAAATAATAATAATAACAATGGAAATAATAGCAATAATAATTCTCAGTTTCAGAATAACAAAGGGAATTATGGCTGCGGCAGAGGCAGGGGGTGTGGCGATCAGTCTGGACATGGACAAGGTCGATGTAACAAATCTGGCCACGGTGCATTCAAGTGCTACAAACGCTACGACCTCTCGTACCAAGGAGAATAGAACCATACTTCTCTAGATCCTGCGACTGCGTTTCATAGTGGTATTTCTTCCTATAATGGCTCAACAGCTAATTTCGACCTTGCTTGGTACCCTAATAGTGGAGCAACTCATCACATGACTCCAGATGCTGATAATTTACAAAATAAGACTGAATTTTTTGGTACGGACCAAGTGAAAGTTGGTAATGGTGAAGGTTTGACAATTAAGAGTATTGGTTATTCTTCATTAAATTATGCTCATTATCAATTTAATTTGAAAAGTATTTATCATGTTCCTACTTTGACAAAGAATTTGATATCTATTAGCAAATTCACAAGAGATAATAATTTAATATTTGAGTTTCACCTGGATTTCTTTTTATTGAAGGATCGTATGGGGAGAGTTCTACTTAGAGGACCCAGTAAAGATGGACTCTATCAGTTCCCAGGATCCATTAATGAAGGAGAAAAATCAGCTGAAGCACTTGTTGGAGGAAGAGCTTCTTTCTAGGATTGGCACCCTCGCCTAAGACATGCATCATTAAAAACAGTTAAATTAGTAATTTCTAAATTTGGTTTACCTTATTCAGGACATGTAAATGAGCAGTTTTTTTGTGAGGCTTGCCAATTAGGCAAAGCACATCGTTTAAATTTGCCAATTTCTTCTAGTAATGTCTCTCAACCTCTAGACTTAACTTAATTCAGATGTATGGGGACCTGCCCCAATTTTGTCTACAAAAGGCTATAAATATTATGTTCTATTTATGGATGCCTATTCTAAGTTTTCTTGGATTTATCCTCTTGAAAGGAAACCGGATGTGTTTAATGCTTTTGTTAAATTTAAGAGACATGCTGAAAATTTATTTTCCACTTAAACTAAGATGTTTCAAAGTGATTGAGGAGGAGAGTTTCAAAAATTATCCCCTTTCTTGGATAGTGAAGGAATTTCACACAGGGTTAGTTGTCATCATACTCATGAGAAGAACGGAAATGTTGAAAGGAAACACCGGCATATTATTGAGTCCACTCTCTCTCTACTGGCGTCCTCCTCTCTCCCCAAATCCTTCTGGGTCGAAGCAACAGAAACTGCAGTGTTTCTCATTAACCGGTTGCCTACTCCAACACTTGGTAATATCTCTCCTTATGAAAAGTTGTTTGGTCGAAAACTTGATTATTCTATATTGCGGAGTTTTGGTTGTATCTGCTATCCTTTTACTCAGCCAAATAACAAGCACAAGATGGACTATAGATCTGTTAAATGCATTTTTGTTGGATATAGTTCCTCTCATAAAGGGTACAAGTGCTATAACCCGGTTACTTCACAAGAAATTATTTCCAAACATGTGGTTTTTGATGAGAAATAGTTTCCAGGACTCTCTCAAGAGAGAAATTTTTCTGAACCTCTGAATTCGGCACCAGTCTCCCTACTACCTGTTCCTTCAATCACTGATACGCAGGATGATATCTCTTATCCTGACTCTCCGTCTCTTGAACAAGGTATAACTGCAAGTTCATATTCCAGTGATACTAATAAGTCTTTGTCTCATGATGATAATCAGACAGCTCAACCATGACAAAGAACGAGGCTGATTCAGGATAGTCTCGACACCACACCTGTTGTTCCCGCACTGGCTGTACGGACACATTCTATGACTACCTGTTCTATGAGTTCCCACCATGCATAGCTTGTCGCACGGTATCCCTTACCTGATGGGCTACTTGCAGATGGTAGTCTGATTGATACAAAACCAACTTCCTACTCTTAGGCATCCAAATTTGCACATTGGCGCACTACTATGGCATCTGAATTTCATGCGCTTATACAGAATGGTACGTGGCAACTTGTTCCTTATAACCCTTCCATGAATGTTGTTGGCTCTAAGTGGGTGTATAAAATTAAGAGGAAACCTGATGGTTCTGTTGAACGCTACAAAGCTAGACTAGTAGCTCAGGGTTTCTCTCAAGTTCTTGGTGTCGACTTCACTGATACCTTCAGCCTTGTTGTTAAGCCAGCCATTGTTTGTACAGTTTTATCTTTGGCCACCTCACAAGGGTGGGACATTAAGCAGCTAGATGTTCACAATGCCTTCCTGAATGGCTTTATTCAAGAAAATATTTATATGAAACAACCCCGGGGTTTTGAGGATCAGATACGTCTAGATTATGTCTGCAAGCTTAAAAAGGCTCTATATGGTCTTTGTCAAGCCCCTCAGGCTTGGTTTTCTCGCCTCAGTCAAAGACTTCATGGTCTTGGCTTCAAAAGCTCTCAATGTGATCCCTCTCTCTTCATTTACACCAAAAATAATATTTCTCTATATATTTTGGTTTATGTTGATGATATTATTGTTACTGGGTCTTCTGCTGCTCATGTTTCTCAACTAATTGTGGATTTGTTTTGAAGCTTCTCTCTTAAGGATCTTGGATCTCTACACTATTTTCTTGGAGTAGAAGCTCATTGGGACAAGATTGGATTATTTCTTTCTCAGAGGCGTTACATTTTGATTCTCCTACAAAAAACTAATTAGGTAGGATCTAAACCCTTGACCATGCCTATGGCTCCTACGTCTCGATTGTCTAAATTTCAAGGAGACCCACTTCCTAATCCTACTCAGTATCGTAGCATTGTCGGGGCCCTGTAGTATGTTACACTTACATGTCCAGATGTGGCTTTTGCGGTGAACGAAGCCTGTCAATTCCTTCAAAACCCGACCAGTGATCATTGGACGGTAGTAAAACGCATTCTGCATTATCTCAAAGGCACAATTGAACATGAACTAGTTTTTGCATCCAATTATCCTGGATATTTAGTTGCTTTTTCAAATGCTGATTGGGTTGGTTGCCCTGATGACCGCCGGTCTACTGGTGGTTATGGTATTTCCTGGGATCTCATTTAATCTCTTGGAGTGCGAAGAAATAACCCACCATTGCCCATTCTAGCACTAAAGCCGAATTTCGCTCCTTAGCTAACTCCACCACAGAAGTGTTGTAGCTTCAGTCCCTACTACAGGATTTGGGTGTTCATTAGCTTGTTCCGCCTATAATTTACTGTGATAATATTGGTGCCACGTATCTAGCAGCGCATCCGGTGTTTCACGCTCACACCAAGCACATCGAAGTGGACTTTCATTTCTTACGTGATCATATTCTTCATAAAAATCTGGATGTCCGATATATCTCTACTGATGATTAGCTGGCCGATGTTTTTACCAAAACTTTTGCTCCAGCTCGGTTTGATTTTCTCCGGTCCAAGCTTCACGTGCTTCCCGCCCCGTTTCGCTTGAGGGGGCATATTAAGGAAATTCCTCCAGAAGGTAGCTCCACAAGACTGGCATACCAATGGAGGCTCTCAATCCAGAATAGCAACTGAGAATAAAGGATATTTAGCAGCTACCAATGACAGATCTCAATCCAGAATAGCAACCAAGAATAAATGATATTTAGCAGCTGCCAATGATAGATTTCCTCCAATTACCAATAAAGGATCTCACACAAATTTGGCAGCTACTAAATTAGAAAGAATTAATTAGAAAATATTTGTACATAGGCTCCTATTCTTAGTTTCTTTATTTATTCTTTTATTTTTGTGTATATATATTGTACCTATCTTAGCCTAGTCGACAAGTCAAATAATACAACCATTCTTTTATTTTTTACTCTCTCTCTCCTACATCCTTATCTTTTATCATAAAACTCCGATGAAATTGTAGGGTGCATTTCCTAGTGTCTAGGAATCGGAAAGCATGTGTATCAAAAAAACGAAGACAAAGGGTAAATAAGGAATTTTATCCATTTCTTAAAACCAGTAGGGACAATTTAAGAAAATAGTTAAACAATAAGGATACAATTTGTCATTTAACTAAATAATAGGGATATTTTAAGAAATCTACCCTAATCCAAATGGAATTTACATCTGCGCCCCACAAGGGGGTGCCCCACAACGTCCCACAACACATCTCGCCCTGTATTGGGAACATCTCCCAATGATGACATCATCGAGACTAGTATTATCATCGGGAGATGTTCACAATACAGGGTGGGGATGTATTGTGGRACGTTGTGGGGCGCAGATTTGAAGTCATCCAAATGGAACCGGTACCAGACCCAACCCATTGACAGCCTTACTTGACAAGTTGACATCCCTCTGAACATAAGCGGCAAAGGATCATAGGATTTCTGTGCTTCCCCTGTACTAGGTTGTAAGAAATACCAAAACTATATATGGCCTATGGAATGTTGCATCCTAATCCATTGACCAGGGTCCCTGATCCAATTGTTCTTCGCAATGTATCTAGGTTTGGACTGCACAGAAAACCGAAAAGCTCAATGGGTCATGGTTTTACTTGTTAATTGGCTGGTTATATCATTCTCTTCATAAGAACCATGGTTTTCAAAACTGGATCAGACCGGACGGTCGACCGGAATGACCAGTTTTGTTTTTTCTCAAAATCAGATTTTTGTTAAAAATCATTGATTTTAGTCAACAAATCACTGATTCGGGCAATTAACCGTTCAAACCATTTTGACATTTTTTTTTTATGTTTTTTATTAGAATGAATTAACCGTTCAATTCCAACGGTCCAACCATTCGACCTGGGAACCATACCCTTGACTGTTTCGTTCTCCAAATCGGTTTTAAAAACCTTGATAAAAACCATCAAACATCAAATAACCAGAACCCTAACGAAGCTGCCAACGGGCTCAATTGGTAAAGTCTCTGACTGATTATAGTAAAGATTTGGGATTAATTTTCGCATTCACCAGGGTTGTGGGGCGGAGGTGGTCTGTGACTCCGAATCTGCTACGACTACAAACATGTATGACAAATTATATAATCGATAGCACATAAATATGTCAGTGTTCCATACACAAGACCAACATGTGTCATGTGTGAATAGGTACGTGTGTCACGAGTGAACATGTCAGTGTAACATTCACTAAGGATCCATATGGATGTGGGCCCATTGGATTCCATATGTATGAAACATAAGCGTATTCAGTACTTGTGATTGGTTACATAACCTGATATACACGGCTGTATTCATAGAAGATCTCGGCGGGCTGTGGGTACGTGAGATAAAAAAAGTACCCCGGCCCGTTGTATAGCCCCATGAAAACAAAGAAAAAACTGAAAAGTTCTTCGGGGTACAATTTCACGGGTTCAATTATCTGGTATGGTCCAATTCTGACAACACTGATTCTTTCACGTATTTGTGGCCGTAGACCCAAGTTTATGCCTTTATACATTGATCAATAGTGTGACTATGGACAAATCTAAATGTTCGAATCATCAAATAAAGGACTCAGATATGCCAAGTCAGCTATCCACGTGGCAACCCCGAAGTCGGTGCAAGTTTCAGAGTCGAGTTCAGCTTGCTGTTACAGCCTTATGTTGGAAATATCTCTGATTTATYTGATGGGAAATATTCTCAATGTAAAGTTGCAAGGGGATGTTCGAACGGTGCGAGCATACACTTACCCTGTGCCAAACTCGACAAAGYGCACCTCACAGCATGTCCTGCCTGCACATTGGAAACATCTCGCTTACTTCTCATGAGAAGATGTTCTCAATACTGGGTGGGATGTGACTGTGAGGTCGGTGTGAGGCACACCCAGTGAGGAGCAGATCCCAATTCCAACAAAGGTGCTTAATTTGATCATTAAAAAAAAACTTTTTACCACCTACATAATGAAGACCGTATCTTCTCCTTACATAGGGCACCTCACACCGACCTCACAGGCACATCCCACCGTGCATTTGGAATATTTTCCGTACTTGTACATTATTATACACGGGAAGATGATTTCAATGCATGGTAAGATAAGCCTGTGTGATCAGTGTGAGGCGCCTTCTGTGAGGAGCAGAATGACTTCTCAGGTATCATTCTGCTCCTTTTATTTATTAAAAGAATAATGTTATTTCTGTAGAGTTACAATATAGTGGGTCCGATGTTTATACCTATTGTATTTTGCCGCGTGTGCTAGATACTATACAATTGGGTGAGGTCATATTCCTCTCGAGTGAATTTGATCAAAATGTTTGAAACTTTCTTGAATCCTAAACACCTTGGAATGGGACTAGACCAAATGAAGCTAAATCATGAAACTTTACTCGTTGGAACACTCACCCACCAAAGAGACAAACCAACAGTTAACCCTTCAAAGCAACGACCAATGGTATGCCACAGCTGTTGGCATTTGGATCCCATGCGTTTACAGTAGGATTGGAATCTTTTGGTCTCTATGTGAAGGTCTGAGACAAGATATTCCAATTACATGGTACGTTCTGCATACTCTATCCAACTTTGCCGATAAGACCAAGAGCTAGAGGCTCTTTGAAGTTTGAACTTGGGTGTCGATTCAAACTTCATGGATTATTGAAGACTTAGAAAAAACAAAGTTTCTAGGTTTCAAACAATTTGAATGAAGACCAACTTGGTGGATGCTTCCAAATTTCCAGTTTGTTCCAGTGAATACATTCTCTGGAATGAGCTAAAAAAACCCAGTCTGTAGGAGTTGAATTTCAATATTTWAAAAAAAAGGAAATTAGCTATATAGGAGATGCAAAGTAATATTCAAAACATTGGACCACAAGATTTAATTAGGTTGCATTTAGAATCGGTGTAAATCAAGAACGGTGTAAAAGTTTATTATCTGCATTTGGAAGAAGAGTGTAATTATGATTGACATAAAACTTCATTTCGGTTCAGTTTTGCATAAATTTGGATAGAGTGGAGTTTTACGTCGATAATCGATGTAAAACCTATTGAACATAAAGTTTTACATTGATTATCGATATAAATACTACATTGATTTTATTGATGTAAAACTTTACACTCTTCACCCATTGCATTTTTCAAAAATCAACAGTCACTTTCACAATTCARTGTAAAACGTCATCGGTGTACTTTTACACTGATTCCAAATGCAGCCTTGGGATGCTATGTTATTTTATGGGGTTTGTTAATGTTTATTAATTAACAAAAAAACCTAATTAGCCATGGAAAATGAATTTCAATCTTTTTCAAAGGAAAATTAGCCATAGGAGATGCAAGTAGTACTCAAAACACATAGGGCCACAAGATTTAATTAGCGATGTTTAAGTTATTTTATGGGGTTTGTTAATGTTTATTAATTAATAAAAACCGGATGAGCCATAGAAAATTAATTTCAATATTTTTCAAAGGAAAATTAGCTAGCCATAGGAGATGCAAGTAGTATTCCAAATACATTAGGACCACACGATTTAATTTAGGGAATTTTTTATGTTATTTTATGGGGTTTGTGAATGTTTATTAATTAACAAAAAAGTGTTGATTAGTCATGGAAATTGAAGTTCAATCATTTCCAAAGGAAAATTATTAGCCACAGGAGGTGTAGTTAGTATTCAAAATACATATGACCAAAATATTTAATTACGGGTTTGTATGTTATTTTATGGAGTTTGTTAATGTTTATTAATTAACAAAAAAGTGCTGATTAGGCATGGAAATTGAATTTAAGGCTGTGTTTGGTTGCAATGCAAACAAATTTGTACTGATGTAAAACCATGGCAATGCAAATGATTTGAGTGTAAATTTTGACCTATTTTTGTTTCAAATTTTAGTTTATTTTGTTTGATTTTAGTATAAATGAAGTAAATTAAGACATAAAGCAGAATAAAGTAAAACCCAAAACAAAATTAAATGAGAATTTGCATTTTTTTCATTTGCACTCCCATGCATTTGCTTTAGTGCAAATAAAATTGCATCTCAACCAAACACAGCCTAAGGAAAATTATTAGCCATAGGAGGTGTAGGTAGTATTCAAAACACATAAGACCACAAAATTTAGTTAGGGATTTCTATGTTATTTTATGGGGTTTGTTAATGTTTATCAAACCCCCTCTCAAAAAAAAAAAAAAGAACTGATTACCCTTTGCCATGTTGTTTATTAAAGGCTTTCGAATAATGCATCAGTTATTCGGTCGTAGTTTAGATCTTTAGAAACAAGTTGAATGATAGGATAAAATTATAAACAAAAACCAAGATATTTAAATATTAAATATAGTCTCATAAAAAATTTTCAAATTCTGATATTTGTCTTACATCCAATGGCTTTGCGCAAAGTCTTTGGTTCTATAGGTCTTCTCAATAAAAGAATTCAATTCCTTGGTTCCATCACAAGTCTTATTTCTATGGTTGTTTGATCTATTCCCCCACCAAACTTCTCTAAAATATTAGCAGTGTCATATGAGGTTCTGATGCTTYGGAATAATTTAATTCTTGACAGAAGTTTTGTTTATGTTTTATGTAGTAGTGACGGATAACTACCTAAATCAATTGAAAAACTAATAAGCTTAATTAACCCATTTTCTCCTTGATTAATTATTGTATAAGAAAGATTTAAGAATTTTTTTTTCTTTTTTCCTTTTCTTTTTAATTTTTTTTGGTGGTTGGGGATGCATGGTTAATTTCCTATGGAATAGAAGGATAGGTTTCCTAGGTTCTTAGGGATTGATACCCCATATTTTAGTGAATTTTATATTCATCCCTCAGTATTTTGGTACCCTTGGTAGAAGGATTTCTATTTTTTTCATTAGTTTCAGAACTGTGACAGGACCCCAAATGGCCTGCATTGGTCCTTATATAATTAGAATAAAAGGCTTGATTAAGGTTTTGTTTAATTTGCAGTTTAGATGTGTATATCAAGAATTCAAGATTCCATGCTTTTTAAATAATCTAATAATGTAGGAATATTATAAAAAAACACAAGAGGAATGCCAATTAATCAAAATTTACAGAAGAGCATCTATGAAAAAAATCATTTAAAACCCAATAACTAGGGGTAAAAAGTACTTTCTGATCAGATAACAACTAGCACATTGTRAATTTAATGATAATGAATGCTAAGCACACCTAGAACACCACACAAGCATTAATTAGGTGAACCAATTGCCACTTGTTTAATCTCTCTCTCTCTCTCTCATGTTAATTTAAGGCATTAAATGCACTTTGAACGGTAATAACCCTTTTAATTTCATTTATCTTATGAACTGGAGAAAATTTAAAAACTTTCAAGTTTTGGAAATGGACTTTGTGCAAAACTCAAAAGACTTTAAATTGAGAAATCTTGTTTTTTGAAGTTTAACATATAATAGTAGCATTCATAATTTCCTCTAACATATAATAGTAGCATTCATAACATATAAAATTTTGGGGTTCGAAAAAATCATAAATAATAAGAAAATATTAAAAACTTTTGAGATGAAACTTTCCAATCTAACAAATTGCAATACAATTTGATCCATGAAAAAAATATCCAAATGGATTAAAATAATGGTTGAAGATGTTAGATCTATTTATTTAGTAACTACATTGTACAGAATGCATAAAAAATAGTCTATAGATGAATGGTTGTAGACACGGTACGTTGAATATCTTTTATTTAAATTTCTTCTTTTGTCCTTTTCTTATATAGAAAGTTAGTCATAGAAGATAGTAGCTTTCAAAGCTTACCAACAGATAATGTACTTTATTTCTTTATGCTGTGTTTGGTTGTAATGCGAATTTATTTGCACTGATGCAAAATCATCATGGTAGTGTACGTAAATGATTTTCTATGCCTCATTTTTATTTTAAAATTTATCTTATTTTGTTTGATTGAAATACAAATGAAGTAAAATAAGGTCTCAAGCAGAATAAAGTGAAACCCAAAACAAAATTAAATCAGAATTTGCATTTTTTTTATTTGCACTCCCATGCATTTATACTAATACAAATAAAATTGTACTGCAACCAAACACAGTCTTAAGTTTAAAATAATATTATAATAATCATAAAATATTTAATAAAAAAATATTTAGATGCCAATATACATTTCCTATTATTATCAAAAAAAGATAAATTTCCTGTATAATGGTTCTACTTGTAACCTATAATTAGTATTCTTTATTGTTCTCTCTCTTGTTTATCTAATCAAACATTTTTGTTTCCATACTTGCTACAACTTAAGATTTCAAACGGATTTATATGGTACCTAAAAAGCTTTTTTTTTCAGGTACCATAAAAATTGCCTTCAACTAACAATTAGTGCAATATGTATTTAATGATCATTAATGGTAACCATGCTTAAAAGGTTACACTTGGAATATGCTGCATCTGCCTATTTCAATTTATAGCTGTTGCTACAACCTTTTCAGTGTTTTCATTAATTTCAGATTCTGAGGGAGACTACAGTATACTTATTCCTAAACTTTAATTCAAAGTACAAATATCGAAGGTTCAAAGCATCGATACGTATCGGTCTGTATCGATTCGTATTATCCGATATGTATTATTCTAGGACCCCTTTGATATGTTTTAATAGTGGGTGTATTGGGGTTTAACCGGTTTAGGGGGTGGAGGAGCCTTAAACTGGCCCCTTGAACCGGTTTCAGAAAAACATAAAAAAAGTAAAAAAAACAGTATTGATTTGTCGAAAACGCCCCTACCCACGTATCGGATATATCAATATTTTAAACCTTGCAAATATGATGAAAATTAAATATAAAGAAGGAAGTAGCAACTAAAAAGTCTAAAAAGTGCAATTTCTGAAAGGTCTAGCCATATTAGATCTCCCATCTATTCATCAATTTTCTTCAAGGTATCATTTGTTTTTCAGCAATTTCATTTAAATTGATGCAAAAGACTGGGAGTGTTTTGAAGGTGTTAAAGGAAGCCAACTGCAACTCTGCAAACCAGAGAGGTAACGATCAATTAATTACCAAATACCGATAGAAAGAAGAAAGAAGGGATACTGGGTTAAGTGAACTACCAACCAGATTGCTAGAGATATAGACTACAGAGGACTCAGGAGTCGGGACTTGAGGAGAAAGAATAAGGGAACACAAAAGAGACGAAGATGGAGGAATTTATAATTTCTTTTAAATATAATTTACAATAATTTTTATTTGAGAGTAATAAAAGTTTGGATCAGGTCGGTCTTAATTTTGTTCAAGTTGGGGTGAATAACTTGTGCCGAACCTGACCATTGCCATTTACATTTGGTCAATTGAATATATATGCACTATATATGAGGGTGGGTTCAATACCCCATCTCCATTCAGTTGGGTTGGGTTGGGTATAAGTTTTGGTTCAATCTGTGCCAAGACTGAYGCATTGACATTTCAAAGCAAGGTTTTTAAAACTGAACCGGATAGGGAACCATTTTAGGGATCGGTTATCGGGTCAAACAATTCAACTGTTTGGTTTGAACGGACAGCCCATTCTAACTGAAAAAAAAAATAGTCAAAAACTGTTGTCCAAGTTGACGGTTCGACTGTTTGACTGACCGGGTCAACGAATCGCTGACCTAATCAACAGTTTTTGGCCAAAAAACAGTTTTAAAGTGAAACAGAACCAATTAACTGAATGATTCTCGGGTTTTTTTTGTCCGACCATCCAGTCTGATGAAAGTTCAAAGCATTATTGTATGATATATATCAGTTTTTGAATTCATCGATACTAGGGCATTTGGCCACTTTTTGAAGATTAATACCCTTCTTAGAGATGTGCCTGACTCAACTCTTGAAACTTGCAAAAAAAAAAAAAAAAAAAAATTAAATGTATCATCCCTTTGAATTGTATGATACACAACTTATGTGTATCTCTGCAATCAATACTTTAGATCTATAGTTTTTTTTTTTTTGTCTCCATTTGTTGAATAATCAAATCATGTACAGATTAGTGTATACATGATTGTTATCTTCCTATATAAATAATGCCTGATCAAAAAAGAAATCACGTTTAGGAGACAAAAAGAACATTTGATGGATTAAAATAGACTTTGGACTTTGAACTAACTGCCCTTTTCTTTGCTTGTTTAACGAATAAGGATACAACATGAATGCCTAGTCTTTGGAAAGCCAAAAGGAGGGATAGATGATTCCAGTAAAATTATTAGTAAATTTCACCAACAAGGACAAAGTTATCAAACAAAATCCCATGTGTTCCTCGAATATTTGTGCAGGCCATGATTCCCACTTGAGTGTGGTATGAGTAGAGACGTGGTTGCTCCATGTCTCCTCATGCTTTGACCTAGGAGACATGGTCCAAACACTTTTGCATTATTGAGAGAGAGAGAGAGAGTTGCTTTCTAAACTTTCAAAGGAAAAATGAGAACCAGATTCAGTTCTCATCTCCCCCCAAACACCCGCTTCCAGTTAACTTGCAGTGACTCTCCAGTCTCCACGAGTTGGTTGAAGTTTAGTTTCAGGGTTTCGACCCAAGAGTCCAAACATGTTAAGATGAATGGATTTAATGAGAGAATACAGAGGTTGACTTCTGAGACTTATATGTCTACTACTAATGGGCCTAGGTATGGAATTTATTTGGTGGGCCCCATTTGGGGACCATTGCAAAAGGTAGTCAGGTCATGATCAAGGAAGCAGGGGACGGAACCAGTCGGCTAAACTTGGGGGGGGGGATCCTATGTGGAAGAGATGCCACTKAGACCAATGTAGCAAGAGGTCATAGGTCTTTATGGCTTAGGAGTTAGGGCCAACTCCTAGGCTCAAGCCCATAGCTTCCTAAAGGGAGCTTCCCACATGGTTGTGCTGGACCCTAGGATGAGCCATCCTCTACTTCTTTATGACTTTTTATTAGGAACCATCCTCTACTTTTCTATGAACCATACTCCTTTAGAAAAATGCCCTTATTTTTTTTTAAACATGTAACTTTTAAAAACAAAACCATAGTTTTATGATTTTGTGTAAACCTGTTAATGATAACTGAAACTCTGTGGTCTAATCTAACATCGATCTGATTATTTTGGATTCAGATGATGTATTTATGTAATTAGATTGGATTTGAACTTTACAAATCTGCATTCAATTAATAATTAGATTAGATTTGATTTTTACAATCTGCATTTGATTAATAATCAGATCAGATCCAGATTTGACTCCATCCAATATAATTAAAATCCAATTCCAATTATATCATAATGTTTATTGATTTTAATATATAAAAATTATATAGTTATATTTAAACTATAAAAATATTTTTTCATATATTATATTATATATAATAAATTCAATATATTATATTTACATTAATTTATTATATATAAAAGATGATAAGTAATGAACTTCTAGCCTTTTTATATTTAAAAAAATTTAAACAGAGTTGAATTAAATCCGATCTTAGGATTCAAATTCAAATATAAGGTCTTCAAATGCGATCAAATTTCAAATTGGATTTGGATGCAAATTTTCAATAATGGGATCAGATTCTGATTTTGCAATCCATTTACAGCTTTAATTTATGTTACAAGATGCCAATATAGCATTCTACTGAATTGAAATCTCAAACACTACCAAAGTTCTTAATGGGTCATTTCCTTTTTTTTAAGCCCCGTTTTCTGGAAAACTACGACCCTTAAAATCATAAAATGAATCCCTTAACCTAATACCCCACTACCTAAAAAAAACAAAGAAAAAAGCCAATACAAAAGACAAAAAGGTAATAAATAAATAAAAACCCTTGCCATAATACGTACAATGCACCTTTTTGCAGCTCAAACACGCTACTTTAACTTTTCCAAGCAAATCCTTTTTTATGAACTGCGTTGGTGTAAGTTTGAAGAATCCCAAAAATAAGTGGATTCGCACGGATGACAGAACTGATCAAAAAGCAAACCAGGAAGGTATGTGACCAGACATCCCCCTTCAATTGGTATGCATTCCACCTTGACCTTATGACTTCAGCTTTTAACTTTCCGAATTCACATCTCTGCTTCCCACAGAGCGCGCCCCATGAGTGTTTCCCATAGGTTAGGACTTAGGACTCTTAAAATAAAGGTTCTATGAGATATTATGGTCTTTGAGTCCTTCGCCTGCTTACCATTGACCAGGAGAAGGCAATTACATACATTGAGGCATTGACTGACAGGTAGTGATTGATTGTCAAATTTCAGAATCCTCTGGAAACACTCATTACCTGTCAACTGCAAAGAAAAATAGGAACCAAGGCTCAAGGATTTCATGCTGCAGCCAAAAACCTTGATAGCTTTGGATGGAATCATAGACAGATCAGTGTTTTCAAACTGTCATTCACCCAAATGGTCAAACCTGTAAACCAGACAGCTCACTCGGTCCCAGATTTGGGATGGTTTTGATTGTTTCACCGGGTGATCTAATTTGTTTGGTTATGTGCATAGGAGGCCATCCACAGCACCTGTTAGAAAAAAAATGGTTTATTACAAATATAAGGGGCTAGAAGAGATGGGAGCAAACCAAAATGGCCTTGGGAGGAAGTAATATGAAATGATTTAAGCTCCCAAAATTCAATGATGGAGATGACACTGAACAGAGTGGAATGGTGAAATAGGATTCATGTGGCTGATAGCTCACTGGGTGTTGTAAAACAATGATCTATTACGAGTTGAAGGGGCTAAAATAGACAGGCAAACCAAAAAGGCCTTGGGTGGAAGCAACAAGAAATGATTTAAGCACCCACAATTTAATGGTGGATATGACACTGAACAAAATGGAATGGTGAAATAGGATTAGTAGAAGTTCAAGACTGCTATCAGCCTTGAACCCTAATAGATTTCAGGTTCGAAAATAGAAGGAAAATGTAGAGAAGAGAAGAGAAAGAGAAGAGAGAACTGTAGAACACAAAGGGTTGAAAGGAGGGACAAACTCTGAATGTTCTGCCGCTGCCACTTCTATTTAGTATTTATAGGTTATGCTCATTACATGGAAATGACAGATCT
>NW_010729129.1:803331-816411 GCF_000365185.1 Nelumbo nucifera
TAGTAGGGTTAATATGAAATCTTAAAACTGATCAATGCTGAGAAAAAAACTTAAGAAGAGCTTCACAGGTAGATCACAAGGCTTGGCCCAACAGTAGGGTTTGCAGCAAGATTAGTAGGGTTTGCCGCAAGATCAATATCAAGCCCTAGAGAATAGAAAGAAGAAAACCCTAGAATGGTTTAGCCGCCCTTTCTAGATAGGTCCAACCTATCTTCTCTGATAGCATTTCTCTTAGAAAATAAAATAACTTACAAGAGAATGTTGTTCGCTGCCTTCCAAGGTTACCCAAACTCTAGCCTTCTCTGATTCTTCCTGATCACCAACACTTTGCAACCGTGGCAAGTCTTCAACAACTGCTAAACCCTCTGGCGATCTCCAAGAATCGGTCAACGAACTCTACTTTCTCAGCTTCCAGCCCTAGATGGTTCTCATGTGGTCGGTTGGACTAGACTCACATGAGAAACCCTAACATTGCTCTGATACCAAGTAGAAGTTCAAGACTGCTATCAGCCTTGAACCCTAATAGATTTCAGGTTCGAAAACAGAAGGAAAATGTAGAGAAGAGAAGAGAAAGAGAAGAGAGAACTGTAGAACATAAAGGGTTGAAAGGAAGGACAAAATTTAGTATTTATAGGTTATCCTCATTACATAGAAAGGACACATCTGCCCTTAGTATTTATATAACAAATAGAACAAAATAAAACTGAAATAAATAACAACTGAAATAACCGACTAACCACCAGCTAACCCTAGGATGACTAGAACACATTCTACCCTACGAACAAAGTGGGACCATAGCTGTGGGGCCCACATCAATGCTCTCTACAGGATTCATGTGGCCAACCTCATATATTTGGTACTAGACTTAGATGATGATAACTGGGTGAACTCAGGGAACCATTTGATCCACAAGCCAGACAGCTGTTGGCTTTTGATACATTGATAGGCATACAGAAAATTTACCAACAAACAAAAAGATAGAGATGCAGAAAACCTTAAAGAAATAATAGCAAGGAAATAAGAAATGCAAGAGAACAAGAGAGGTGCCTTAATAGATATACAAAGAAAATTGAACTAGGTCCAATTCAATGCCACAATCTCAATGTTAACCTGACCGATCCAATTAGCAGCAAATGCCATAACTAGAGTAGGTAGGGATGGTTATCGAATTAACCTGCCTTATTGCCATTCCTGGAAGAAAACCAACAAATTGAGAAAAAACTTTTGATTAAATATTTAATACTCCACCAGGGCCACCGCTCCATATTTGGTCTTGTTTAAGATCCCTTAAACCATTTCAGAGAAGTAATTATTACCAAGTGAATTGAATTGCGATGCAATTGACTTGCCAATTTAAATGCCTCAGTTTAGTGGGTCAGGCAAACTGAATCCGAGTCTCGGCTTTCCAACAGTGGAATAAATCACCTTGAAACTTTCACCCCCAGCAGAGCATGGGATTGCAGAGATTAACTATAAAAGCATGGCATGGATTATAAAACCAAACGAGAAGGCAAAAAAAATCTAGTTTACAACTAGAGATGCCAAAAAAGCCAAGACAGCAATCACTATCATGATATTTAAGAAATAGTTTGACTGAAGAGGTTTATCTGGGCTGCCTCCAATTGCTTCATACTCTGCACGAATCTTCTGCTTCATAGAATCCGAGAGCTCTCTCTGCAATTCAAATATGTAACATTTATTGGTGCTAATTGTTTTCTCCTTCAAACTTCCAAGCTTTTAGGTGTGGTTCACATGGTTTGGAAATAGCTTCATCTTGTGTTGTTATAAAAACGCAGCACAATAAAACAGGATTCTTGTTTATTAAGCATGCAGCAAACCAGAAGGGTGAATAACCAAAAAGCATTATGCATGTATAAATATATATTCAGAGGGTTTCAAGGATATCCAAAATATCTTTTTTTGGAAATGCAAAAAAAATCATTAAGAAATGCAAAATCTTTTTTTTGGTAAAAAGAAAAAAAAAAGTGGATACTTGCCTTGGGTTATGTAGAGCCCATAAAAGTTAAATCCAAATACCATATGTATATCATATATGGGTAATAATTTTTTGCACGTGCATAGCACATGATCTTACACTAGTATCTTTAATGACTAACAAAAATAAGGATGGTAGGTATAAATTTATTCTTTCTTTTTTCCTTTTATCAGTGGCCAAAAGGTAAATAAAGTTTGGATTGATTATAACCTTTCCATACGAGTACTTGGCTGCAACGAATTTTTCTGGTGCGGCCTTTGCAGGGCCACCATCAATTGAAAAACCCTGTATGAAGAAATTTATTTGGATTAAGTTAGGTGTTATTAGAACTAAAGCACAAACAAAACAACAAAGAAGAAACAACTATTTTACACCAAGAGAAAGTTGGAGGACCATAAGAACTTTTTTTTCTTTTTATTTAAGGCACATTGCAAGGATATTAGACGTCCTAGGTAGATAAATACTACTAGGCTGAATGGGGACATTCTAGTCAAGAGTAAATACAAACATGTAAACGATGTCAAAAAAATGTCAATACCCAAAGGTGGTCCCAATCATCCAGGCCTCGGTAGGGATAGACTGGATACAGACTACCTCAGGTGTTTTTGCACAAAGTGGCAATCTCAGTCTTAACCCGTATTCTCATTCTTGTCAACCCAAAGTTCACTATTTATGTTACCAATGGTCCCCATCTAAAGGATGTAAGGTAACACCAAAATAACAACACCCATAATTGACAGAAAGAGACATAAAGAGATAGAAACACAAACACATATGCACAGAGATTATAAAACATGTCAATAGATCTTAGACTTAATTTAACAGCAGAGAAGAAAAGAATGAGAAAAGAAGAAGAAAAGTAACCTCTCCCTCACAATCAATTAGCTTATAAGATGATAAGTGTGAATGGTTCGATTAACACTAGGTCAATCCTAGGTCTGAAGTAAGTAAGAAAGAAAGAATAAGAAGAGAAAGAAGAGAGGAGAGAAAGAAAGGGTYCGGCGAGAGAGAAAAGAAAATCAGTTACTCTCACCTGACCCATCTTATATTTATAGTTTTTGCATTAGAATGCAAAAGACAACTCTGTCCCTCATTGAGTATGGGACACAACTTAAACACAGACAAAATAGAGAACTCATCTTTAATTAAAAAGACAAATGACCAAACTAACGTTATATTGCCAACTCTAACACTCCCCCTCAAGCTGGAGAGTATAGGCTTGTCGACTGAGAACCCCATCTCCTACAAAAGGCTTTCAGCCACACTAGTTCACATGTAGTATGAGCCATGGCCCTATATTCAGCTTCTTGTTACTACAGTGCTTCTTGCTCTTCCAAGCCACTAGATTGCCACCAAGGAAGGTACAATACCCTGTAGTGGATCTCCTGTCAGACATAGATCTGGCCAAATCAGCATCTGTGTACCCCTCTATCTTAAGAGTTCCTCCACTCTTGTATAACAGTCACGGCTTGGAGCTCCCTTCAAGTATCTAACAATCCTTATAATTGCATCCCAATATGGAACCCGAGGGTGTTGCATAAACTGATTCACCAAACTTATTGCAAATGATATATTTGACCGAGTAATAGTCAAGTAGTTCAACTTACCCACCAACCTCCTATACTTCCCAGAATCTTCAAACTCTTCACCCGCATCAGTACTCAACTTGACATTTGATTCCATAGGTGTTTAAGCCGGTTTGACACCCAACAGCCCTATCTCTTGAAGCAAACCAAGGACATACTTTTTTTGGCACAAGTTAATACCATGTCTTGATCTTGCAACTTCTATTCCCAAAAAATATTTCAGCTTATCTAAACCTTTTGTTTGGAAATGATCATGCAGAAAGGTCTTCAACCTATTAATCTCATTGCTACCAGTTATGACAATGTCATCCACATACACCACTAACAAAATCTTTCCAGCCTCTAATTCATACTAGAACACAGAATGGTCTACCTAGCACTGTTCCGTGCCAAAGTCCCTCACTACTTCACTGAATCTACCAAGCATGCACTGGAGATTGTTTCAGCCCATAGATTGCCTTCCTAAGTCTACAAACTTTACCATCCTCCCCCCTGAGCAACAAACCCTGGTGTTTTCTCCATAATACCTCCTCAAGAAGATCACCATGTAAGAAGGCATTTTTAATGTCAAGTTGAAAGAGGGGCCAATCGTACATTGCTGCTAAAGAAATCAACACCCGAACTGAACCAATCTTAGCCACAGGAAAGAATGTCTCCGTATTGTCAACACCATACAACTAAAAGTAGCCTTTTGCCACTAACCGAGCTTTTAATTATTTCATACTACCATCTGGAAGATATTTCATTGTGTATACCCACTTACATCCATCAATATGCTTACTAGGAGGGAGAGTGGTAAGCTCTCACATGTGATTGTATTTGTATGCTAGTGCAGACAATTCCTCTTCCATTGCTTGCCGCCACCTTGGAGAGGCAATGGCTTCCTTGACAGTCTTAGGAATGGAAACAGAGGATAACAGAGATATAAGCTATCAATGGGAAGCGGAAAGGTGAGAAACAAAAACAAAATGGGAAATAGGATGAGATGTACAACTACGTATACCTTTCCACAATGCAATGTGAAGATSAAGATCAGAAGGAGGCACAACTACTGGATTTGTTGACAAGGAATGAATTGGAGGAGCCGGTGCTCTTCTATGAGTATACACTTGCGTGATTGGCGGCCTTTCAATATTAACTTGCATTGGAGAAGATGATGACGAGACACAATAGGAACTGTAGGAATGGAGTCCGCAACTAGAATAGGAATCGGAAACATAGGAAGAAGAAGACCATTAGAACTAGAAAAGAATGTAATAGACTCAAAGAAAGTAACATCAAAACACACAAAGGACCAATGGGAGCTAGGGTTGTAACACTTGTGCCCTTTTTGGGTTCTAGAATAGCCAAGAAAGATGCATTTTGTAGCACGTGCATAAACTTATTCAGTCCAGGCCCTAAACTATGAACAAAACAAATACAATAAAAAACTTTGGGAATAAGAAGGAAAGAAGAAATAGTAGGGAACAAGACTGAGAAAGGGGACTGACTTCCAAGGATAGACATAGGCATATGATTGATGAGAAAACATAATGTAAGGACAACATCACTCCAAAAACGCTTTGGAACATTCATATCATGCATGATGGACCGAGTAGTTTCAAGTAAGTATCGGTTCTTTCACTTAGCCACGCCATTCTGTTGTGGGGTGTAAGAACAAGAAGTTTGATGAATTACATCGTGTTGCTCTAAGTATTGCTAAAATGGCGTTGAACTATATTCTTTTGCATTGTCTAAACGAAGGATCTTAATATGGACACCAAATTGAGTAGGAATTTCAACATGGAATTTTTGGAAAATAGAAAAGAATCCACTTCTGTCTTTCATAAGATAAAGCCATGTCATCCTTGAGTAATCATCAACAAAAATTACAAAGTACTTGTAGCCATTGTACTTTGGACCCCAAACATCTAAATGAACTAATGAAAAAGGACTAAAAGAGACTTTCTTATGTTTTCCAAATTGACACGACTCACAATCCAAAGATTTAAGATGACTTAAAGATGGAACAAGTAACTTCAGGGCTGTAGTGCCATTGGAGAGGATTAAGAAAAGACTGAAGTGCTACTTTTAGACCACCACCATCAAGGTAATACAACCCACCTGCTTCATGCCCTCCACCAATCTTCATCCCCATCTTGAGATCCTGAAACACACAAAAAGAATAAAAAGTTAAAGAACAATTAAGTGATTTGGTTAATCTACTAATAGACATAAGGTTAAAAGGAAATTTGGGTACATATAAGACAGAGGATAAAAATAAAGAAGTGAGGTCAACATCACCAACACCACAAATGGGAGAAGTAGAACCATTAGCAAGGGTAACTGTTTGGGACATGGAAAACTGGGAAAGAAAAGAAAACACACCTAGAGTCCTAGTCATATGATCAGAGGCTCCAAAGTCAATAATCCAATGTGAGGGTTTAGATGCCAAACAGGCCATACCTGAATGAGCAAGAGTAGCTATGTTCTACTGAGAGGATGTTTGAAGAAATTTCTCATACTCACCATTTCCTTCCCGGAAACACTTGTAGATGTGGAGGGTGTCCAATCAACTTGTTGGTTCTCACTAATTGCGCCACCACCACTAGTCACAACATGATTGGGCAAACACCTCCTCAAAAGAGRGAAGGGCAGATCCGCCTAATATTTGTGCCCGAACAGGTTCATATTCCGATTTCAATCTCACTAAAAACCTTGTCACATCAAGTTGTTCCCTTTGTTGCTTCTGAATTTTAACATCCAAAATCAAAGGGCAATACACATTAAGCTCATTACGAAGATTTTTCATACTTGCATAATACTCCTCTAGATTCTGATTTCCCTGCTTCAAGTTGAAGTACTCCTGATAAAGTTGGTATACTCTAGTGGTGTTATCTTGGCCAGAATAAAGTTTCTTAGCATGGTCCCAGATCTCCTTTAGCTGTATCCAAGAGAATAAAATTTACACTAATTTTAGGCTCCATGCTATTCCACAAGTCATAATTTGTGCATTCTTCTGTTCCCACTCACTATACCCGGAGAGTCAGAAGAGGGTTTTTCTTCCCTCACATGTTTCACCTTCTTCTTGGCTCTTAGAAACACTTCCACCGATTTAGCCCATGCCACATAGTTCTCACCATTTAATTTGATGGAGGTCATTTGTACATTTAGATAATCGGAGGAAATCATAACACCAGTTTTATTATCACTACCCTCTCCAGTTGTTGCCATTGTAAAGAAAAAAGGTCACCACACACCACAAAAGGAATTCAACTACAAGAAAATCACCCTTCACTACACAGCACTACACCACACACCACACACCACACCACAATTAAACAACTATTGTTAAGACACTACTGCTGTCATAGGGTTCAGCATGAAAAAACCCTACAGATGTCACACACATTCAGACATAAATAGGGAGAAAAACAGTCCATACGCGCACCTATCAATCAGCACTGCCACAGTCGAAATCCAGTCCAAAAGAGATAGAACACACCATGCTATCTGCTGACTATAGGGTTCTGTTCACACCTGTCCACAACCAGCCCTCTTTGAGTCATCACTTGGAGGATTTCTAGCAAACCACCAAAATAAACACCACCACAACAACTAGAGGCATAGTTACCTCCTAGATGGAAAAACAACCACTCCTTTTTTCCCTCTTATCGAACCTCCAATTGGTTTGTGAGTTATTTCAAAAATCAGGTCTGATATGGCAATCCAAGGAGAAAACTGAATTCTAGACTGATTTTCTAGTGCTCTGATACCAAGTGAATGGTTCGATTAACACTAGGTCAGTCCTAGGTCTGAAGTAAGAAAGAAAGAAAGAATAAGAAGAGAGAGAAGAGAGGAGAGAAAGAAAGGGTTCGGCCAAAGAGAAAAGAAAATTACTCTCAGCCGACCCATCTTATATTTATAGTCTTTGCATTATAATACAAAAGATAACTCTATCCTTCATTGAGTATGGGACACAACTTAAACATAGACAAAATAGACAACTCATTTTTAATTAAAAAGATAAATGACCAAACTACCCTTATATTGTCGACTCTAACGATAAGAATGATGGTAGAAAGACCTAACTACTCATACGAGCCCGGATCTCCTGCAATCAAAAACTATGCACACATGGCATCCAACCACACATCGAGAATATCTTCCATACATTATTAAATTCATGGGAGATGTTCACAATGTGCCGGTGGATGTCATGCTTTCAGAGTGTGTGCAGAGTTTTTGCTTATAGGAGATCCCATACAGAATAAAGTCAACAAAAAGACAAAAACACCCCTTATTAGACGACAATAACTTCTAACACTCCTCCCTTGATTTGGAGTATATTTCATCATCATCCAAGCCTTATCCCAATTATATGGGATTGGCTACATGAATCCTGTTTTACCATTCTATTTTGTTTAGTGCCATATCCATTGCTAAATGATGAGCACTTAAATCATTTCTTACTAACAACCCATGTACCTTTTTGGTCTGCCTATAGCCCTTCTACATCACTTCTTTTTATAGGTGCTGTAAATGGCCTTCTATGCATGTGACCATAGCATCTTAGTCTACTTTCTCTCATTTTCTCATCTTTTGAAGCTACTCTTAGGTTCCTTCAAATGACTTCATTTCTAACCCTATCCTCCCTAGTTTTCCCACTCTTCCATCTAAATGTACATATTTCTGATACATTTATTTTCTTGACATGTTGTTTCTTGACTGCCCAACACTCTGCTCTATACAGCATTGCGGGTCTTACAACCATTTACAAATACAGTCCATTCTATTTTGACTCGAATGATGAACAGGTCGTCAAATTAATCTTCTAATTTTACACAGGGCATAGAAAGATCTCACTAAGTTTTTTCTCCCTTATAATGTAACAATCGACTTCAATGTTCTTTGTCCTTTCAATGGAAACTGGGTTTGATGCAATATGAAAAACACCTTGATTATCACAAAACAACTTTACAGGAAATGCAATGGAAGACCCAACCTCTTAAAGCATTATAACATTAATTCACACATAGYATGAGCCATTGCCCCACATTAGCTTCAAAACTGCTCTCAGAAGCCATACTTTGTCTCATTCTTCCAAGCAACAACACTGCCTCCCAAAAAGATATTGCACCATCAACATTACATTTACAGCAAATAATGTAATAGTCAAATAGTTCAGCTTCCCAACTTATATTCTATACCTCTCTAATTAACCAAACAATTAACCTCAGCTAAATTTAGTATTAATATTCATAGGGAATCCACAGGTTTCACCCCTGACAACCACATTTCCTCAAGCAAATCAAGGGCATCTTTCTGAAACAAATTGACTGGGGAGCTGGAACTAAAGATTATAGAGAAACAAATTGATGATGGGAAGAAGATCAATGCTCAAGGGATACAAACTAGGGCAGTACAATTATGCTTACCTTTTCAGATTGTGGTTTGTGCTCAACCACCATTTAGATAATGTGATCATTTGATCGTATGCCCTTCAATCATCTTCCCTGTCTTGATATCCCAAGGATGGAAAGATGGTAATGGAGCAGTCAAGAAACTTAGCCAACTTTCTATTAGACATTAAATCAAAAGAAAATAGAACATAAAGTATGGAGGACAAAGACAAGGAGGAACCAAGTAAGTCATCATCTAAAGTAACACTTCGAGAGGTACGAGATTGAGAAAGTGAAATAAACACAATTGGGGACCCAGTTATATGATATAAGGCTCTAAAACCTATTACCCAAGTAGACAACTGAAATGATTGGATCAACTTGGATGTAAGACAAGTATACCTAACTTGGCTACGATGGCTGTATTGCTAGATGATGGAGTTGAATAAAAAAACCTTTCATGATTTTCACATGAAACAGATATCTTATTCCTTGCAGCATTAGTTGATGTCAATAAATCAACTAGAGTTAGATTACCAATAGTGTCTTTTTGTGACAAATGTATGATTGCTCCAATTAAATGGAGGCCCATAAAGATCACACAGAAATTAACTGTATGTCTATCTAAACCATAGTAGATATACTTTTGAAGACCTTGTCCTCCTACATCCTCCCTTGGAACCCTATCACCACCACAATCTACAACACCCCAAGAACCACTACCATGACCTACAACTACACCATGATGTATTCTACTTCCCTTTCTATGCCCTACACCTGTCAAACCACATCCTGCACTTTGGAAAGCTACAAGGCTTAGTTGTCAACAATAGTAACTGTTTGTCTCGTTCTACGTGAGGGAGAGAAGAAATCGAGAAAACAACTCAGTTAATAATGAAAGTTCATTACTCTATAGAATTTGAGCATGAATTGACGCTGTTGGCAGATGTTGTTGTACACAATTTTAGTACCGCAGGGGTACTTTTGTAATTTCTTCATACTTTATGTTGTACGACCAGACTAGTATAAATAATATCTACTGCACACGCCTGCAGTATTCTTTTGGGGCTCAGTCCTCTTGCCTCTCCTCTCTTCTCTTCCTCTCTTCCTCTYTTACTCTCTTCTCTTGCTCAACATGGTATCAGAGCAAGTCGTCCAGGCCTGAAAGGTGGTGTCAAGCAAAACTGTTGTGTTCATCCTCCAATGTCGAGCAGTTAGTCTCTTCATCTCCCAGAAGCTGTATCCATCTGCTGTTCGACCTTAAGCAAGAAGATGCCTGCCTGACTTTTCACCTTCCAGCGCAGAAAAGAGTTCTAGTTATAGAGACTTTTCATCTTCCAGCCCAGATGCTGTATCCATTGTCTGTTCGGCTGTAGAGAGGCTATCATCTGATGTTCGTAGAGAAAGTTCTGGTTTACAGAGAGGCTATCATCTGATGTTCAAGAAGGTACTGTTCATCTACTGTTCGGGTGCCCTGGTATTCAACTGAAGTTTTTTTGTATTTTCTTTGCACCCTTTGATGGACTGTTGATTCCCTAAGATCCGACTGTGGTGTTTCCTTCTTCTTTTGTATTACTGCTGTTCGGCTACCCTGTTGATGGACTGAAGTAGCCTTTTTTTTCTCTTTGATCTCATTGACTGTTCGGCTGCCCTGAAGTTGGTATTGGACCAGGTCTGCCGATTAGGTGTGTGGTGAACTTCACCTTGTATCTTCCATTCTGTGGAGGGGTCATATGATCTCTGTAAAACCGTAGATCATACAGACCTGGTTATGTACTGCAACTGCAGTGTTTGTCTTTTGGATTCCTACAAAATCGTAGGTCATACAGACTTGTTCAAGTGCTGCAGCAGCAGTGTTTGTTCTTGGCTCCCTGTGAAACCGTAGGCCAGAAGGACCTGTTTGTATGCTGCAATAGCAAGTGCTTTTTCTTTTGTGGACTGAAGGTCATAAGGACCTGTTTCTGTAACAGCTCTGTGAGGCAGTGCTCCTTCTTTGGGTGCTGTGTTTTCTTAAACCTGAAATCATGAGTAGTGAAGATTCAGCCACATCTGGAGTTTCCTCAATGCTGAATGGAATGAGTGGGGGTGGTGACCTATCCTTTCCTATGGCTGCTGTCTCTCTTGATGGTTTAAATTACCTAGAGTGGTCAAGAGGGATCAAGTTATACATCACTGCAAGGGGGAAGATAGGCTATATTAATGAGAGAATCAAAGAACCACCCTCTGGGAATGCTGAATATGATAGGTGGAATCAAGAGAACAATATGGTTATGTCTTGGCTCTTGGTCTCCATGCAATCTCAAATAAGGAAGAATTTCATGTGGGCTGAAACTGCAAATGAGATCTGGGAACAAGCAAAATCTACATATTCAGAACTGCGACACTATGCCAAGATCTATCAACTGCAGGCAGCATCATCTACTTGTAGACAGGGGGAGAGGTGTTTATCAGTATATTACTCTGACTTGACTTCTGTCTGGAAGGAGTTGGACCATTACCAGAATGTGGATTGGAAGTGTGATGAGGATGCCAAAATGTACAAGAAACTTGTCTCCCAAGCAAAGAGTGTTTGCCTTCTTACATGGTCTGAATCCTATGTATGAATCTATCAGAGTACAGATTCTCAGTTCTAAGGATCTTCCATTAGTTCAGGAAGCCTATGCTCTTGTACAATCTGAAGAGAGCATAAGGAATTTGATGAACAGCCCTAGTGGGGATGCAGTTGTGTTGGCAACAAAAGGGGGTGTCTCTACTAGTGTGGGATCTTCTTCCAGGAAAGGAGATCTCCAGAAAAAAACAGAAGAAAAGGACAAATTGTGGTGCACTCATTGCCAGAAACCCCGACACACCAAAGATACCTGTTGGGATCTTCATGGGAAACCAAAATGGGCTCAAGATCTGACTAAGAAGCAAGGTTCAGATGTGAATAAAAGGTCCGGACAGCAAAGTACAAAGAAATACCACATGGCCAACATGGTTACTCGGGAGAATCAGCCCCCCATTCCTATTGTGACTCAGACACATCTCTCTGGATTTGACCCGAAGGAGGATATTATGAATTCCTTCCGTGACCATTTAGAGCTCTATGGTAGAGCAATTCGTCAGATGGATGCTCCCCCCTCAACCTCATTTGCATCTACGTCAGGTAACCCTRCCATAGCTTTCCATGTTGCTTCTCACAACCTTGACTCTCCATAGATCATTGATTCTGGAGCGTCAAAACACATGACTGGTACGTCCTCTTACTTTCAAACCTATCACCTTCTTTCTGAAAGAGACAAGGTGAGACTAGCTGATGGATCATACACTTCCATAGCTGGTCAAGGAACCCTCTCTCTTCCTCTTGGTCTTACCCTTTCTGATGTTCTTCATGTTCCAAAATTTCCCATTAATTTGTTCTCTGTTAGTAGTGTTACTAATTCGTTAAATTGCTCCATGACTTTTTTCCCTTCTCATTGTGTGATTCAGGATCTAGCCTCGGGGAGGACGATTGGTAGGGGACGTATGGTTGATGGACTTTACATGTTGGAGAATAAGGCTGGTCTTCATGTTACAGAGTCTATGTGTCAGTCCTGTAAGAGTAAAGTTTATTTATGGCATTGTCGTCTTGGTCATTTGTCTCTTGAGTCTTTGAAAGTTGTATTCCAGAACTGTGTAAATCAATGTCTGTTTCCGATTTCTCTTGTCAAACGTGTCAGTTAAGTAAACATTGTAGAACTCATTTTCTTCAGAAAAATAGTAAATCTGAATTTCCTTTTCACATTGTTCATTCTAATGTATGGGGCCCTGTTACTTTACCATCTAAGAGTGGCTACAAGTATTTCATTACCCTCATTGATGATTATTCGATATATACTTGGGTATATCCGATGCGAACCAGGGAGGAAGTACCAAAAATTATCCAAGATTTTCAGTGGATGGTCTTCACTCAATTTCAGACTGAAATCCAAATTTTTCAGTCAGACAATGCAAAAGAGTTTTGTCATAGTGATGTCATAGAGTTCTTTGCTTCGCGTGGTTCACTTCACCGTAGCTCTTGTGCCCGCACACCACAACAAAATGGTGTGGCTGAATGGAAGAACCGACATCTCCTTGAAGTGGCTTGGGGTTTACTACT
>NW_010729129.1:875687-888367 GCF_000365185.1 Nelumbo nucifera
GTTCGACATTTTCAGCATCTCTTCTTCTTCTCCTCTTCTCTGCTACTTAGACTACAGTGGTTCAGCTTACAATGTAGTTAACAAAACAAGAAGAAAAATAGAAAATAAACAAAGTGCCTTCAAAGATGAGTAGTTTAAAAACATCTGTACATGTACTGTCCACTAATCAAAATCATCTTACCGGGAAGCTTTCCTTCAGGGGGGCACTGTTCAGAACCAGAGACATCCACTCTTCCATACTTCATGAGGATTTTGGGGCCCCCAGCCTCCTGGAACTCAGCAAGTAAAACAATTATTTAATTCACGAACCCTATTCCTTCATAACTCCAAAAGAAGAAGAGTAAGACCTCAATAGCTGTAGCACTCGCCAACTGGAAAAGGTCTGCATATGTCACATTAGGATACTTTTCCTTGATAGGCTGGAGAAGTTTTAATGCATTTACAAGACCTGAAATACCAGATTATGAGATGATTTCTATCCACCAAAACAAAGTATGCAAAAAGGAGAACCATTACCAGCATTGGCTGCATGTTTGAGTTCTATTTCAAATCTCAGGCTTCCATTAGCTCCACCTCGTTTTGGCCACTCTTCAATGTTCTTGTCATACGTACCAGCATCATGCCATCCCAGGCGAACCTGTAGTTATATAAAATCATGATAATGCATAAGAAAATTTTCATTTAATTTAAGCTATCACCATTCACTCCTCTATGAGACATGCATATCAAAATATCATAGTGGAGAAGATTATTGATCCCCTACATTACCAAACTAACAGATTGACTTATTACACTTATTATGGCAGAGACGGAACACTGTTGACTACTTTAATTTCAGATATCTGGGACCAACATTGGGTAATGGCCTTCTGTTTCTTGGTTGAGACCTAACTCAACCAGCAAGAAATAGCAACTATATATATATATATATATATATATATATCAATGAATTACAATGATATAGCCCCTTCCGTAGTTCCATCTCAAGAGATGGCCATGAAAGTGACATAGCAGAAAGGAAAAGCAATCGATTTCACTATAAACCCAAGATCTCCATGGGGTATTTGACTATTTTAATTTTTAATTATTTCACACCTGTAGAAGCTTCAATTACATGTCCAAAATCCAAACCATAATTCTTTGATGCAAAACTCTACTAAATTGGTTCATCCAACTGGCCAAGTTGTATCCCACAATGAAAGTCACACTACTCCCTTTCACTGCAGCTTTATAGCGCTTAGTTCTAGATCTATTGGGCACCAGAAAGTGTACAACAAACTCTCCTTTAGAGATGATCGTACACCCATCAGAGCTCTCTAATATCTTATATATTAAGAGAAGCAGAGTTCTAAGGGGCGTGAGAGATCCTATTAGAGTTTCCATCCTTAAGGATTAGGATTTCCAAGGAGATACTTTATTTCATTGCTCTTATATTGGAACTTCCAACCACTCTCTCTAATATATAGTCAGAATTAGAAAGGCTTCCTAAAATTGTAAAGAGGTCCAACAACACATTTGCAATCAAATCCTTGAGTATTAGAAATTATCACATTGACCCCTTCATGCAAAGTAAAGTTACAACTCAATCTTTTTACACTACAATCTCCAAATCTGATTGAGATACTACGCATAAGTCACTGTTTGGACCAATCACCATCACATGGGGATTTAACTAAGAGTCCTACGCTCCTACTCCAACTAGGAAACCCCCTCAAAACTTAGTTTCTTGCTTTAAAACTCTTTCAAGGTAGTTGCTAGCATATAATCACCCGGGTATATCAGGGATTCCTAGTTCAATTAGGACATTGCAAGACAAGCCTTGAGAAACTTTCCTATGAGTTCCAGTGCCACAAGGACTCTCCCATATTCATTTCAAATTCCTATAGAACCAAAATACTAGAGTCATGATGCAACTAGGATTCCTTCCAAAGACTCCCATTTTGACTAGGATTCTTCCATACTCATTATAGTGTTCCGGTGTTCCCCAGGGGCACACAAAAGCCCTAGCCTCACTGAGATTCCTTTATCAAAGTACTGATTCAACTTAACTTCTTGGCAATGACACTCTCCTCTTGTCTGAGGATACAAATTAAGAATGCAACTTGGGTGGGCCAAATCTAAGCTTTAGCAAGGTTTGAGCTTGAATTTTCAAGCTTCTTGTTGGGTCTAGGCCAGAAAGTTTGGGCCTGACCTAAACTCGGGTTGGGCTTGGGTTGAGGCCTTGGGTAGCCCAGGCCTGCCCAACATTTTATGATATACACACCTACATACGTGTATATTGTGTTATGTATTTATAACATATATATGTCTTAGACCTGTTCACGGGCCAGGTTTCAGGCCTGATTTTACACAGTGTCGGGCTTGGGCTTTGAGCTGGGCCCATTCAAATTTTGGCAAAAGCCAAGCCCGAGCCCGGCCCATGAACAGGTCTAATATGTCTATAGATTACATATTTATACTATCATATGCACTCTAAACTATATTTAGTTATTCACAAATTACAATATGTATATTATTAGTTTAAACTCATACTCATGCACAAACATATACATACACGTTATGTGTTTTATTTATATACAAATATTTTCTCTAATTATACATCTACATGTATACATGTACAAATTATGCATGTATACATTTGTTAATGACATTTTTGCATATTTTTAATTCATTCTACATGGAAATTAGGTTACAAAGCCCAACAGAAGATGAATTTTATTCAAAAAATACCTTCAAGCTTAACCAACCTACCTGACCTCAATCCCAACTTGAGATGTGTTAGTTTGAGTTTGGGTTGGGCTCGGGTTGGTAAACTCAGGCTTGATCTTGGGTTGGGCTAGGCCCAAGCCTAAGGTTTAAGACTTAGAGTTGGGCATGGGTTGACCCTCAACTTGACCTAACCCACCCAAGTTGCACCCCTCCCTTATTGGATTCCTAGAACCATAGAATCACTTGCAGATACCCAACATGTGGAGTTTCATAGCCATAGGTCTTTAGCAGCCATCTTTCTGGTATATCAAAGGGACTAATCATAACCCTACAACCCTGTAATTCCTCAAGTCCAATGACTAAAAAGGTTTTGCATTTAAGAGATTCATGCAACAATGACAAGATATCCTTTCATGAATCAATCTCAACTGGATCTTATCAGTGTGTATCCTAATACACACCCACATGGTAGACTAGAGTCTCACCCCAATAGTTGAGGTCATGCCACACCATCTTATGATAACCATCCATGTGCTAACATTATAAGTAAGTTGCACAAACTTACCCTTAGCTAGGATATTTTAGGTCTATAAGGAACTTGGTCATCTAGATCTCTCATGGTAAGCATCACTTACCATTTGAATGCCCTATAACATTATCTGAGGTCCTACTAGTCATAAATAACTACAATTGTAAATGGAATACCTCATAATGAAAAGGTTTCATTTTATTAGCAAAAAAAAATAAAATACAATATACATTTGGCTTTGAATGAACACATGGAAATCTCATTTCCACTAGGCCAAAAAACTGATCTAGAAGAATTCCTTGACATATCATTCAATTCAATGTGGACAAGTAACCAATCCATCATCATCAACCCAATGTCAGCAACCAATCTTCTAGTATCCCTACTCTTACCTTCAAAAATTATTCTATTCCTCTATTTCCGAATTCCCCAACAAATCGCAAAAGGAATTGACGACCAGAAATCTTTAACTTTTGTTTCCAGAACCAGATGGCCATTTTAAAACTTCTTTTGGAGATGAAGGCTCATGCAAAAAACCTCCATACAAAATCCAAAACTCAGCTATTCCAATTCCCACATCCTCATCTTCCTTGCAAGCAGTGGAAAAGGCACACTTCCTATTGAAGAGCATTAATCTTGAATATTTATCACAAAAAAAGTATGAATCTTAAAACAATGCTCTCCCTCTTAGCTGGTACTGAACGATTGAACTTTTAATATCCAACCCATACCCCTTAAGATCAGGTTGAGGATACAATCTTAAGTTTAATCAACCACTATAGATGTCACATTAATCCTCTCCTTACAATTCTGCCTATATACCTAGAGAAGAAACCTATAGTCATTTTCCCCAAACACAATGATCAATTTTTCACTAGAATTTCCTACCTCAATTGTAAATCATTAAGGCCCTTTTCTGAATCCTGATTATTGACTCCAATAGAAACAATAAAAACAGAAACATGGATGTCTTGTTTCTGTTTGTCTCTGCTAACTGATCTATCATTCCCTTATAATCTGCATTGTGAGAACAAAATATTGTTGTTTTGAAAGCATCATTAAGAAGCATTATCTTCAAGTTTTATTTTTCCTCCAACTATGTTTCTACAACAGCATTAACTAATTAACCTCTCTGTGCCATTTGGACCTGTAGTGCTACAAAATGGCAGCCTATTTAGTAGTATAGAAACCAACCTGCTTAATGGCTTATTAGGTCATTTCCAGCTCTCAAAGATTGATCCCAAGTCATAAGGATGGAAGGATGTGGGTTCTAGACCCAAATGATGTCATTTCAGTCAAGTCATTCTAATCTACTTTGATAAGTGAAGGAAAAGGATCCTTCCTTTGCCAATGGATTTGAGCACCAAGTATCCTTACCAAAATATACTTTTTCATGTAGACAGTTTTTTGGATAAAATCTTGATGGTTGCTTGACAATCTTATCTCCCACAGGGACAGCTGGATAGGCAGAACTGACGTTCACTATGATAAGCAATTCCTGTGAAGAAGTGGTTTCCCATATTTTTCTTCATTGTGAATTAATTAAATAAAGATCTGAGTGCACTTCATCGGTTCATTTGAGAGGTAAAGGGTGATTCTTTAATTAAATAAAGATCTGAGTGCACTATGTTGAGTGCACTTCATCGGTTCATTTGAAGGGAAAAAAGGCTAGAGGACTAGTTGACTTGGAAGGAGGAATACAATAAATTTGTGCAGTCATCTTCTTTCAAGGAATTCAATGCATAAGCATTTCTAGCCAAATTTATAACACGTAAAACAAGTTCCACCCACAAATCTCTAATTGATTTTGTAACATCTGTGGCACCTTGGGTGGTGAAACCACCGAAATACAGGAAATGTATCAGAGAACTTTGAATTGATATTTGTAGTTCAAACCGCAAAGTTCAAACAATAAATTGAAACTCAAAAAGATGTTATGCTGGCAAAATTCAGCTGCAAGAATTCAGTTTGTTCTACTTACTGTTCTCTCATAAATGACTGTCAATAGTTTGAGTAGCTTGTAAACGCCCATTAATTCCACAGTTACTAATATTGCAGAATCATTATAAAATACAATTAGGGAAACGGAGGTTTTTCCCATTTAATAGTCAAATAATGATACTTGAGAACTAAATTGAAACATAAAATAGTCTTACACCATTGTTCCATTAAAAACATAACCATTGAATAAATGTACCATCATTTGAACAACACGTTGTCCAGCAAAAATATTTAACTCCACATAGATAAGCATTCAATCCATCGCTGAAGGAAATCAATTATCGAAACCATTAATAAAGGAATTGACTAGAAAACAAACATGGAATGTCAGCTCAGTTTAGTTCAGTGTTACCAAAATTGGGTGGCAAAATGTAGTCTTAAGAAGCTCTTTGATATCCTCTCTAGCACCCTTTAACTGATCAGGGTCAGACGCGAAGCACGTCGGTGATCTAACTACACCACCGGCGTTGGGAGCGTGAACCAGCGTCCTCCTCTGAAACTTCTGAGAGACCAAAAAGCACACCCAACGATCAACCAATGAACCGAGAGACAGGAGAAAGGAGAGATAAAAGAGTACTTACGACAGACCTGATTGAGGAACAATGGCGAGACTGAAGGAGAAGATTTGAGGCATTTGAGGGAAGACCGAGGGGTTGAAGGAGGAGGGGAGAGGAGAGGGAGTGAATAGGCTTCAGCTCTTGTGGTCGCCGATGGGAAGAAACGACAAGCGCAACCCAAAGAAGCCATTGACGATGTTAGTGGAGTGACACAGTGTGCCATTTGTTGCTCTCCTTCGGTTTGTTACGTTCCAGCTTGGACCAAACCAATACTAGATTTTGTTCGTTTGGCTTCAATTGCAGCTTTATCTTCGTCCTGGGCCCGCATTGTCAACTGTCGAGCCCGGTCCAGAAATTCAATATTACATACATATATTATATTATAATGGGTACTCTCAACTTTCAATTGCAATATTTAATTACTCTAAATTCTCAAAAATAGACGCTTACATCATCCGGTAGTATTCCATCAGTTAAAAATTACATCATGTCAAAAATTTCTTTTTCATGTGTTTTTAGATCATTCTCAGGTAACCGAATATCTCTCCACAATGACGTTCTTACATGGACAGCAAATCATATATTCAAATTCTTCAAGGATGGCATTCTATGATGATTTTTTCTATAGAATGATCTCAAAAATACCAAGGATATTTTTGATATTTTGTAATATTTAATTGACGAAATACTACCGAATGGATCCAAGTGTCTATTTTTGAGAGTTCAGAGTATTCAAAGTGTTGTAATTGAAAGTTCAAGGTACCTATCTGTCACTACCCCAAAAGTACAAGATACCTATCTATAATTTACCTTAAAAAGAAAATCTCCTATATATTCATTTATATACTTATATATAAATATATTAGTCGCCCCGTGAGATACAGGGATTTTTGTTTATCAAAATTTAAGTAAACACAGCCTTGTAACATTTCCAGTTGAGCCAAGTTAGTTACGGTTAATTAATTGATTAGGTTTTTACACTTATATTGGGGTAATCAGGTTTTCAATTTAATTAGGTTGGTTAGATTTTTAGGATTCTTAGGGTCATTAGGGTTTTCAATTTAATTAGGTTTATTAGGTTTTTTAATTTAATTAGGTTATTATGGTTAACTACGTTATTGAGTTTAAGTAGGTAATAATTTACATATCAAATTATTATCATTTTAATTATTTTTAAATAAGAATTAAATGGATTTTAAATTAATAAGAAATAATTAGTTTAATTATGATTATTTAGTTTAATTAGGCTTACTAACTTTAATTAAATTGAACACACAAGTGAATAGAGTTGCAATTGAACTGAGCTCTAATTGAATACTTAAGACTTGAGTTTGGATCTAGTTCAAGTCTCAAGGTACGCTCCACTAGTTATTCAACTTCAAGCTCAACCTATAAAAAGTTTGGCTTGATTAACATATATGCATACATACATATATAGAGTATAAAAATATAATTTATAATACATTATAAATTATATTATTATACTATATATTTTAAAAAATATATCATATATATTTAAAATACAAAAATATATTCGTCTTTGAGCTTTTGAGCTGAACTTGAGTTCATTGAATATTTAATAATCAATCAAACTGAACTTCAACCCAGAAATAGAGTTCAAATCGAACTCAAGCTCAAGCCTAACAATATTATAGTTGAACCGAGCCAATATTCAATACATTCATAAAGATTAGCATTAAATAAGTGTAACGAAATTACTGTTTTTCTGAGGCCGAAATTACCATTAGTGTAGCTAATTATCAAAAATAATTACTTTAACTATTTCCATTGATTAGTGTTTGATGAAAGGAAATTTGGCCCGACCTCGTAACAGGGACACGTGGACGTGACTCAACACAAGTGACAGCTCAGCATGATCAATTCACTACAAAGCGACCTCAGGTACCCTAACACCCCGAACCGAAGCTATCCAGAACTAAGATCACCCCAGCATTAGATCGCGACCAGGATAATGATATCAAGTCCGCTACACATCGAACCCGGACAGATGGACCACCTCGGAAAGAATCCACCTCGAGGCAAGCTTACCTCGGTGCGAGATCGCCTCAATACTAAGGCACTTCGACATTCAGAGCATGTCGGGTAGCCCGCCACCAAGCAGCCCGGAACTTCACAGGCAGCTCACTACCTAGTCAAGTCGACCTCCACATGACAACCCCGAGGATCTCACCACCGTACCCCGCATCTTACGGGATCATACTTTGTAACGACTATATTAGCTCACCCACTCCCCGATTCAGGCGGAGGTGGGCAACCTTACCGGTTGGTGGCATTATCCCCACCTAACATGGAAACGGATCCCATCACAGCAAGGATCCAGGAACCACTCCACCAAACCCGCAAGGGCTCCARTATATAAAGACCTCACCCCCTACAGGCGAGAGGTATGCGTAATCTTTGCTCTCTAGCTCTCTAACTCTCTGATATCATCTTCAAGCTCTCTACTACTAAGTACTAACATAGCCATCGGAGTGTCCCCGCCGGGTAAGCCACCCCAGGATCTCTGACTCCTTTCTTGTAGGAACCTCAGTTCTCGTCGTTGTTGGCAGCCAGATCGTCTCCAGTAGGGAGCAGCTGGATTACGCTACATCATTTGGCATCGTCTGTGGGAACTTGCTACTAAAAGCCCTTTTTCCGAAACCTCAAGCTCAAAATCAAACCCATGGCTTCCTCCAGCAATGCCGGACAGCACAACGAAGCGAACGTCTTCAGGGGGCAACCTTAGTTCCCGTCTTTCTGCACAGGTCATTTCACCATACTGCTCCTCGCGGGTGGGATCCCAGCACTGACTGTACCTCAACCAACTATGTCTGTGAACGCCCCACTTCCCCCTATAGTGGGGGGATTTGATGAGAGTAGAATTTATCATATTTTTATCCCCAAATAYTCTGTCTTTCATACTTAATTAGTACTTAATTGGACTCATATTTCTTATATTTCGGTTTAGGGCATGAAAGAAAGCATCAGGAGCAAAAAAAGGCAATTCGGATGATTTTTCATAGTTTCGGCACCGTTCAGTAATCTGGGCCTAACTCGCATATCCGAATCCGATTGGGCTGATTTAAGATCCACTTGATAGATAAGAGAAAAATCCACAACTTTCATGTTTTGGGCTATCACAGATTCGGCCTGCATCGTAGTAAAATCCGGGCCCGAAGTTGGGCCCGACCTCATAACAGGGAGACATGTGGACGTGACTCAACACAAGTGACAGCTCAGCTTGATCAGTTCACTACAAAGCGACCACGGGTACCCTGACACCCCGAACTGAAGCTATCCAGAACCAAGATCACCCCGGCATTAGATCTTAACCAGAATAACGATATCAAGTCCGCTACACATCGAACCCAGACCAATGGACCACCTCGGAAAGAATCCACCTCGAGGCAAGCTTACCTCGGTGTGAGATCACCTCAGTACTAAGGCACTTCAGCATTTAGAGCATGTCGGGCAGCTCGCCACCAAGCAGCCCGGCACTTCACATGTAGCTCGCTACCTAGTCAGGTCGACCTCCGCATGACAACCCCGAGGATCTCACCACCGTACCCTGCATCTTACGGGATCATACTTTGTAACGACTATATTAGCTCACCCACTCCCCGATTCAGGCGGAGGTGGGCAACCTTACCAGTTGGTGGCATTATCCCCACCTAACACAGAAACGGATCCCATCACAGCGAGGATCCAGGAACCACTCCACCAAACCCGCGAAGACTCCAGTATATAAAGACCTCACCCCCTATGGGTGAGAGGTATGCGTAATCTTTGCTCTCTAGCTCTCTAACTCTTTGATATCATCATCAAGCTCTCTACTACTAAGTGCTAACTTAGCCATTGGAGTGTCCCCGCCGGGTAAGCCACCCCGAGATCTCTGACTCCTTTCTTGCAGGAACCTCAGTTCTTGTCGTTGCTGGCAGCCAAATCTTCTCTAGTAGGGAGCAGCCAGATTACGCTACATCAGTGTTAATAACAAAATAATTTATATACTGTTATTTCTATTAAAATAATTAGTAAACTTATAGTAATTAGCAGTAAATTATTTGAAATTTGCAATCATTTCTGTTAATTAGTAACACTAAACTCTTTGAAATCTTGTCATTGGAAACAAACCAACTATAATTGGTTTGTGCAGCCAAACTGATGTGAACCAATTTGATTTGTTGTGAAACAAAACCATCAGACTGGTTCGTGTAGCTCAACCGGACTGAGCCAATGTAAGGAATTTAATGGGTCGAATTTTGGGTCATTTATGGAAAGGATCCGATCCATTTATGCCATCTTCTTAACTCATTAATATGTTATTGTGTTTCGCTCAACATAGCAAACACAGGAGAGAGATCAACTAAAAAAACATAGCAGAGGTATTGGGTCAATAAAACCCCACCCTTTGCCATCTAATGATTTGTGTAGACTTTGGAAAGCATCCTAACAGAGTCGAATTTCCAATTTGAAACAGACGAAATGAGGGAAAATTAATGAAATAAGATTGACTCAAATCAACGTTTTCTTGTCCTTAAGAAATGGGACCAAACTCCTACTTCATGTACTCTTTCCAAATCCCAAAAAGCCTCTAAATCAACCGCCAATTGTGAAGAAGATCATGATTTATGATTATATATGAAATTTGATATACCAGCTGGTTGAATATAGAAACAGAGATGAAGTTAGCATTTTTTCCACTTAGGCCTCATTCGCTTTTCGGTAAGTTATTTATTCGGGTAAATGTAATTATCTGGGTAATTTTTTCTTGAGAAACACTTACTCGGGTAAGTGCATACCGATGTTCTTTTATTTTCTCAGGTAAATAAGGCAATGACCATTTAGCAATAAAAATACATTATTAAAAGGGGCATTTTTGCCTCATTCAAGTATTGTAATGAATATAGACCTAGATTGACCATATAAATATAATTGGGATAAGGCTTGGATGATGATGATGAGGATGTCTACATGGGATGGGATGAACACATGAATAGAGCTCAGATTACATTGAGGTCAAGCCCAAGTTTCCGGGTTCAGGCTCAATGCAAAGCCCAATAAAATACACTCGAGATTTCCTACTCATTTTTCTTACCCACGCTCTATCCCGGTGAATTGGAGCCACACATCTCTCAATTCATAGAGATGTGTGGCTCCAATTCACCACGGGTAGAGAGTGAGTAGGATATTTGGGCTGGATAAAATAAGCCAAGCCCATTGCAAAAGTTTGGGTTGGGACTGTCCAGTTGCAGCCCTAAGCACGCAATATTACACTTGCATTGTATTTGAAGGATTGGAAGTTCTATAACCATTTCAAAAGAGCAACTTCTAATGGCTCTGCATCCTAAAACTAGATGAAAAACGAATACAACCTAAGAATTCGCTTTTTTTGTTATTCTGAATAAGACCCTTAAGTCACTTCCATTCATCAGAAAAATCTCGGTTACAGATGAGAAGCCTGAGTAGACTCATCCAAAGCCAGTAGATTAATACTACGATCATGGACTACAGCTTAGGTAAAAAAAGCTTGAGAAGAAAGAGTCATACAGGCTAATTTGTGTGGTACTTGATTTCCTGATCTTCGGACATGAAAACTGATGAAATGGATGAGAAAGAAAGATATTTCCTACAATCAGGAATGATGGTTTTAGAGAGTGTTCGACAACATGGTTGGTTTGGTTGTGGAACACTTTCTTAGAGGACATTCTACAGCATTAATGTTTTTATTTTTATTTGTTTTTGGAATTGCCACATTAGTGAAAAAACAAAAATGCGTTCTTGAACTAGACCAGAAAAACAAGTTGGTTTAGTTAGAAAAACAATATATGCTTTTGAAACTAACAAAATAATGGTTTTTTAAAATAAAAACAAAATTTCTAATATAAAAATTATATGGTTTATGGAATATGATATTGAATAATCAGATAAAAACATGTTTTAAAAAAAGATTAATTCAAGAACATGTTTTTGGTTTCAGTTAAAAAAAATACACATGTTTTTTTCGTGCTTTTATTTTAAAAATCAATCTATTTTCAAACCAGATTGTTTTGATGTATTTTTGGAACTGGCAACAAAATAAAAAAAAAGAACAACTCATTATAGAACACCCCCTTAATTTGCTAGAGTGGACTATGTCCAAAGCATCTCCTCTTAGAATAAGCTTAGAGATATSAAGATCGGGAGCAATAAACAACAAACCCTCAAGTAAATCAATTGCATCAGCCTCAACTGCATTGCAAGTACTAATTACCAAGTATACGTTTGGCATCGATGATAGTTATAATTATATAACCCTAGCAAGTGTATTAGTTATAAAGTAGTATAAAGATATCGTTTCCTCGAGGATTTAACAAAATAAGTACTAAAACTATAGTTTACCTTAATTATTTGGACAATCGAATTTTGGATCTAGCAATTTTAACTACTGAAAATTAAAGATAAAAGAAATAAAAACAAAGGTAATCAATGACTGAACTTGCAACGATCTACTTGAAAGTGCCAGGACTATTGRTCCACCTAACCGATCCAATGAACATCAATTCATTCAATTAACCAAGATAATTTATTATTTTCATAAGCTGAAGTTTTTTCTAATTTATTTAATATTTCTTCCAGGATATATATCAAGCATACTTCTATCAAGTAACCCTTCGATTCCTCTATTAGAGTTCTCGAGATAAAAAGTGCACTAAGTTCTATGAAAAACCTGTATCATCAGATGAATCATGCATATATATTCCTATATACCATTCGATTCACACTATGAATTATTTAGTCTATTATATGAATTCCCCTTCCGATTCATTCACATAAACCAAATCAACTAAGAGGCGGCCAAGCTCCTAATTGCATTGCACATAATAACTCATAGACAATATGAAAAT
>NW_010729129.1:889367-913733 GCF_000365185.1 Nelumbo nucifera
GAGCAACGACAATGATGCCAACAGACGCCAAAGATATGAAGATCCAGACCACATGATTTCCAAAATGGTCTCAAAAATCAAACAAACTCCATCCTGGTTGTGGTTATGGCTGCACCAACGTTTATTTTGAGAGCATTGATAGGGGAGGGGACTAGTAGTCCGGATTCGCAATAGAGCTGGATCTTTTGCAAGCAAAATTTTGCTCATGATAGAGCATCTAATTGCACATTGGGAATATCTTCCGTACATTTATATTAAATAGATGAGGAGATGTTCCCAATATAGAGTGGGATTCCCATTCTTTCACAATGTGTGCAGAGTTTTTGCTTCGAGAGATTCGTCGCCCCACAACATGGGTTGTATTATTTATTCATTGATGGAAGACTCTTGATATAGTGTTGGGTTGCTTTTGAAAACTCCATGCATGAACTAAGACACTGAGCTGTTTGGATAATAGCAAGAGGTGTGGTTTGTTTGTTATCAAAGATTAACCTATTAGGCTGCGATTCCGAAGAGTTCAAATGTCGATTCAGTGCATATATACAGTCTGGTTCAATTTTGCATGTATTTGATAAGAAAGTATTTATATACCGGTAATACAACAAACACAGATTCCAAGAATACAAAATTATCATTATGCAAAACTAAACCAACTAAAAAATTATTTGGCAAGAATACAAAATTATTGCAAAACTAAACCAACTTTACAAGTTTACGTCTTTCTAAAACAAACATATTTGTATTTGTACTGATATTATTGTATTTGTACTCTTCCCAAAACGCATCTTTACATATACTTCCCATAAATGCCATAGCAACATAGCAATATCAGCCAATATACTCTCCTTTAGCCATTCTATAATCTATTCTTTGATGGAAAGGGATACAATTGTTGTTCTCAACCAGGGCTGGCAAGGGATTGATTCTACTCAGCAGACCCAGACCGATCAAACTAATTATAACGGTTTCTGATYATGGTTTTCAAAACCGGACCAGATGGTCGGACCGAAAAACCGGTAACCAGTTAGCCCCTGGGTTCAGTTTTATTAAAAACCGGAAATTCCTAAAAACCGTTGAAAAGGTCAGAAAACTGTGTACCTGGGCGATCGGACCGTTAAACCGTTCGATCCGAGCAGTGGTTCGTGGGTTAGTCTTTTTATTTTCAATGTTTTAAATAAAAAAAAAAACAAAAAACAAAATACCTTCTATATCCCCCCAACCCAGTTCGAATGTTTATTCCTTTAGCTTTAGGGTTAGAACCCATTTTCGTTCTATCCCTTCCTGAGTTCTCTCCTCTCAACCCTCACACCCTACCGACCACCTGTGGCGGCCAGTACCTCCAGCGTCCGACGGCGACACACATCAACCGATGGCGACCGGCAACGGTGAGTACTTGCAACGGCGGACGAYGAACTTGCAGCGGATGTTCGACAAATTTGCAGTGGCACTCGGCACTCAACATTGGGCATTGGCGACCAAACCCATTGTCTGCAAGTTGGAGCAGCAATTACAGGCTTGCAATGGCAACTTGCCTGCGACCAATCTCTTCCCTCTGGCGGCGAGCCCATTGTCTTTAAATCCTATTCTAACTTTTTTTCTCTTTATTTATGTTGACAATACTCGAATAAAGGATGCAATGAAGTTGGGAAAAGTATCTTGCTTCTATTTCTTCTTTTTCTATTTCCTTTTTTTCATTTTTTATTTTTCACTTCAGTTCAGAATATGTTCAATTACCATAGATGTCTGATGGTGAATTCTTTTTTCAGATTAATATGGCTTCAACATGGACACTTGAAGATTTCAAATCTGCTATTGCTGAGGATGTTGGTTCCCCACCAATATCAGATCAGATGTTAATTTACGTATTTTAATTTTGTTGGCAATTTTTAACTTCTGCACTTAAAAAAACAACATAATTTGTTGAAATATAATCCAGTTTGTTATATCCATTATGAGAGATCAATGAGTAACGAATATGAGAAATCTTGGCAAAAGGAAAAGAACAATAATCAAAACCCCTCTGTTCCTTCCATGAAATTTGATTTTTTTTTGCAATTTTCTGTATTTTTTAGAATTTTTCTGTATTTTATTTTTATATTTTCTCTGTGTTTGATACTGTATTATTTTTTATTTAGATAGTTTTATTTTCTGTTTTTTATTTACTTTTATGCTATTTTTATTATTTATAAATGTTTTTTATTATTTTTAATTTATTTATGACATCACGGGTCAAACCGTTCGACCCGGACTATTGAACCGCTTAACCGGAAACTGGTCCCCTGACCGGTTCTATTTCCGGTTCGTTTTTAAAAACCATGGTTCTGATTCTGATTTTCTTTTGATTAATAACTGGGTTGGTCCTAGTTCTTGCTTGTTCCAAATTGATTCATACCCAAACTGATTATTTTGTAATAATATATAAAGATTCCTAGTTTTTTTATTAAGATAATTTTGATTAAAATCACTTATCTGTTAATATATAAATAATTTATTATTTTATTATCACATTTATTAAGATTGTATTAAAAAAACAATTTTTGAGTTATTATTTATTTAAATAATTATAACGATCAGTATAATTGGGTGTAATCAGGTCAATCTCATTATTTCAATTATTAATTAGGACACTTCTAAGCATGGTTTTCAAAACTGGACCGGACCAGAAAAACCAGGAACTAGTCAGATGATCGGTTTCATTTTACCTCAGAACCATTATTTCACCAAAAATCATTGATTTAGTCAACAAAACACTGATTCGGACATTTGAACCGTCCAACGGTTTTGATGGTTTTTATTTTTTTTATTTTTTCGCAGAACAGACCATCCGTTCGATTTGAATGACCGGACCATTTGACTCGACAACCAAACCCTAATTAATTCATTGTCCGGTTCAATTTTAAAAACCTTGATTCTAAGCGTATGATTTTATTCCAATTAATAATCATAGGGACAAAGACTAATACAGGCCAAAACCAATCCCGATCCGTTGACACTTGACAGGTGACAGCCCTATAAATGTAAAACACACGTCACGTCAAGATCCAAAGTTCCAAACCAAACCTTCTGGGTGATCTTACATTTCAAAAGCAAATGTTATTGATTTTCGGTCTTATCGTAACGGTGAGGGCAGTTCCAATCAAATTTAGCACGAATTGATCTCGTGGGGATTAAATGGCTTAAACAGTGTCATACAATAAAAAGTTGTACGGGTGGGGCGCTTTAAAAATAGGAATTAATTTTTGTTATTTGAAACTTGTCTTTTTCATCTTCTTCTACTCTTGAAAACTAAAAGATTGGAATTTTGGTCAGCAAAGTGATTTCTCATCTTCTCTGGTGTGGCATAATTGCATTAACAGTAAAACAAAACCAACTTGCTAAATCCCTCTGATCCAATGCATTTTTTTATATTTAGATAATTACAAATATCAATGGATCGGGTTAAATGGTAAATTCGGCTTCAACCAACCTTATAATATTGGGTTAGGGTTTTTTTGGGTGTAGGATAGGGTTAGGGTTTTTTTGGGTGTAGGATAGGGTTAGGGTTTTGTTACTTCAATCTGAGTCAAATTCAAATCTGGTTATACTAATCCATTGGGTCATGATGCCCCTATATATAAAGGGTATTCTTATAATTAATTTGGTATGAGTTTTAACCCTCGAACTTTAAAGTTTATGAGTTTTTTCATATTCTAATACCTCAGAGCCTATAAAACAAATTCCAACTTAAATCGTCATAGATTCTTGGGCTTTCAAAATGTGTTATAAAAGCTGTTGGTTGAGTCAGGTCAGCATTGAATTGAAGCTTATAGGATCGATCGTGGTGGGTTTGGAAGACTACATGTTACTAAGTTGGGTCAGGTTGAATTCAGGTGGGTTCATTGGAAGTTGGGTTAGAATGAATGCAACCTGTACCAAATCCTACCTGTAGACATCACTATGAACTATCTTGGCCCTATTTTGACTATGGCTATAAAACTGTATTTGTGAACATGGTTTGTCATAAAGCATTTTTTTTTTAATCTAGGTCTCCTACCCACAATAATCTTACTCTAAGATGTTCTCAATGTACAGTTATAATGTTTTGTGGGTAGGTATAGGTAGAATCTTTGTGGGTAGGAGATGCAATCTGGTTTTCTTTTTCCTTTATTTGACTAATAATTGGAATTGGGATCTGCTCTTTACATAGTGCATCTCACAGCCATATCCTACCCTATATTGGAAACATCTTTCCATGAATAATAAATTTAGGAACAAAAGATATTTCTGATGTACGACAAAGACATACTGTGAGGTTGGTGTAAAGCATACAATGTGAGGAACAGATCCGGACTCAAATAGTTGGGGCTTATCCAAAATTTATTTAATTAACCCCTTTTTCCATGTAAAAGGAAGGCCTAGCCACAAGTTTGAAGAAATCCTCTATAACCGACCAAACTGATTATGTTGATTCTGGTATAGTTTTGTCAAAATTAATGATTGGGTGACGACCAGTTGCTTTTTCTTTTTCTTTTTCTTTTTCTTTTTCTTTTTTTTTGTATTTTTTTTTATATTTGGTAAATTATATGGACTATATATATGACAGTTTTGATTAAAATACTTATTTTATCAAAATAATCATTTTTGTTAAGGTTATGTTATCAAAAAAAAAAGTTTTAAATTGTTAGTATAGATGTCAAGTATAATTGGAGGTTATCGGATCAGACCCGATTGTATTGATTAATAAATGGGGTGGTTGGGGCAGTTCTGGATCTATCTTACGTAAATTGATCAGTAATCAATTTCGGACAGGTACAATCTATTAAGAATGAGACCCAACCTACACAAGACTACAAACTAACATGTGCAGTTTAAATATTTTGAACTACCATGTACTGGGTGTATATTTGCATAAAAAATAAGATATTATGTATTATATAGAGAGGCCATTATTATGTATTATATAGAGAGGCCATTATTATTTGATGTAATGGTAAAATCTCGGGCTGACAAAATATGAAAACGCAAGTTTTATTAATACTATTGGACTGTATAGGGCAGGTCCATATTCAATCCAATTGCCAAATTTAAAATATGACCTAAAATTAAATAAATCATAAAAATAAGAGCCCTAGTGGAAAATTAAAACAAGGAAAAATGATCTTTTGGGAGCAATATAGCATGTCAGCTTTATCATCATGTTCATCATTGCTAAAATTAGATATGCATTAAAAATGTCTTAAACTTTTTCATTAATAAGTGATAAAGAATGATAGTGATCTTGATGCTTACACAGCTTGACAGTTCCACATGACCATTATTCTTAATGCCTCGTTCCCTTTTCGGTAAGTCACTTATCCGAATAAATGCACTTACTTAAGTACTTGGGTAAGTATTTCCCAGGAAAGACTTATCCGGGTAAGTGCATTTACCCACGATCTTTTATTTCCCATGTAAATAAGGCAATGACCATCTTAGCTATAAAAATTCCATATTAAAAGGGGCATTTTTGTTCCATCCAAATATTGGCAACTTTTCATTAGATGGGAAAGTTTAGGCATGTTTGGTTCAATTCTCATTCTGTCTCATTCTTACCCAAGATGAAATTCTAAAATGGAAAAGAATGGGTAAAAATAGGCATAAACATAATGAGAAAATATTGCTATGAACCAAATAGGTTTTTTCCTAAAAATGAATTCTTTTCAGACTAACAAGTGTTCTATGTTGTTCATTTTCATTCTTCACAAAAAAAAAGCTGGTATTCACAAACCGCCGGCCTAGGTCTCCAATAGTCAATGTTTACCAATTGGTATAGATGTTTTGTAAAAGTGATTTTATAAAAGTACTTTCATAAATTTTTTTTATAAAAGTGCTTTCCTAAAATTGCTTTTGTAAAAATGCTTTCATAAAAGTAATTCTGTAAAAGTGCTTTCATAAAAGTGCTTTTATAAGTGTTTTCGTAGAAGTGATTTCCTAAAAGTGCTTTTATAAAAGTACTTTCACAGAAGTGGTTTTATAAAAATGCTTTCATAAAAGTACTTCCATAAAAGTACTTTTGTAAAAGTACTTTCATAAAAGTACAAAGTGATTTTATAAAAGTAATTTCGTAAGTGTTTTCATAAAAGTACAAAGTGATTTTATAAAAGTAATTTCGTAAGTGTTTTCATAAAAGTACTTTTGTAAAAGTGGTTTTATAAAAGTACTTTTGTAAAAGTGCTTTAATAAAGTACTTTTATAGAAGTGCTTCCATAAAAGTGCTTTCATAAAATTGCATTCATAAAAGTACTTCCATAAAAGTGCTTTTGCAAAAGTAAACATCTATGACAACAGTTTTATAGGTAGAGTTTTCTCAAAGAATGAAATGAGCAAAATAGGGCATGATTATTTTTCATGATGCAGACTAATCAATTTTTGTGCTATGAGGCTGATTTTTCATTCTAAAAAGAATGTGGCCATTGGCAAGAATTTTGTAACCAAACACTCTAATTTTATTCATTCTTGCCCATTGTTGTCTAGAATGAGCAAGAATTAAGAGAATGAGGACAAAAAAAGTGAACCAAACATGGCCTTAATTTACCCACCTAGGAGATGGGTATCACTTACCCGGGTAACTGATACCCAAGAAAAAAAACTTTCATTGGTCCCCACATAAAATCTGAAAAATAAGCATGGGTTTCTTGGTCAATGGGAATTAAAATCCCATTGACCAACTTTCCCCCCCATAAAATCCAAAAAAAGAATGCACCTAAAAGTTTGCAATATATATATATATATATATATAATATACTAGTTAAGATAGAAATTGAAAATTAACAAAAGAAACAATATGATTGAAAATAAATTTAAATATTTATTATTCAATTATGACATAATGGGTTTTTTTGAAAAGTTGGATCATTGACCCACCATCTAGATAAGAAAATAGCTTTGCTTTTGGATTAGTTTTAAATTAGGGGAAATTATACTTGAAGCCGGTGTACATTTAAAATTAGGCTACAAGTTGGTCCATAAACCAACGAAATTTTGACAACCGGCTCTACATTTCAAATTATAAAACCCTTGCCATGTCATCGGAGGCTTATGTGATTGTTGCCAACATGCAACTCTTAATCCATGTTGGACACAACAAAAAGCTTATATTGAAATTGCCCTTTAATGTTGGGTGATTGAAAAAAAAAAGGTTTTTAGTCTCTCTCTCTCTCTCTCTCACTCACTCACTCAGTCACAGTCATCTTTATATGCTCAATGACTATGTGATTTGAAAATAAATAAAAATGATTTTCGGTTTCTATGTTTATGTTCTCTACATCAATTTCTCTCATTCTCTCTCTACCTATCATTCTCCCCTAATCTCTCTCGTTCTCTTTCTCGGTCGATCTCTCAGTCTTCCTTAATTTCTATCGTTCTCTCTTAGTTTCTCTCCTACTCCCTCTCTCATTTTTTTTTAATTTTCTTACATACTTATATGGTATTAATTAGGTTGTAGAAAAGAACATGAGACCAACTTGGTATGGTTTGGCTACAGACCGAAGTTGAGAGAGTGGGAGAGACAGACAGAGTGGGAGATTGAGGGATGACTATGAGAGTGAGAGATAAGGAAGGTAGATCGAGAGACAAAGGGAGTGGGAGAAAAACTGAAAACCAATTTTCAGTATAGGTTTTTTGTTATGTCCAACATGGACTAAGAGTCCCATGTTGGCAACAACTACATAAGCCTTCGGTAACATGGCGAGGATTTTTATAATTTGAAATGTAGAGATGATTGTCAGAGTTTTGTTGGTTTCTAAATCAACCTACAACCTAATTTTAAATGTACAACTGACTTTGACTATAATTTTCCCTTTAAATTATATATTTCACTTACATTATATAAAATATTTTTTACTTATCACATTTAATTTTTGTTTGTCTGTGGTATCATTTGACTCAAACTACTAACCCACCATCAAAAGTAAAAATTGTTTGATTTCTAGGTTGATATTAAAATTTATATTACATTTCCATCATTGATATTAAAAAATTAGGGCAATTAAATAGGGTAATTGGTTCTTGATATTAAATGAGTTGAAAAGAGGCCATTTAAAGATAATCAATGCATTCAATTCTCTCTCATTAAATCCAACATTTAAGTGATTAACTTGCATTCATGTTCATTGAATCATATATTTAAGTCATTTTTGTTTCTTTTCATCATTAAGTTCTATCGATTAAATTCATACTTAATAAATTAATAATTCCAATAACATAAAACCTTATACTTTTAAAATCTACCTAGCAAAAATAGTGTTTTCATCTAGGTGGTGGTAAGAAATTAAATCATTTTGGGTCAAATGGGTTAGTCCATGTTGCCATGATAAACAATAATAAGTATGATAAATAAAAAATTGGGAACATTTTTAACATACATATTAAACAATAATAAGTATGATAAATAAGAAGCGTTTTTTATTAATGATGGAAATGGAATGAAAAATTTAAAACCAATTGGAAATAAAAATACTTTCCTATTCTCTCTCATTAAATCCTAAATTTAAGATATATTTTTCTCACCATTAAATTCTTGTAATTAAATCCACAATATTAATTTCAATAGTATAAAAATAAATATTTTCAAAAGTAATTTGAAAACAAAACCATTTTCTTCCCTCCCAGTGGTGGGTAAGCAATTTGACCATTTGGGGTCAAATGGATTAATAAATAACGCCATAATTAAATAATAAAAAGATTAAAATAAATAACTATGAAATGTAAGAAGTATTTTTATTAATGATGAAAATGGAATRCCAAATTCAAAATCTACCTAGAAATGAAATGATGTCATTGTCAAATAATAAAATTTTTAATAATAGAAAATACAAAGAACCACAAAAAAAAGATAGAGAAAATTTCGGGCACATATCTAATGCTATACATTTATAAAATAAATAAAATATTGGGTAAATGTCTAATATTGTTCATTCATTATATTGAACAAAAATAAGTTTTATACATAAGAAATAATATAAAGGGATAAATTTTGTCCTTAGAAAATTTCAGAAATATTCTTGAGGCCATTTGTACTTTTTAATATATATATATATTGTTCGGGTCATGGTTGAGCTGGCCCTACGAGACACGTGGCCGCCTAGCCATCGTCCGACTACGTCATCCTAGCTCGGCCACATCGGCCTACCTCGGCAAGCCATGCTATTATTGAGGCCCCCCATCTTATCCTTTCATCCACATCAACTACATGTCACATGGATGAGCACGACTATGGATAAAGAGGAGTAAGGAAGACAACTCCGCCGGAATGGGACTCTATCCTAAATACCTTGGCGGCTAACCTCATCCCGACAACCTCGGAAGCCCAATCCGACGAGAACACGAATCTTCGGCTATAAAAAGGTACTCCATGCTCAAGGTAGGGGATCCTAACTTCACCCATACTACTACTTAGCTCAGACCAGCATCCTTATAGCTCGGCCCGACCATCCACCACCTCTTACTGGCTTGAGCGTCGGAGTACTGACCCGGGGATAACTCCTCGGGCCTCTGACTTCTTCTTTCTTGATCAAAGGTCTTGAAGTGCGGCTTCGTCCTTGTAGCTCGGCCCCGCCTTGTTAGCAAGTACTATCTGGTTGCTCTCCTCAGTTCGTGCACCAAGGAGAGGCTCGGTAGACGAATGCCACCTCATGTGATCTCCGTTGCCGAGTCCAGCTTTGTGAAAGACCGCACCATGCGCCCCAAGAAGGAAAGGGAAACGCACACCGCAGTCCCAGACCATAGGCATGATGAGATATGAGAACTTTGACAGCGCTTGGAAGAGCTAGAGCGCAGCCAGAGAAGCACGACGCCGGTTGTAGATTAGTCCRCGCAACTAGTTGCACCCACTACCAAGAAACCACCCTTCACCTAGGAAATTGTGGACGAAGTACCTCCCACAGGATGGCAGGCACCTCAACTTGATAAGTACAATGAAAACACTGATCTTGCCGACCATATCGAGGCATTGAAAGCTCAGTTAATGTTGCATGGATCTTCCAAGGGTTTGATGTGCAAAGCCCTGGTGGCTACCCTCAAAGGTCCAGCTCTAACCTAGTATTCCTCTCTGCCTCCACGCTCAATAGCATCGTGGGAGCAGCTGGAAACTCAGTTCCGTGTACAATTCACAATGAGTCAAAAGCATTGGAAGACCTCGGCCAACCTCATGCAAGTGCGATAGAGGAAAAATGAATCTCTCAAGGACAATCTAGCGAGATTCAACAAGGAAGCACTACAGGTTAGGAACCTGAACCAGTCTGTGGCTGTCACCGCCATTCAACACGGCCTCCGCCCATCCCCATTCAACTTCTCCATCTCCAAGAACCCTCCACAAACCTTGACTGCACTAATGAGCCACGCGCAGAAGTATATCAACGCAGAAGAAGCGCAGACATAGTTGCGGGATGAGAAAGAGAGGCCCGACAAGAGGAAGAGAGATACTGAGGAGCAGAAGTCAGAAAGAACAGATCAGGACCATAAGATGCAAGACCGCCGACCCGACCATAGACCATGGACACCCCCACCAACCTGTAGGAACTTCACGCCGCTCAATACGCTGTGGTCTGAAGTCCTGATGTAAATCTACGACCGCAACTATGTTCGTTGGCCTGAGATGATGAAAACGCAAAGCAACAAAAGGAACCGCGATAAGTATTGCGAGTTCCATAGAGATCATGGCCACGACATGGAGAACCGCTTCGACCTGCGCAACCACATTGAAGACCAAATCAGGCACGGATACATCGATGGGTTCATCGATAAGAGCGAAAAGCCGGCACAAGAAGAACAACGCATAGAGGATGCTCGACCACCGCCTTGAGCTCCCCCTACAGGTGTGATCCACATCATATCGGGTGGAATCGTTGCAGGAGGGGAGATTAGCTTGGGGCGCAAGAAGTATGCGCGACTGTGCGAGATCGACAACTAGGGACACAAGAAGAAAACCGGCCAATCTATCACATTCACCGATGATGACCTCTGGGGGTTCAGACCCCGCATGACGATGCCCTAGTAATCATAGCCGAGGTGGCCAACTTCAAGATAAGGCAGATCCTGGTTGACACAGGTAGCTCCGTCGATGTACTCTTCGAGGACACATTTGAGAAGCTCGGCATCAACAAAGAGCGCCTCACCCTCGTCAACACTCCCCTAATGGGCTTCTTTGGGGAGTCCCTCCAGTTTACTGGGAGAATAACCCTTCCCTTGTTGATCAAAGACAGTGACATTACTACGACGACCATGGTGGACTTCATTGTGGTTTGTTGCCCCTCTTCGTACAACACCATCCTCGGTAGGCCGACCCTTAATGCTCTGTAGGCTATGGTCTTCACATTCCATCTCGCCATTAAGTTCCCTACCGAATATGGCATATGGGTAGCATGTGGGGACCAAAGAACCGCATGGCAATGCTATTGTCTCTCCGCATGGCAATGCTATTGTCTCTCCTGCTGAGAACTACGCCCAGTCGCAGAAACATTAACGGTAAAAGCTTATGATCTAAGGGGCGAAGTGAGAGCACAGTGTGGCCAACATGTCAAAGACCTCATCCAGGTGCCACTCAATGAAGAAGATCCCGAGAGGACAGTCCAAGTCAGCTCTCTCCTAAATGTTTGCCTCCGGGAAGAGCTTGTGCAACTCCTGAAGGACCACTCTGACGTATTTGCCTAGTCAGCGGTAGATATGCTGGGGATCGACCCCGAAGTCATCATGCATCGTTTGAACGCCGACCCCTGCTACCGACCTATCAAGTAGAAGAAGAGAAGCTTTTCATAGAATGGTGGCAAGTCATTGCAGGCAAAGTGCAAAAGTTACTCGACGTCGGCTTCATTTGGGAAGTCAAATATCCTGATTGGCTGGCCAACATAGTAATGGTGAAGAAAGCCAATGGGAAGTTGAGGATATGCATCGACTTCATCGATCTAAACAAAGCCTGCCCCAAAGATAGTTTTCCTTTACCAAGGATCGACCAACTTGTCGACGCATCAGCGGGCCATGAACTCCTGAGCTTTATGGTTGCCTTCTCTAGGTACAATCAGATTCGAATGCATCCTGATGACCAGGAGAAAACAACTTTCATCTTTGATCGCAGCTTATATTGCTACAAGGTAATGCCCTTTAGCCTCAAGAATGCCGATGCTACTTACCAACAGCTGGTGAATGAGGTGTTCAAGGATCAGCTCGACTGAAACATAGAGGCACACGTCGACGACATTCTAGTGAAGAGCAAAAAGGCCGAGCACCACCTTGCTGATCTAAAAGAAGTCTTTAGTACCCTTAGGAAGTACAAGATGAAGCTGAACCCGACCAAATGCGCTTTCGGGGTTGGCTCTGGTAAATTCCTAGGGTTCATGGTGACACAAAGGGGGATTAAGGCAAATCTAGAGAAAATACAGGTCATCCTCGACATGCAATCGCCCCGAACTCAAAAAGATGTGCAATGACTCACCGGTAGAATAACCACCCTTAGCAAGTTCATGTCCAAATTTGTGGACCGGTGTCTACCATTCTTTAAAGCCCTCAAGCGACTGAAGGACTTCCAATGGATCGAGGAATTTGAACGGTCCTTTCAAGAACTGAAGCGGTACTTGAGCTCGTCGCCTCTCCTCACCAAGTTGAGCCTAGGGATGAGGTCGTCAACTCAGTACTGGTCAAGGAGGAAGACCGGGTACAGAGGCCGATCTACTACACCAGCAAAGTCCTTAGTGGCACATAAACCCGGTACTCCAACTTGGAGAAAATGGCTCTGGCTCTGGTCACCTCGGCCAAAAAGGTCAGGCCATACTTTCAAGCCCACAATATCCGAGTGCTCACCGGCCAACCACTCAAGAAAGTCCTCCAAAGGCCGGAATCATCTGCCACTTGATCAAATGGAGCGTAGAGCTAAGTGAGTTCGACATTGAATATGTACCATGACCCGCGATCAAAGCTCAGCCCCTGGCTGAATTCATTGTCGAATGCACATTCACCGCCGAGGATCCTGCCTCGCCACCGCAAGTATGGATCCTACATGTGGATGGCTCATCCAATCAGCAAGGCAGCGGGGCCGGCCTCATTCTCCTTGGCCCAGATGACACAGTGTTAGAACATGCTCTTAGGTTCGAGTTTAAAGCATCCAACAATGAGGCTGAGTATGAGGCCTTCATCGCCGAACTAAGCCTTGCCCTAGACTTGGGAGCTCAGAGAATAGAAGCCTTTAGTGATTCTCAGCTGGTAGTCAACTAGATCTACAAATAATTTGAGACACGAACGCTCACAATGGCAAGCTATCTACAAAAGCTTAAAAGTTCATCCACCGACTTGAGCACTTTAACATCCAGTAGATTACTCGAGCCAATGCGCTATCCAAGTTAGCTAGCTCTTTGAAGACCGACTTTGGCAAGATAGCACGATTGGACATACTGGCCCAGCTGAGCATCACGCCGACAGCTCTCCTCATCCTCCCTGTACAACACAACACATCTTGGATGGACCCCATTGCACAGAACCTTTGAGAAGGCACACTTCCAGAAGATCGGACAGAAGCAAAGAGACTCCAGCACAGATAAGATCGATACTGCCTTATCCAAGGTCAGCTCTACCGCCACTCACACACTCTCCCCTACTTGAAATGCCTCTCCCCATCTGAGGCAGACTACGTCCTCAAGGAGATCCATGAAGGTATCTGTGGAGACCATCCAGGCGCATGCACCCTAGCACACAAGGCACTCTAGCAAGATTATTTTTGACCGACAATGAAGCAAGATACAACCCAGTTAGTTCGGAAATGCGGTAGTTGTCAGTGACACTTCAACCTCCATCACTAGCCTACAGTTCCCCTGAAGCCAATCACCAGCCCATGGCCATTCGCATAGTGGGGGATGGACATCTTCGGCCCCTTCCCCACTGCGGTTGCTCAGAAAAAGTTCATCTTGGTGGCGGTAGACTACTTCACCAAATGGGGGGAAGCCGAAGCTTTGGCACGCATTACTGCAGACAACGCTTAGAACTTTTTTTGGTGAATTATTGTTTGCCGATTCGGTATTCCATGCGTCCTCATCACAGACAACGGGACATAGTTTACTGATCGAAAATTCGAGGCCCTCTGCTCCAACCTAAAGAGCGACCATCGGACCACCGCGGTACACCGACCCTAGAGCAATGGGTAGACCGAGGTAACCAACTGATCCTTATTGCACGGCCTAAAGACTCGGTTAGACCAGGCCAAGGGGAGGTGGGTCGAGGAACTTCTGAAAATACTCTAGGCATACAGGACTACTCCGTGGGCAGCCACTGGTGAGACACCCTTCAGTCTGACCTATAGAGCTGAAGCTATGGTACCTGTAGAGATTGGCTCTCCGACCCTTCAGACCGAGCTCTTTGATGAAGAGTAGAACGACGAAGACCTCCGCACAGATTTAGACCTGATCGAGGAAGTTTGAGACCGAGCATATGTCAAGATGGTAGCACAACAATAGAGGATGGAAAAATACTATGACACCAAAGTTAAACAACACGAGTTCAAGACAGGTGACCTCGGAAGGGATGGGAGATCCATCATATGGATGGCCAAACCCTGCAGGAAAGTTGGGCGAAATTTCGAAAATTTCTTTACTCCCATCCAGGAATCCTATTCCCAATTTAGAAAACTGCATTTTCAAGGTTCGTTCTTGTAACCAAACCAGACCAAATCTGAAACCAAGAATAGAGAGGGTTATACCTGATACGGAATCTACGCAAGAATGCTCCTCCCAACGTAGGTGTTTATACCCAAAGAGTGTACCAAATCCTCCATCCACTGAAGATGACAGCTTAGGATGAGGTGGGATCAGTAGGTAGTTCTTCACCAAGAACTTGTGATTCTTCAGCAAGAATCGAATGGGGTAGTGAGCATAGCTTCAAAAATTGTTTCTTTTGGCAAGAAACAATATCAAGATCAAATCTTGATCAGATCCAAGAACTAGAGATGGTGGGGACTTCACTCCGGAGTCCACATCCCCATCCTTATTCCAGATCAGGTGTCCCAATAATTCCATGTACATCATACCATGTATGGGCTAATAAAAGCTCAACTCATGCATGGTATGAAATTTGGTTAGATTAATCTTATCATTTTTTATTACTAATTAATTTATAAATAGTTTTTGGGAAAATTCCTAATTAGTACCCTATACTTTGGGCCTAATGCCACCTTGGCCCCTAAACTTTAAAATGTGACAACTCGATACCCAAATTTTCAAAACGTGCCAATCTAGTACCTACTGTTAACCGGTTTGTTAACCAATTGTTAAGTGGTATTTGAAAAGACAAAAATTCTCTTCAAGTGTCATCTAATTCTCTTTATCAACCATCCAAATGTTATTAAAAAATGAACAGTCCCAAATCCTTGCCTCTTCTATTCAAGAAAGTTGGGGTCACATTTCAGTGGGCATTCTGGTGACCCTAACTTTCTCGAATAGAAGAGGCAAGGATTTGTGATTGTTCATTTTTTATCAACATTTGGATGGTTGATAAAGAAAATTAGATGACACTTGAAGGGCATTTGTGTCTTTTCAAATACCACTTAATGGACTGGTTAATGACAGGTACTAGATTGGCACATTTTGAAAGTCCAAGTATTGAATTGTCACATTTTAATGTTTGGGGACCAAAGTGGCACTAGGCCCAAAGCACAAGGTACTAATCGGGAAATTTCCCTAATCTTTTATAAATTTTAATAAATTTATTAAAAAACAATTTTCACAAAAATGGAATAATAGGTGCAACCATAGGCAACACACATGTCACAATCTGCAACAATAGGTGCAATTATATATACCTGGATATTTAAAACTATTTAAATAGTATAAAAATTAAGTATATTATTTATATTAAGTTTATTAATTAATTTTAAATTTGAAGTTATTCTTAATGAAAATGGAACATAAACCTTTAATAATAATTATTAGTTATTTATTAATCATTAATAATATGATGTTATGATGTCCTAATAACTAGTTAATTATTATTTAGGTGAATTAAGTTAGGTAAGATTAGTTAATCAAGTAAATTAAGTAACCCATATATGAGGCATTCAACTTTCAAAGCTTCAAAGCATTAAGGCTGTGTTTGGTTTGAAAGAAAAGGTAGGGAAAGGAAGGGAAAGTCAGGAAAATCTTACCAAATCTTGTATAAATTTCCCTACCTTTCCCTATATTTTCTTTTAAACCAAATACAACATAAAAGGATACATTTTGAACATTGTGACCTGACTTATGAGTACTCTCAACATTAAGATTCGTCGAAAACTATCTTTCACAACTTTTGAATCACAATAAAATGCAATACGTTATGGCAAGTATAAAATGTTTTTCTCTAATAGGATTGTAAGTGTAGAGCCCGTCCAAAGAGGAACTGAGGGAGGGAAAAAGAGATGTGTCTTGATGTAAGAGGAATGTGAGTGGAGGCTTTAGGATTGAGAAAGAGGGAGAGATTTTAGGTTAGTTTGGTTCACAGTTGGAATTGAAATCAGTAGGAATGAGATTTCATTCCCAATGGAGGGGTAGGGAACGGTCATTCCCTCAAATGGGGGAATGCCATTCCAGTAGGAATGGGAATGAGAATCCGATTCCACCCAACCAAACAGTAAAAATCGGAATAGCCCATTCCGATTCCAATTCCGGACCCCTATTCCTGCAAACCAAACAGGGCCTTAGGTAATTGGGAAGACTAACCAAGAAATAAACAAAAAGGAAACCTATATAATAAGAGAATCTAACGAAATCATAGGAGTGAAATTATAGGAACAAATAAGGAAGCAAACCAATTCATATGAGAGGACTCTATATCTAATGGGAAGGGAGAGGAGTGGAGATCTAGAGAGAGAGGTTGCTGACTTCATAATGAGAGGGGTGGGAAGGGGATCGGCTACCATCACGGCAAGCCCGTGCTCACATCATTCCAATCGCCTTTTGCAATCTTGCATTCGGAATATCTCTCCCTGAAATAAAGCATATAACTACGGAGATATTCCCAATGTAAGGCTCTAAAGGCTGCTCAAACAAGCTTTGCCCTGAATGAAGCCAAACTTRGTGGGAAGGGGGAGGGAGAGATCGGCATGGGGGGTTTGAAATTGGAGTAAGGAGAGGGCCTTTGACGTGGGATAGTTTAGAACTTTAGATAAGACCTAGGAGCCTTACCTCTACAACTACAAATGGAACTTATAGCTGATAGCCGTCAAAAGAGGGAGCTTTGTAATTGATCTTCTGAAATGATATTTAATTGGAGGTGCACCAATCCTTTGAAACTCTTCAGCTCAGTTGTTTAAATAGAATGTGTAGTGATGAAACAGTTCAAAGACAACTATAAAGCCATTTAAAGTTGACGATACAGAATGGTTGGTTGAGAGGCCTTCAATGCTGTTGCATGAAGTGTTTGATTGATCAATAGCTGTTGGAAGTTTTCTAAATTGTAATTCCAAACCATATGCTTAGAGATGTGCTTGTGTAAATCAAAGGTGGAAGATGAGGTTACTTCTATGGAGGAAGTTAGTCTAGAGCATCGTATTTGCTTAGGTCATGTTTGGTTCACTGTTTGTTTGCTTAGTGCTTCATTTTTTTTTAATTCTTGCTCATTCTTTGTAAGAATGGGCAAAAATGAATTACATTAGAGTGTTTGGTTACAAAATTCTTGCCATGAGCCACATTTTTTTTAGAATGAAAAATCAGCCCCATAGCACAAAAATTGAGTAGCCTAGGAACATGAAAAATAATCATACCCCATCTTGCTCATTTCCGTTCTTTGAGGAAACTCTACCTACAAAATTGTTTGTATAGATGTTTACTTTTGCAAAAGCATTTTTATTAAAGTACTTTTACAAGAGTGCTTTTACAAAAGTACTTTTATAAAAATACTTTTATGAAAGCACTTTTTACGAAAGTACTTTTATAAAAGCACTTTTATGGAAGTACTTACAAAAGCACTTTTATAAATGTACTTTTACATGAAAGCACTTTTACTGAAGAACTTCTATAAATGTACTTTACTAAAGCACTTTTACGAAAGTACTTTTATGAAAATACTTTTATAAAAGCACTTTTACCAAAGTACCTTTACAAAAGCACTTTTATAAAAACACTTTTTGAAAGCACTTTTTACAAAATCTCATATTTGTGTAAAATGGGGGTATTTTTGAAATATTATAAAATGGGTTGAATCTATGCTATCATTTAGTCCCCTCTCATTTAAGTCTTATATTTAAATTATTAACTCCTATTCTCTCTTATTAAATCCTATATTTAAGTTATTTTTTACTAATAAATACTACTAAGTATTAATTAGATATATTTCCAATACTTTTAACAATATAAACCCATATATTTTAAAACTTACTCAGAAACAACACCATTCTTTATCCAAGTGATAAATAAGTAATTCAACCATTGGAATAAAATTGGTCATCCCATTAAGTCATAGTCAAATAATAAAATTTTAAAATAAAAATAAATATAGAAAATTAAAAAAGTGTAGAAAAAATTATACACATTTATGATATTTTTGTTAATTGAATTAAAAAAAAGAGTATATTTAGTCCATCTCTGATTATGAGGGTCAAAAATTTAATTTCAATTAATGTATTTCACCTCACTTAATCSCCTCCCATTAAGTCTTATATTTAAGGTATTAATTCTCAATCTCTCTTATTAAATCCTATATTTAAGTTATTTTTTCACTAATAAATGCAATTAAGTAAATTTATGTCTAATACTTTTAAAAATATAAATCCATATATTTTTAAAACTGACTCAAAAACAAAGCCATTCTTTATCCAAGTAATGACTAAGCAATTCAACCATCCAAATCAAATTGATCAACCCATTAAGTCACAGTGAGATAATAAAATTTATAAATAAAAATAAATATAGAAATTACAAAAAGGTAGAGAAATTAGACACATTTTGTGATATTTTTATTAATCAAATTTAAAAATAAGTGTAATAAACCAAATTATTTTTATTAATGATGAAAATGAAATATATAATATACAACTAACTGAAAATGAAAATATTTTCCTATTTGGTGGAGATAAATAATTCAACTTTTGGGTCAAATGTATCACCCTTTAATGTCATAATTAAATAATAACAAATAATAAAATATAAAAACACAAAAATGAAAAATACATAAGTTTTACAAAAAAATTGGCACATGTATAATATCATATATTTATCATATTAAATAAAATTAAGTGTACTTAAAATAATTATTTTTATACACATAGGAATAAAAAATTATAGAAAAATTGAAGATATTTTTCTCTTACAAGTAAAATCTCTTCTCATGTAACTTCTTCTCGCAATATCTCTTGTACATGTATGTTAAATTCATGTACAAACCAAACATAGACAACTTAAATTTTAAAGGCCCACCCTTTGACATGTATGTTAAATTCATGCACATGTATCTCCCCACCCTTTATTCATGGAAAAAGTTTTGGCCCAAAAGACCAACCACAAGTCTTTTTTTTTTTTAATTTTTAAAGCCTTTCATGGCAAATTCATTCCATGGTTTTCAAAACCGGACCAAAAAACTAGGAATTGATTTTATTTTACCTCAAAACCATTATTTCACCAAAAACCGTTGATTTGGTCAACAAACCACTGACCTGGGTGGTCGAACTGTTCAAACTATCTAACAGTTTTGACAGTTTTTTTTTTTTTTTTGTCAGAACGGGTTGTCTATTTAATTTGAACAGTCAGACCATTCGACCTGGGAACCAGACTCCTAACTGGTTCATTGTCCAATTTGATTTTAAAAATCTTGATTCATTCAACTACAAGTTGGATTGCATGATAATAGGCCTGATGTGAATTAAATTGGATTGGACATGTAACCTCCACAGTGGTCTTCCCATTTAATGGTTGGTATGGGTCAAGCACYTGGGGCAGAAATAAGTGGGGTCATGTTGAGAAGATCTTTCACTCAACCCTTTTGAATTTTAATCGAGTTTGGCTATGCCAATAGCAGATTCTTCAGCTGAATGCATCTTCTAATTTAAATTGAGATATACCTTTTCTTTACAATTATCAGAAATAGGGGTGGATCTATGTTTAATCTAATTATAAACGGATTGAATTAGGATCACCCTTCATGGGATCAAATTTGAGTTTGAATTTGAACAATTGGATACCATTTTCATTCATATAAAGTGCCAATAGTAATGTTGATTTTGTAAAGAAATATTATGGCCTTCATGGATATGGGAAACTTGCTTTGATAATTATATGGTTAAGTGGGTTCGGAAGCTGAGGAGAAGAGAGAATAATATGATATGAACCTGCATTTTAAAAGTAGGTTGGGTTTAGGTCAACCCTAACCCAATCTGAGCTGTTGAACCCCCAACCCTAACCCTAAGATTTTCGGTTGGGTTGGGTTTGGGTTGTTCCAATTTCTCTATTACCTTTTGCCAAATGTTCTTGTTTCTGACATCAATTCAGTTTTAACATTATTATATGTTTAAAAAGTCATAATTATTATATTTTAGATAAAATCTGATTTTAAAATTAAAATTATTGATATACATTTATACACATATACATACATATACATTTAGATACTCAATAGGGGAGTGAGTCGCGTGACCACATTCAAATTGGTTATGGTCCTTATGGATATGTCAACCACAAAATTCCAAGGGTTTTGTTGTTTTGGAAAACAATATGAGGAGGAGAGAGAATAAGCTGATGTGGACAAAAGCATCTGTGTATGGATGTGAGGAGGAGAGAGAATACACATACAGACAATTGCATTTTAAGTATGAAGAGACACATTCGGTGCACTGACTGGTGTTAATATATACCCATATTCTAAGGGTTTTGTTGTTTTGGAAAACAATATGAGGAGGAGAGAGAATAAGCTGATGCGGACAAAAGCACCTGTGTATGGATGTGAGGAGGAGAGAAATACACATACAGACAATTGCATTTTAAGTATGAAGAGACACATTCGGTGCACTGACTGGTGTTAATATATACCCATATTCTATAGGGGAGTGACCACATTCAATTTCCTAATAAAACTGAAAACTGATTTAATTGTGGGTATTATTTAATAACTCCTTGAAAAATTAATACCAAGAAAAGAGTGAATAAGCTGACTGTACAACCGTGTTTTAAGAATATAGAATAAATGATTTTTTTAAGTAAATACAGTAAAATGGATAATATATAAGAGCAGAAGATCACAATCTGCTATTAAAACATGCCCATGCTCTATATAGCCTATGGAGGAGTGATTGGGTTCAGTTTCGTAATAAGAAGGAAACTGAATTTGGTTGATTTATTAATTATTTAGTATCTCCATATATGGTGAGCCCCACTTATTAGTAGGGCTGTTAATGGGTTGGGACGGGTGTTGCATGAAGTCCCAAATATATTAGGGAGAATGACGGTTCAGCCCAGGGTCAGAATTTCTAGGATCAAAGCACAGTTGGGGTAGGTGTCTGCTTGGAATTGATGTTAATTTATGGGCGGGCATTGCTGTATAGAGTGTGGGTTTTTGAATTGGGCCTGTCCATACTTTTCCGAATCTAGGGGGAATGATGGTTCAACCCAGGGTCAGAATTTCTAGGCCCAAAGTACAGTTGGAGTAGGTGCCAGAATTGATGCCAATTTACGAGTGGACATTGATGTATAGAGCATGGGTTTTTGATATTTTAAATGTTTATAGCTCTGCAGTGGAATTCAGAAATCTGCATTGGACCTGTCCATACTTTTTTGAATCTATATTATTAATCTGCATGAAATCATAAACTCAGAACTGTCTAGGGTGCTCACAGTTCAGTTCTAGCCGTTTTCTAAAATCCCCGATCCCAAACCAAATCTAATCAATTAGTTAACAGGTTGAATGGTTAATTAGAGTTTGTGGTTTTGTTTTCTTAGTTTGGTTTGATTTTTTGTTTTATTAATAATTAGTGGAGTCTAATGTGGACAACTGCATTATAGTATAAATAGATATAGAATACATATACACTAGAAGAGATAAATAGAGAAGTGTAGACTGGTATTAAAAGAAGTTCACATCTTTGCCCCACAAGGAGTCGCCCCATGGTACATTCCTGCTATGTATTGAAAACATCTCCCGATGATAATACCAGTCTCAATAATGTCATCATTGAGAGATGTTCCCGGCAAGAATATACTGTGGGGCATTGTGGGGCGGCCTTTTATGGTGCAAAGATGTGATCTCTAATGCCCATGTTCTATCCACATTGATACTCATTTTGGGTGAGTTTAAATAGTCCCATATTTTTATATATATTTTTAAAAAGTAACAAAACCACACAATTCCAAGGGTTTTGATAAGCAATATGAGGAGAGAGAACCACTGATGTAGACAACCACATTTTAGGTGTGTGGATGTGAGGAGGAGAGAGAATACATCGATAGGAACAACTGCATTTAAGGGGAGTGACTACATTCAACTTCCTAATAAAAAGAAAATTGTATTTGTTGTGGACATATTTAAATAATTCAATGTCTGACTTTTTGTTGAGAAAGTGATATCAGGTAAATAATGAATAAGCTGATATTACTGTACTTTAAGAGTATATATATAATTTTTAAATAAAGATAAAAAATAGACAAAATATAAAATATGAGAGAAGAATATCACCAGCTGGTATTTAAACATGCTCTATAGAAGGTATCGCCATCTATTGAGATTAAAATTAAATAGCCGCATGTTTGAATATTTATTATAACCCACCTCTAGATGGTATCGTCATGTATGATTGGGGCCCTTTTTCTGACTTATTAGTTTCGTAATTGGGCTGTTCATGGATCGGGTCTAGGTTGGGATGGGGTTAGGGTGGCTTAGTCCCTGGCTAATTATTAATTGGGATATTATGGACCTAGAACTAATATAAGGGTGATCGGATTTGGTCTCACAAAATTGTTCCCACAATCTTTTTAAGTCATACATTGGAAATATCTTTATATTTGTATATTTTGTAGGTGTTTGTCATCAGTTATGGGAACATCGTATTATTTCTTGAGAAAAATGGTGTTGGGCATGTGAAGTTATAAACACTGTTTTCTTTTTTTTTTTTTGTTTTGTTTGGATTCGGTGCTGCTATATAGGTGTTTTTTGAGATAACAGTACTGATTTTGTTTAGTATTAGTGCTGGCAGCAATGTTTTTAATATTGATCTATATTATCCAATATTCAAGATGATGCCACATTGATGCCACGCCATTGTATCGTTGGTAGCAATGCACTGTTATCCCAGAAAATATTGAATTTGGTGTTGTTCCAAACAACACTTTCCCAATTTCTAAAACGTTGTTTGGAGCCACGTTTTTTTTTTGGAAAAACGATACCAAACAAGAGGGTGTTTGAAGCACCATTTTCTCTTATGTAGCACCTACATGGTGCCATTACGACATTGATGCCAAACATTGCCTTTGAGTTTGGATTTGCTGACCACAACACATTGTTGGCCATGCCCATCCACCTGCACCATCTGATGGTGCGCAATCYGGCTGGTCCTAGCTGTCAACGACCTTGCCTCTGAACGGAGCTATAGGTAGCCTGAAACAAAGAAGATGAGGAAGCTCCGGGGGGAACCCGGTATGAATGCTCCGAAGCTCAAGTTAGAATTCTTAGGCAAGATAAAATCAGATGGCGCAAAGTTCACGTACCTTGTTCTTGGGGGGTAGGAGCCTTTTATAATCACCTCGTGCACTCACTCCTAAGCTTCTGTCAGGTCGGGTATGATTACCTCTGGGCTCTTGCCAGTTCGGGTGTCATCCCCTCTGCTGGACAGAACCGCCACTGCTCCCTTTTGTCGGAGCCATCTCTGCGACTGGCGATGAGGGTGGCAGGTGGCAGTGGCAGGTGACCATTGAAGTGCGGCTGTCAAGCGTCAGATCCCAAGTCAATCAGGTGCGCCGCCCTTGGATACGGACCTCCTCGGTGTCAGGTATGGTACATTTGTTCAGTTCGGCGTCCTGGAGACGAAGTGCTGGAGTGGCGAGCGAGGTGGTCTTGAGTTCGGATAGGGGAATGTTCCGAACTGCCATGAGGCGGGCCAGTTCGGGTCATTGCCTTGTGTGGCTCGAGGCCTAAGGGAGAGTTCGGGCTCCTCGTAGGGAGTTTCGGGCTCCTCGTAGGGAGTTCGGGCTCCTTGTTTGGATTGCTGGTGGGGAGTTCGGGCTCCTTGTGGGGAGTTCGGACTGCTGGTTTCCTCCCTTTGGTGCTTGCGCCCTGGGCGCACTGTTGTGCCGAGCTGTTTGCCTTTGCCACATGTTGAGTGATTACGAGGTCGGGCCAAATCTTCCTTCATCACCATCCATTTTACTTTACCTCATCGATATTCTCAATATGTAGTTGGATGAATGTGACCAACAATGT
>NW_010729129.1:948481-966089 GCF_000365185.1 Nelumbo nucifera
ATTAGCTTATCTTATCCTTAGCAAGATAGAACTGGAAGTCTCCCTATTCAGCAAGGAGACTCCCTTTGATTAGGACTCTTGTAATCTCCTATTTAAGGAGACHCMATTATKRAATDAGATATCAAATTATTCAGTCAAGAGTGAGTTAGGAGAGTTGGTGATCTCTTGGACAAATCACCGAAGGCGCCAAGATAGGTTCATCACAAGTAGGAAGAAACAAGGGAAAACAGAAGGTTTTCCCTGTGGACCGACCCGTGACGAGATCCTATTCCCAGGCCCTCAACAAACCAGCTTTCCCCCTAGATGTGATATAAAGTTTAATGCCTTTTGACCATTCCAGATAATTTAGGCCATCAAAGGGGTAAGTCAGAGATTTTCATGCTGTCCATCCCTCATTAAGGTTTCCTTGAGAGGAAGTAATACCAGAGGTTGCTGAATCCTCAATAGCCATTTTACCCAATGTTTTACTGCTGATTTTCCAAGAAAAACTGAGAAAGAAGTTCTGTACTTCTACAACACTATTATTGGTACAAATAGTTGGCTATCCAACCACCCAAATAGAGAGTGGCACACTAACCAAGGAAGACAGCAGCACCTCCACCACCTGTAACTTAAAAAAGGGCTCCAAAAACAGGTTCAGTCAGACTGTAGGTCAGTAAACCCTAGCCAAAAAACACTTTAGCTTATAGGAAAGGAGACAACCAGTTCCTACAACCCCAAACTGACATTCACAGTAATCACACACTTAAATGTGAATGTAATAGTACATACCCGGATTACAATAGTGATTCCACAACCCACAATCCATAAAAATCTAGGTGCAAACCCTAGAAATACTGCTCACTGCATTCGGCTGTCACCACAATCACCACAAAGCCTCTTCTTGGTGCAACGACCAAGAGAGAAAAGAAAAAAAATAGGAAAACTAAAAGGCTAGGTCAGTCTGAAGGAGTTTTCTCTTCCTCTTCCAATTGAAAAACAGAGTTTTAGATGGAGAACTCGATTTGAGAATATTAGGCCCAGATCAGCGCTTTGATACCATGTAGTCTAGTAGAAGAAAAAATAAAATAGAAGAAGAAAAGAGAGAAGGAAGAGAGAAGAAGAGAAGTTCTTATTCAAAAGAGATGTGGCTGCGGGCACCTAAGTTAGTATTTATACTTAGGGTGACAACTTTAAAAAATAGAGGAAATGCCAAAAATACCCCTATGCTAGTACCTAACATGCTACAACAATAGTTGTACATCTCATCCTATTTCCCATTATGTTTTTGTTGCTCACCTTTCTGCTTCCCATTGGTAGTTTTTATCTTTATTATCATCTGTTTCCATTTCTAAAAATGTCCAAGAAGCCATTACCTCTCCAGGGTGGTGGCAAGCAATGAAAGAGGAATTGTCTACACTAGCATACAATCACATATGAGAGCTTACCACTGTCCCTCCTCGTAAGCATGTTGTTGGATGTAAGTGGGTATACACAATGAAATATCTTCCAGATGGCAGTGTGGAACGGTTGAAAGCCAGGTTAGTGGCAAAAGGCTATTCTCAGTTGTATGGTGTTGACTATACAGAGACGTTCTCTCTTGTGGCTAAGATTGGTTCAGTTTGAGTGTTGATTTCTTTAGCAGCAATGTATGACCTCTTTCAAGTTGACATAAAAAATTCCTTCTTACATGGTGATCTTGTTGAGGAGGTATATATGGAGCAACCACCAAGGCCTGTTGCTTAGGGGGAGGATGGTAAAGTTTGCAGACTCAAGAAGRCAATTTATGGCTAAAACAATCTCCATGTGCGTGGTTTGGCAGATTCAGAGAAGTAGTGAGGGACACTAGCATGAAACAGTGTCAGGTTGACCATTTAGTGTTCAATTATGAATCAGAAACTGGGAAGACTTTGTTAGTGGTGTATGTGGATGACATTGTCATAATTGGTAGTGATAACAATGGGATTGACAGGTTGAAGAACTTTCTACATGATCACTTCCAAACAAAAGATTTGGGTAAATTGAAATATTTTTTGGGAATAGAAGTTGCAAGGTCAAGACATGGTATTAACTTGTGCCAAATAAAGTATGTCCTTGATTTACTTAAAGAAACATGGTTGTTAGGTGCCAAACCAGCTAAAACACCCATGGAACCAATGYCAAATTAAGTATTGATGCAGGTGAAGAGTTTGATGATTCTGAAAAGTACATGAGGTTGGTGGGTAAATTGAACTACTTGACTATTACTCAGCTAGATATATCATTTGCAGTAAATAAGGTGAGTCAGTTTATGCAACATCCTTGAGTTCCACATTGGGAGGCAGTTCTAAGAATTGTTAGGTACTTGAAGGGAGTTTCAGGTCGTGGATTATTATGAGTAGAGGAAGTCTTGAAATAGAGGGGTACATAGATGCTAATTGGGCCAGATCTGTGTCTGACAGGAGATCCAGTACAGGGTATTGTACCTTCCTGGGTGGCAATCTGGTGACTTAGAAGAGCAAGAAACAAACTGTGGTAGCAAGAAGCGGTGCTGAAACTGAATACAAAGCCATGGCTCATACTACATGTGAACTTTGTGTGGCTGAAAAATCTTTTGCAGGAAATGGGATTCTCAGTTGACAGGCCCATGAGGTTGTATTGTGATAACCAAGCTGCAATCCACATTTCTTCTAATCCAGTTTTTCACGAGAGAACAAAGCATATTGAAGCTTACAGCCACTTTGTAAGAGAAAAGGTGATCAATGGAGTGATAACCACAGCTCATGTGAGTTCAGGAAACCAGTGGGCAGATTTGTTTACAAAAGGGTTGAGTTGGGGGAAAGTGGATTACATATGTAACAAGATGGGACTATATGATATATATTCTCCATATTGAGGGGGAGAGTTAGAATCGATAGTACAAGGGTAGTTTGATCATTTGTCTATTTAATTAGGGTTGAGTTGTCTATTTTGTTTGATTTTAAGTTGTGTCTCCCATACATAATGACAGACAGATTTGTCTTTTGTAGTCTAATACCAAGATTATAAATATAAGGCAGGTCGAATGAGAGGGATAGACTTTTCCTCTTCTCAGACCGAACCCTTTCTTCTTCTCCTCTCTTCTTCTTCTTCTTCTTCTTCTTCTTCTTCTTCTTCTTCTTCTTCTTCTTCTTTCTTTCTTTCTTTCTTTCTTTCTTACTTATCTCAGACCTAGGACTGAACTAGTGTTAATCAAATCATTCACAAATTTTAAGGCTGTTCTATCTATAATTATCCAACTTTTTGATTTTAGTAAATTGTCATCCTATTTTATTTATTCCAAATGTCTCATATTGTTTGGTTTGTGGTTTATTATTTCCTGTTATAGTCCATCAACATAAAGTCATTATCATCCAACAAGTCATCATTTTGATGATAGTTCATTCAAACAATAAATCAAGGCTACTTTCATGTAGAAACAAATGATTATTACTATGATTATTTACCTTTGCAGTGTTATCTCTTGATCCTGTCATTGGAGCTATTGCTGCGGGTAACACTGTGGTCTTGAAACCGTCTGAAATTTCTCCAGCCACATCCTCATTGCTTGCTAAGTTATTGAAGGACTATGTTGACTGCTCTACCATAAGAGTTGTTGAGGGAGCTGCTGCTGAGACGACTGCACTTCTGGAGCAAAAGTGGGATAAAATCTTGTATACAGGTTTTTACCCATTCATTAGGGAAAGAAACTTTAACAGAGAAAGACACTCAATTTTTTTTGCTTTTATCAATAACCATTGGCTCACCTTAATGTAGTTTCCTGTCTAGTTTGATTTATGAGTATTATTATAATCTGACAAGCTAATTGTCAATTATGCAGGTAATGGAAATGTGGGGCGCATTGTGATGGCTTCTGCCGCAAAGCATGTTACACCCGTAATCTTGGAGCTTGGAGGAAAATCTCCAGTTGTTGTTGATTCAAAAATCAATTTAACAGTAAAGAAATTTTCGTTTTCTTCACAGTTTCCTTAATGGTGCCATATTTTCTTTCAGTTTTTCTTATCTTTTTTTTTTCTGCTAATGGTGTTGTCTTTTCTTTTATTAAATTTTTTATGCTTATACAAAATTGTCTTTGTGATTCCAAGGTTTCAGCAAGGCGGATAGTTGCAGGCAAGTGGGGATGCAATAATGGGCAAACCTGTGTTTCTCCTGATTATATTATAACAACAAAGACTTTTGCTACAAAGTTGGTATGCACGACTTTTCCTTATGGATTTTTTTTTTCAAATGTGGAAGCAGTGTATTTCTTTCTATGTGGATTCTTCTTCTACTAATAATATGTTCTCTTCAGATTGATGCTTTGAAACATGTATTGGAGGAATTCTTTGGAAAGGATCCATTACAATCAAAAGATCTTTCTCGCATTGTTAACTCTAGTCACTTTTCACGTTTGACAAAACTTTTAGATGAGGATAAGGTTTCAGGAAAGATTGTGTATGGAGGCCAACGGGATGAGACCCAGCTGTGAGTTCCATCATTCCAACTGTATACTATTTTATTTCAGTTAATAACCTAATAGGTATGTGGACAAATCATTGAGACTATTAGTACTTCTCTGAATCCATTACAGAAAGATTGCCCCCACCATATTATTGGATGTCCCAGAAGATTCTCTGATAATGAATGAGGAGATATTTGGGCCCCTACTTCCCATTATAACGGTGAGAATGGAGTCCATTTAAAGAAGTTTTCTCCTCGTAACATTTATTCTGTTGATAAAGTTGTCTTTCCAATATTTTTGGGCTTCAAGGCCTATGGTGTATGTATATACGAAACACAACATGGAAATGATTTTTTTTTTTTTTCTTTCTTCTGATCTGGAAAGGTTGACAAGGTGGAAGACAGCTTAAATATCATAAACTCAAGGTCAAAACCGCTTGCTGCGTATCTCTTCACCAGTAGCAAGAAGCTTGAGAAGGAGTTTGTTGAAAAAATTTCTGCAGGAGGGATGCTCATCAATGATACTGTGCTGCATGTAAGAAAGGATAAAAGTATAATCTAAGAAAAAAAAGAAAGAAAGAAAAGCATTACATAGATTATGTACATGCATGCATACATTCATGGATACATATTGCACACAGTCACAAGGCCTACTAAATAGATTTTAGATATTTAACATTGTGGGTTATTGGTACTGGTTCCTGGTATACCATAAATCACATGGATTAGTTTGCCATATCCATATATTTACCCATTTCTTGTTAAACTTTTAAAGGACATTGGTTTTGAATCCATGCGTTCCTACATGTTTCAGAATCCATGCATATAAATGTGCATAAACAAGTGTTTTTTTCTTTTTGGAAGGAAAAGGAAAACTCGGCATCCAATGAAGTATCTTAATTTGATTTTGCAGTTAACAAATCCCAGTTTACCATTTGGTGGAGTTGGAGAAAGCGGATTCGGTTCATACCATGGTAAATTTTCATTTGATGCTTTTAGCCACAAAAAGGCAATTCTATATCGACCTTTTATTGGGGATGTGACTGTAAGGTACCCACCATATACACCCAGAAAAATTAGATTACTGGATGCTCTTCTTCACCACAGTACGGGCGTAATTCCTGCTTTGATTGGATTAGGAAAGAAGGTTTGAATGATCAGATTGAACTGACAGTGTGCGTCATAGTGTGTTTATGTAAGTTTCTTATATATATACACCAGTGGAACCTGTGTGATGCATGGACTTGCCCTCAATGATACCTTAATTTTAAAAGGGAATAATATAATTCTTAATTATCTCTCAATGTTAAAATGATGATCGGAGATGGGATGAATAATCTTATTAATACAGAAACACATATATATTTACAAACCCAGAGTTTAACAAGTTCATAGCTAAAACCACATTTGGTAAAATCTAAAGGGTTTTGGCTTGTGAACAACCTGAGTTACTAAGTCTAAGATTAGGGCATTATGATCTAAACCCCACCTAGGTCCCAGGCTTAAGGCTACAAGAGGAAACCAAAGAAGCCAATCAGGCGAGACCAAGACTCTACCAAGATTCTTAGCTTGATTACCCTTTCCTCTGACAAATCTGGACTAGGTTACCCCATCCGCAAGTGCCTTAATCTCCTGTAGGTCTGGGTCTCTTACTAGGTTAATAAATTCTGGAATCACCCTATTTCTACTTGAGCCTACACCCAGAACCAACGAGACCATACCCTCATCATCAATGGACCCGGACTCATTAAGGTCTCTGRCCTATTAATATGAGAGGGAGGTTAGGATGTGAGAGATGATTATAGACATTATGCCAAAAGGTACACCAAAGCTTTTTATTCGGCTCCCCATACATACAAACCAGCAACCAAGAAGGATAGTTGGATCCAATCCACAACTTTAAAACAATATAATTTTGGGAAGAAAATTGAACAGAGATATCAAACCTAGATTTCCAAAACACAAGCAGGCCTCCAACCAGCCCCTCATAGGGAACACACACAAAATTTGGGTACCGCAAGAGAAAAATTAAATCAGTGCTCCACTTAGAAACTGCCATAAGTCATTTTCTTCCCTGACAGTTCCAATTGCATATCCTCATGGCCCCCAGGAGGCTAGCCACCACTRCCCACTTTATTACAGACAAAAATCCATATACCAACAAAGTAGAAGCCCCCTCCATTCCTTCTACAACTCCTTTTCCTCCAGACATCCTTCCTAATTTTTGGCCAAATTGTGAGAAGCACCCAGGTCAATACATCTAAAGTCCAAATTAGAAGAAAAAAGTTATCTACATTAATTAACTAAACGAGTCCCTCATAATCCCCACCCATATCGTTTAAAAAAGATATTGCCTAATTCTTTACCCTAACCCGACTCCAATTCCTGAATCCTAATTCCCGATTCTATCCTCTGGTGTTTCCCCGAGCCTCCACCTGTCGCCTCCTCCCCCATTCCCTCCAATTTACTATCCTATCAACTCTGTGACATGCATGGGAACCTACAATCCAGATATCGAGATTCCTCCTTCAACTGCTTCACTTCCTTCTCCAGGTTCCTAACCGCCAAATTGCTAGAGTCACCATTACTTCCTCCTACTGCCTAACTTGAGATCTCCACATCAGCAGCCCTGTCCTATCCACCTCCACCTACATCTCCTGCCTCTCTTGCCTAGGTTGTCGTTGGCCACTGTGAATCGAACTCTCTTCTCCTATATTCCTCTTCTCCAATCTCTCCTCATCTAAAAGCCTTGGAACATACTTCCAAGAAGCAGGTCTCTTCCAGTCCTCCCTCATGGCTTGTTCCTCCTTTAACCATGGTTTCGGGTGCTTCATAGTTCGAGAACTGAAAAACGCATCAAGTACTAGAAGGGGTCCTGCACTACAGTTCCTAAAATGGTAGGGACCACAATTATAACAAGCATATAGGAGTTTTTCATATTTGAGCGCCGCCCAGATAGTGGGAGAAAGGAAGGTTCCACACTTTAATGGAGTATTCATAGAGATTTGCACCTTAGTTTGAACGTAACTATCTCTCTTGGAACCCCAAACGACTTTTTCTCCGATGGCATCGCCAACATCCGTATCCATGTAGTCAGTCGTCATGAATTTGGACCCGCACCTCCCGCTTCATGCAAGGACATAAAAGAAGGGGCTTGTCCTGCATGCCATCCATTGCTCGAAGACAAACTAAGGACCATCCATTAAAACAGAGTTGAAGTTACTCGTTTCCTTAAATAGCACTCTAAAATGGCCCTTTTGAAGTGGAAGGATTCTTACCCGTTCTTCATCCATTTTCCATGCTGTCATGAGAGCTCGTCTCACATCTTGGAATTGAAACATGGTTTTGGATTCCTCGAACCGGGATAAAGCTGGACGACCCCTGATGTGCAGGACATCCACATCCAAATTGATATACTATTTGACAGCTTGCACAAAAGATTGTTGAAGTTCATACAGATTTTCCATCCTCAAATACCATAGAGGCTCCAAGAAAAGAAGAAGAAGAAGAGACAATAATGACAACTTTCACTGCAAGAGACACAAAGACCCCTAGCCTTAAATAGTCTAGACAAGGGGAAAGCTCTACCCCACCCAATAGGAGCCTCAACCCGAGGAACCCAACGAGGGGACTCCCAACCCAACAAAGAGGAAACGAACCTTTAGACCCTACTCCCACAGAGCTACACTCCCCCCTCCCCAACGCAAAGGAGAATAAAAACCTCGCCCACACTTCTGAAAAGCCACAAAGGGAACAACCTTACCAAGAAAAAACATGACCGTCAACGATGAAAGCCCGTTCAAGTTGATTGTAAGCCTATGAGATGAGCATTTTTTTATATCCCATCTAAAATCTGTTAGTAAGATTCGTTCGCATGCTCAGTCACCCAAGACCCCAGGTTGTATTCTTTCTCCTTCTCTTCTCTCTCTCATATCTTGAMTGCTTAGAGCCTATTCGTTTGCACTAAACTAACTTCTTAATCGTAATGATTGCTTATGGCTTGTTCAGATGCTTAGGGTTGTTCGTTTACACTAAACTAACATCTGCTTTCAAAGGCACATTGGAATTGATGAACTTTTCTTGGTGCCGATATCTAAATGTAGAGAATGTTGTTTTGAAATATGAAAGTTGGATTATAAAAAAATAAAATTAAYCATTTTATCTTTAGAAAATAGAATGTTTAACTATTTAATAAATTGATTAATAGTTAATGAAATGATTACAAAATGATTAAAAATTAGGAAATTGATTAAAATTTACAAATAGGTATCTGTGTACAATATGGGTATGGTTGCAAAAAACTAAAACAACCAAGGGGTAAAATGTGATTTAGATGTTTTCTTTTGTTTTTTGTTTTTTTCCTAAGAAAAAGAAACTTCTAATTCATTAAAAGCAAAATAAAGAATACAATAGATAATGTACATCCAAGCCAGGAAAACTCCACAAGAACTACACAACTAGAGATCTATCACTATATAAAAATCTCCTTGTGGGCACCAGCTTATAATTGATTGATGGGCATATCCTTACTAGAATAGGAGATTAGTAATCTTCTCAGCATCTCCCTTGAAGTGGCAGTAGAGAGGTATAGTTCAAAGTCAAACTAAATGCCTTCCTTAAAGGCCCGAGTTTATGTTGTTTAGGCTCAATTTGTAAAAAGTACAAATGCAAATATGTACAATGCAAATACATACAAAATAATATAAAATACAAGGTTTTTCACTTTACATATTTGTATTTGTACTCCCTCCAAATTGAGCCTTATGTGCAATTGAACACTATGATTTTTATTGTTTCGTATGGAATAGCATTAAACCATTGCCTCTAGTGCAACCAAATGCCCCCTTAGTAAGAACAAGGGATCTGTTGCAAACATGTGAGCAAACCTTGTTACCTAACCAATGATTAGGCCTGTAAATGGAGTGCATTCGAATTGAATTAGATCATATTTGAATTTGAATTTAATTTATAAATAATTATTTGAATTCGATTTGATATTCGATGAATATTTAAAATTACAAACCAATTGTGAATTCGATTATATAATTAAATATCCAATATGATTCAAATTCAGCTAATTCCTTGCTTTTACATTGAAAATACTAACTTTTGAAACCAGACTAAGGAAGAAACCATCTCTGTAATGTTATACCATGTGAATGAAGAAGATAGACAAAGAATATATAAGAAATAAAAGAGAACAAAAAACTTATAAAAATCTATAACAAATGACAGATTAAGTCTCTAGTTTGTRAAAAAGAAAATATCTTCCGAGAGTGGGGCATAAGTAATGTAGAGAGAGAATAGAGGRAGAGCAAGAGGGAGAAACAAGTTTTTTTGTGACCTATGATTTTTTAGACACTGTAAAAAGATTAAACTAGATGATGACTTAGGCAAATAGAGGTCAAAGTTGAAATGCCTAACATTCAAGTGATGTGAAGCCCCTTTGCGATTTTTAGTTCTCTCTATTTCTTGCTCCCTCAAATTTTCTTTATAGAGTAGTTGCAAGTAAAAGGGGAAGAAACAAGGAAAGAAGGAGGGCAAATGCTTGAGAAGGGAAAGAAACAATGGATGTACTGCTTTGATAAATGAAAAAGTAGAAAATGAGTAGTCTTTTTGACCGCTATCCGCAAGAGTACAGAGTCATACAAGTAATATAGTAAGGAGTACAGAATCGTTCCCACGAGGAATGAATTATTTAGCCACCTATTAATTTCTTCTCAACTTGTTTAAAGCAATAATCAATTGGGTTGCGAATTAAGGAATCTAGACTGGCACTACTGATTAAGGAAATTAAATGATAAAAACAAGAACTTAAACAAAATCAATAACAAAGTTGCTAGGGATTAATCCTATCACGATCATCAAGATTCAATACTAATAAAATCTCATGAGGGCTGTTATATTCCAAGGTATTTCCTAAAAGCACTAGTCGATCTTTCTCAAGAGTCGATTAGCTAAACCTATGTTTAATTAAATGGAATTACAATCAAGGAATTCGCATTCTCTCAATTGAAATCCTCTTTGCATAAACACAAGTTGTTAATACACCTATAAGGAAATCATACCAACAAATGATATCTCTACCTAATTATTGGCTGAACAAGTGTTATTAGTTCCACCTCGATTATCATCTCTCGATGCATAATCTTAATTAAAGAACGAATCATTGGTGATCAATCAATGATAAGTAGTCAGCATAAATAACACAATATACCAAGAACCTCATCGATTTTACTAATGACTGAAAATCAATGCATGATCAAGTATTAATCCTTAACAATAGAAAACTAGCCACTCATGATGTAATTAAGAACAAGAAAACTACCATAATTAATTTTGGATCAAATCACTTTCAATGATACGAAGAGTACTGCATAGAAGAGTTGACAGAACTGATTCAGCAAACGGATCTTCAAGCTGTCCAACCGAGGTGAATTTAGTCTTGGGTTGGCGAAACCCTAATTTATGAGCAACCTCTCTCGAGCGCAGCCCACTCTATCTCTRGATAGCAATTCCTATATCTCTATTAGAATTTTAATCACCAAAGATGCATTAAGAACAAATAATTTGTAGGTCATCAATTCAAGTATGAATGGTTGCTAACCGAACCATGCAAATTATCTCTAAGATGCATGCAGTCCGTTTCTTGATTAGATGATCTGATTAYTTAAACTCTTTCTCAAGCAATTCAAGTAATCTAAGATGCAAGAATGATTCGGCCAAGATGATTCTATAAATTGAAACCCTAATAAAAAATCCCAAGAATAAAACACATTCAATCGGATCTGCTCAAGTTTAATTACAAATCAGAATTAAAAATCATTATGGTTTGCATAAAAGAAAAAAAGAAGAAAGATTCAATAGAGAAACATCAAGAACCCTAATCGAATCTAGGTTACCAAATTGCAGAACCAAAGAAGAATATAACTCAWGAATCTTTGCAATCAATCTTCGATTTCCTTGCTGTGATCATTCTCCAATTCGCATTCAACAGCCTTCTCTTCTCTCCAGCAGTCCTTCTTCTTCAATTTTCTTTCAGAGGTTCGAACACTTATCTCCTCTTTTTATCCTCTTTTTATATCCTTTTCTTCAGATAAAACTCTGTTCTCATGTAAGTGGGAGAGTGGTGAATTCCCGGATGAAAACTTGCAGGCTAAGGAATTTTTCCAGCACGTTAGCAATCCAGTTGCAGATAATTCGGACCCAATTTTGACCTCGATGCAGTATGTATCTATCAAAACTCAAAACGTGAAAGTTGTAAAACTCTTTCTAATATTTTCAGCGCATCTTGAATCATCTCAATCAGAGTCCGGATGGGAGAGTTATACCCAAATTACCATGCGGTGCCAAAACTGTCCAGAATTACCCGATTAGCCTTGTTTTCCACTTAACGCCTCCTTTTGTGTTCTAAATCGAAATATAAGAATAATGTGTTCATTTAGGCACAAAATAAGTATAAAAGACTACATATTAAGGGATAAAAATATGGTAACTTTCATTCTCATCAAATCCCCCCACACTTGAATTGTTACTTGTCCCCAAGTAACAAAGACACAAGTCAAGCAAAATCTTTGCAAAAATCAAATTAAATACAACTATGCTTGGTTCACTATGTTAATCATAAGAGTCTCACTAATGCACTGCCCATGTTTTAGTTAAGAGCACACAAGTCAACTAAATCCAGGATGAATCACCAACTCACAATGTAAATTCAAAAAATTCAAGAGACATCAATGAGTATATGAACACTTTATAAACACTTCATAGTAAGCAACTCAACTAAATTGTCAACAAATGAAATTACAAATGCAAATTCAAATGCCATGGATTTTACCAACTAAATAGCATGGAGTCACCAACAAACACATGAGATCATTGAGTTTTTTTTTTTTTTTGCAAGAACCCCCACACTTAAGCTTTTCAACACACCACTTGTAGGGCATTTTATTTTTTCCTAAGTTATTAATATGCCTTTTGACGCAAATACAAACGTGGGTAACGAATGCACCTGGTTACTCAACATATAATAAACTTAGAATGCTTTGCATACTCTTATTCTCAGTCGTCATTTTACGCAAAAATTGACATTTGTGATGAAGATTCCTAGTTACTAAGCAACCAAAAACATTGGAGTAGACACATTTTAATTTAATTGACCTTAAATCATGTCTCAAAATTAAATAAGGTAACTTCCATTACAATTGCAATGAGTAGAATCCAAAGGAGTAAATTTAATTTCATTCATCAGCTACCTTGCCGAACTACTCCGAACTACCCATTAATATGCATCTCAAAAGTATCATACACACCAAATTGACTTCCTAAATTTATGCACTTTACATTACAACTTAGTAAATTCACCCTAAATTCCTTTAACTTGATACGTCCTAAAATAGCATGAGTAGCATTCTTTCATTGACTCTCAAAAAGATTAACACCATTAATACAGAGCATAGTTCACACAATTTCTGCAAAAACTTTGCCTAGAACAGAGAAATTCAAAAGAAAAGACTGTTGTAATTAATTAAACATCACACCTAACGCCCCCCCCCCCCCACCACCACCACACACAAACTTATGCTTGCTTAGCATTGTCCCTAATGACAAATAAATAACAGAAATGGAAACTCCCCTGCAAGGCAGTATCAAACGAGAGCACCATGAGAAAATGTCTGAGTGACTGTGAACGGTCCACTCCATCTCGACTTCAGCTTTCCTGGAAACAACTTCAAACGAGAGTTAAACAACAAAACCAAATTACCTACCTAGAAGTCCTTCCGAACAATATGTGCATCGTGCCATCTCTTTGTCCTCTCCTTGTATAGTTTGGCATTCTCATATGCCTGCAGTCTAATCTCATCTAACTCATTAAGCTGTAACATTCTCTTTTCACCTGCAGTCTTCATATCGAAGTTCAGTGCCTTAATTGCCCAWAAGGCCCRGTGTTCCAACTCGATAGGAAGGTGACACGCCTTGCCATAAATCAACCTATAAGGGGACATACCAATAGGGGTTTTGTAAGTAGTCCAATACGCCCATAGAGCATCATCTAGTTTTGCAACACAATCTTTCCTTGACCCATTGACAGTCTTCTCTAGAATCTTCTTAAGTTCCCTATTAGATACCTCGACTTGCCCACTAGTCTGGGGGTGATAGGGTGTAGGCACCCTATGATAGACATTATATTTCTTGAGGAGAGTCTTAAACTGTTTGTTGCAGAAGTGGGAACCCCCATCACTAATGATAGCTCTAGGGACTCCAAATCTCGAGAAAAGCTCCTTCAAGAATTTAATCACTACCCTAGCATCATTGGTGGGTGATGCAACCGCTTCAACCCACTTGGAGACATAATCCACTCCCACCAAAATGTAACGGTTCCTATGTGAGGATGGAAAAGGACCCATGAAGTCAACTCCCCAGACATAAAAAAGTTCGATCTCCTGAATATAAGTCAATGGCATCTCATTTCTCTTGGAGATATTTCCTACTTGCTGGCAGTGATCACATCTAGTAACAAACTCYCTAGAGTCTTGAAATAATGTAGGCCAAAAGAAACCACTCTCTAGAACCTTAGCAGTTGTCTTTGTTGCACCAAAATGACCACCATATGATGAGTCATGGAAATGAGTAAGAATGTCAAGCATCTCCTCCTCGGGCACACATCTCCTAAAGATATTATCACCACAAATCTTGTAAAGGTAAGGATCCTCCCACAAGCAATGCTTAACTTCTGACAAAAACCGCTTTTTCTGCTGATAAGAAAAATCTAGTGGCACAATATCACAAGCTAAATAATTTGCCAAATCTGCATACTAGGGTGCACTCAAATGTTGGATAGCTAGAAGGAGTTTATCTGGGAAGTTCTCATTGATCTCAGGCTCATCCGCTCTCTTCTCAGCACCCTCCAACCTAGACAAGTGATCGGCTACGACATTCTCTGATCCTTTCTTATCTCTGAACTCAATATCAAATTCTTGGAGTAAAATCCAGCGGATGAGTCATGGCTTTGCATCCTTCTTGGAAAAAAGGTACCTGAGAGCAGCATGGTTAGTATAAATTATTACCTTAGAGCCGAGCAGATATGATCTGAATTTGTCCACTACAAACACCACTGCTAACATCTCCTTCTTAGTGGTTGTGTAATTGAGTTGGACATCCGCCAAAGTCCTGCTTGCGTAATACATAACATGCATCTTCTTGTCCTTCCTTTGCCCTAACACGGCTCCAATAGCTTGATCATTGGCATCACACATAATCTCAAAAGGCAAAGACCAGTCCGGTGGTGAGATGATTGGTGCAGATACTAAAGCTGATTTTAACCTGWGAAAAGCATTCAAACATGCACCAACAAACTCAAAAGGGACATCTTTAATCAGCAAGTTAGTAAGAGGTTTAGCAATAGATGAGAAATCYTTAATRAAWYGMCTATAAAAGCCMGCATGGCCAAGAAAACCTCTTACTCCCTTTACCGATGTAGGAGGTGGCAACTTTTCAATGATCTCTATTTTAGCTCTGTTAACCTCTATACCTTTGTTGGAAATTTTGTGGCCCAAAACTATGCCTTCCTCCACCATAAAGTAGCACTTCTCCCAGTTTAGAACTAGGTTAGTCTCTTCACATCTTTTAAGAACCCTGTCAAGGTTAGCCAAACACAGATCAAATGAATCACCAAAAATAGAAAAGTCGTCCATGAATACCTCCATTATGTCTTCAATCATGTCAGAGAAGATGGCCACCATACACCTCTGAAAGGTAGCTGGTGCGTTACAAAACCCGAAAGACATTCACCTATAAGCAAAAGTGCCCTATGAGCATGTAAAAGTGGTATTTTCTTGATCCTCTGGAAAAATAGAGATCTGGTTATATCCAGAATAGCCATCCAAAAAGCAATAATAGGCATGACCTGCAATTCTTTCCAACATCTGGTCAATAAAAGGAAGAGGAAAATTATCATTCCTTGTTGCAGCATTCAACTTGCGGTAATCAATACACACACGCCATCCATCAACTACCCGCTTAGAAATAAACTCACCATCTTCGTTTTTCACAACAGTCATACCACTTTTCTTGGGTACACACTGAACAGGACTGACCCAAGAACTATCAAAAATAGCATAGATAATACCTACATCAAGAAGCTTGACAATTTCTTTCTTCACTACTTCCTTCATGCGCGGGTTCAATCTTCTTTGTCTCTCAGCTATGGCATGAAATCCATCCTCCATGTGAATCATGTGCATCACAATAGAAGGGCTAATACACTTTATGTCAGAAATCTGCCAACCTAAAGCCTTAATCCTACGCCTTACCACATTTAATAGTTTTTGTTCCTACTTATTCGACAACTTGTTTGAGATAATAATAGGCAAGGTATTATCATCTCGCAAGAATGCATACCTCAAATGTGATGGAAAAAGTTTCAAATCAAGCTTAGGGGGCTGCTCAATAGAAGGAGGAGTGGGGTTAGCACTTCTTACCAGTAATTCAGGTGTAGCAACAAATTCAGTGTCACAAGCATTGCCATCCACTGCATCATCTTCAAAATCTTGTTCTACCTCACTAACTTGACATACTTCTCTCACACATGAATCGATCACATCAGTTCTCATACAAAGTTCTTCCTCAATAGGATGCTTCATAGCCTTGGACATGTTAAACTCCACTTTGTCATCACCAATTTGAAGGGTCAGTTTTCCTTCATAAACATCAACCAAGGCCTTCCCTGTGTTTAGAAACGATCTACCAAGGATCAAGGTGCAATCACGATCCTCCTCAAAATCAAGCACAACAAAGTCCACAGGAATTATAAACTTTTCCACTTTCACAAGTACATCMTCAACCACGCCATGAGGTTTCTTAATGGAATGATCCGCTAACTACAACGTCATCAAGGTAGGTTTCACTTCTCCCAGACCAAGTTTCCTGAAAATAGACAAAGGCATCAAATTAATGCTAGCACCTAAATCACACAAACACTTAGGAAACTCAATGCTACCAACAACACATGGAATTGTAAAACTCCCTAGGTCTTTCAATTTGGCAGGCATCTTGCTGGTGATGATTGAACTGCACTTTTCAGTCAATGGGACAGTTTGGTCATCCTCCCATCTCCTCTTATTATTGATGATCTCCTTAAAAAAGTTAGCATAGTGAGGCATTTGGGCAAGAGCCTCAGCAAAAGGAATATTGAATTGCAGCTTCTTAAAAATATCAAAAAATTTGGAAATTTGTTGTTCAGTCTACTACTTCTTCAGTCTTTGAGAAAAAGGGATTTGTGTGACATAGGGTGAAGGTTGGGCATTAGAGTGATTCCCCTTGTCACCTTGGTTCTCTTCTGACCTTTCACTGGGTTCTTCATCATAGATTTCAGCATTGGTTGACGAAGGACTCTCAACATCTGTACCTGTCCTCTTACCTTGCACATCTTTCTTTGGCTCCAACACTTTCCCACTCCTTAGTGAAATTGCTTTGAGTTAGTCTCTTGGATTAGGCTCAGTGTTGCTTGGTAAATTACCTTGGTTCCTAGCTGAAACAACATTGGCTAGTTTAGCTTCCATCCTTCTCTGGGCCTCATCCTGGCTGCTCATCTTGGTACTCATCATGTCCATTAATCTATCCAGCTTGGCTTCAAAAGAAGTTGTTCTATCATGCTGAGGATGTGGCTGGAATCCTAGTGGTCCTTGCTGTCTAGGCATGTTGTTGTTTTGGAGACTGGAGCAACCAGCATTGTTGTTATTATTATTCCATGAAAAATTGGGGTGGTTTCTCCACCCTGGGTTATATGTGTTTYGAATGCTGCTACAGTAACCCGAACCGGGAAGAGAAGGAAGAAGAAGAGGAAGAAGAGAAGAAGAAGGAAAAGAAGGGTCTGTCGAAATCTGATGGTTATCCCATTCAGTCGACCCCCTTAATAGTCATTAGATTCTAATCACATTTACAAAGACTAAACTGCCCTTACTTAAGTGTGGGGCAAAGTGTCTCTAATAAAACTGCCACATAAGCAAATCACTTAACAAATATAAGAGGACTAAACTACCCCTATTCGGCTCACTTTATCACTCCCCCTCAACCTAGAGAATATATGTCATATAATCCCAGCTTGTTACATAGATAGTTCACTTTCCCTGAGATTAGAGCTTTTGTAAACAAATCGGCCCACTGATCATTC
>NW_010729129.1:969918-990977 GCF_000365185.1 Nelumbo nucifera
AAAGTACTCCTGATAAAGTTGATATACTCTTGTTGTATTATCTTGTCCAGAATACAACTTCTTAGCATGTTCCCATATATCCTTAGCCGTATCAAGAAACATRAAGTTGGCACTAATTTTKGGTTMCATACTGTTCCATAGCCAAGTCATGATTTGAGCATCTTCTTGTTYCTAATCATCAAACCCTAGAGAGTTAGCCGATGGTTTATCATCTTTTATGTGCTTCACTTTCCTCTTTGCCTTGAGGAAAACTTCCACTGATTTAGCCCATGGAATATAGTTCTCCCCATTCAGTTTAATTGAGGTCATTTGTACACCTAGGTAGTAAGGGGAAACCACCACACTAGGTTTCTGATCATTATTCCCATCTCCTATTGCTGCCATTGTACTCTTTCACAGTTGCCTCAAACCTGAATTCTCAGCTACAAGCTAACAGATGTTATTCAAAATTTGATGTTCCAGCACCTATAGCAGCCCCTGAACACAACAGTGGGTACACACGCCTTGTTCTTATTCACACTACTGCTGATTTCACAACACCACRAACCACATAAGCATCAATTTAACACTCACTAATCACATGTAAGCCCTCTTACAACCACTCAATAAAGATTGTGCACCACAAGCACCACAACATAGTCAAACCTGTTACACCCAGTTCAGACTAGTTTAACCCTTTTAAGAGGGCATTACACAACCACAAGGAACTCGGCTAGGTCACTGCATTACACCTTACACCACTCGGCCACTTACAACAGTCCTAACACCACTCAACAACTTATAGCAGCCCCTACACCACTCAGCTACTGTACACACAACCCGTTCTAGGGAAACAATGGACCTAGTTCTCTAGGTTCTGATCAATACTAACGGATTCTTGAAGGGTTTCTACCCAGAAATACCAGCAACACAAGAAGAAGAGATAACCGACCTTCCTTTGAGAGTCTCAACCAACCATTCACTACTGAAGTCACTTTTCTTGATGAAGAAGATTATGCGTAGCAGAGAGAGACGAACTGTGATGTTTCAGACCTAGGGCGAACCAGTTCTCTCCATTGACTGACCAGAAACGAAGGAAGATGGGTCATGAACACTACTGAGATGCCTTATAAACTGAAGTAGGTCAGGAACATGGCTCTGATACCATGTTTCGAATGCTGCTATAGTAACCCGAACCAAGAAAAGAAGGAAGAAGAAGAGAATAAGAAGAAGGAAAAGAAGGGTCTATCGAAATCTGATGGTTATCCCATTCAGTCAACCCCCTTAATAGYCATTAGATTCTAATCACATTTACAAGGACTAAACTGCCCTTACTTAAGTGTGGGGCAGAGTGTCTCTAATAAAACTGCCACATAAGCAAATCACTTAACAAACATAAGATGACTAAACTACCCCTATTCGGATTACTTTAACAATATGTGTTGGAGTAAGGGTTGTTGACCTGCCTTCCTTGGAATTGATTCCCCACAAAGTTGCATTGCTCCATAAAATTTCCACTTGCCAAATTAAAATTTCCAACGCAACAATCAGAACTAACATGACCAATACCATTACAATACTCACAGATTGGTTGCATAGAATTGTTGATGGCGTTGGCTTGCACGTTCATGGTGCCCAATTGCTTGATTAAGGTTGAAATCTGAGCCTGCAAGGATGCTATGGAGTCTGCTTCTGATTTGCCTCCCTGTCTAGGAGGATTTAGCCGCTCGACTAGCCACAACCAATTGTTAATTGTCATTTCCTCTAAGAGATCAAAAGCAGCATCTATAGTTTTCCTCATCAAGGAACCTCCTACAATAGCATCTATAGTATCTCTAGTAGTGCGAGTGGCTCCATTGTAGAAAGTCTGAATCAGAAGTCCCTTAGGTAAGCCATGGTGAGGGCAGCTTCTCTGCAAATCCTTAAATCTTTCCCAAGCCTCATACAATGATTCATTCTCAAATTGTTGAAAGGTAATGATGTCTTTGATGATCTTTGCGGTTTTAGCTGGGGGAAATGCTTAGCCAAAAAAGCATGTGCCAATTGTGCCCATGTGGTTATGGGATTCGGTGGTAGAGAGTTTAGCCACGCTTTAGCTTTATCCTTCAAGGTGAAAGGGAAAAGCCTAAGCCTAATAGCATCATCTGACACTCCATTGTATTTGAAGGTATCACAGATTTCCAAGAAATTTGCAATGTGAGCATTAGGATCTTCATTGCCCATGCCATAAAATTGCACACTTGATTGGATCATTTGGAGTAAAGCTGGCTTAATCTCAAATTTATTAGCATTGATGTTCGGCCTTGCAATACTCTGTTGTGCACCATGCAGCCCAGACATAGCAAAATCTCTAAGAGTTCTCTCATTATCATGTCGATCTGCATGGTTGCCTCCATTATCCTCCGCCATCTCTAGAACCCTTACTTGCTGAACTTTCCTATTTTCTCCAACAAACTTCTCAATTTCAGGTCTGAAAGGAAGAAGCTTGGGTTGTAAACTTCGAGTTCTTCGCATATGTTGAAACAGTACCTAAAGAAAGAATGCAAACAAACAAACAAACAAACAAAAGTTAGCAAAAACTAATAAAGAACTGCACTTTAAATCAAGAGAGATTAAATTAATTATGGTGTTAAATAAAATTCATTCCCCGGCAACGGTGCCAAAAACTTGACCGCTATCCGCAAGAGTACGGAGTCGTACAAGTAATATAGTAAGGAGTACAGAATCGTTCCCACGAGGAATGAATTATTTAGCCACCTATTAATTTCTTCTCAACTTGTTTAAAGCAATAATCAATTGGGTTGCGAATTAAGGAATTTAGACTGGCACTACTGATTAAGGAAATTAAATGACAAAAACAAGAACTTAAACAGGAATTTAGACTGGCACTACCGATTAGCCTTGTTTTCCACTTAACGCCTCCTTTCGTGTCCTAAATCAAAATATAAGTGATGGAGGCTGATTTGGCCCAACCTCGCAGCACGGGCACACGTGGGCRTGACCTTTCTCAAACAGTGACTCAGCATGACAGCACAACGGACATGACCACAACTCGGAGGGAAGGTCCCATCGAGTTCAGCTCGGCAACTGGGCGGATAAACTACTCGTCGAAAGCCGCCTTACCCGCGCACCTCCTCCCCGGGGTTAAGGCACTTCGGGGCGTCCCAAGTTCGGGGTGCCCTGACCTCTCTTAAGGCCCGAGCTCCTCCCAACGGACCTCGGGCCACTCCTAGACAGGAACGCACTGATCCATCTCTAGACACCCTGAGGCATAGACACCTCGGGTCAGCTAGCTCGGCATAGCTTGCCACAGGTAGCTCGCCGCCTATGGGATAGCCCAGCACAGGGTAAMTCGCGAAAGGGTAGTTCGACGTACCGCCGAAAGATCTCCTGCTCGACAACCGTACCCAACAAATCTAGGGACAGTAGCCATGTCCCTCGTCAGACATCGTCGCGCCAGCCACCCTCAGTAGGTGCCTTACACCTGATAGGCACGTACCCTATGATGACGGCCCCGCGCGTGCCACCTCAGCCTTGCCTATAACGGCTGTGGCAGACTGACAGTGGCGGTTATACCTGCCCTGTCAGGATCCAGAGGGCCTGATGCGACGAAATTCTGTTATAAGGGGCTTATTCTCAAGGAACAAGGTATCTTCGAACCACCTGCGCAATCTGCACTCTTAGCCTTCGTTTTCCCTTTGCTTCTCGCACAGAATACTAACTTAATCATCGGAGTGTTCCCGCCGGGCAAACCCCCCGGGAGTTCTTCTTCTTTCTTCTCGTCTCAGGTACCTCTCAGGAGCCACGCAAGTGCCAGATAGGAGTGACCGGATCGCGCTACATCAATAAGAATAATGAGTCCATTTAGGCACTAAATAAGTATAAAAGACTACATATTAAGGGATAAAAATATGATAATTTTCATTCTCATCACTTTTACTCCTACTAATCAATTGCATTTGGATTATTGTTTTTACCTTTTGTGACTTGGGAAATTGGACAATTTTTGCACACACAAGGATCAACCCCAGCTTCCTACTGTCTGTATCGGACAATTCACCATCCCCCTCTCGGCGAACAGAATCCCCAGCTTGATTGTGCCTCTTGCAGTGGCACCTGTCGTCGCCCCACTCCCTGCTACAGTCGGAGTGACGTTCACCGAACCTTCGGTCATGCCCTAGCGGCCAGCCTGAATCAACTGAAGGACTTGATGCAGTGCATGCGGGCCATGCAGGCCCAAATGCAACAGTTCCAACAACTTCAGCTCTATCAACAACATATGCTGGACCAAGTCTCCCAGTATCAGTATCAGCAGCAGTTTCCCCAGTTACCTCAACCTCAGTTTCAGCAATCGCAGGTTCCCCCTCGGCACCCAGCCTCACAGCGAGCTAGGTCTCGCCAACAGGAGGAGCACCCGTCTCACCAAGGAGAGGCCCCCCAGAACCCTTCAAGGAGCCAGGCATCCACCCACGGCAGACAAGAAAGACCAGCTGCCCCGACTTTGCCACGGGCTGTCAGGTCGGGAGGACCTCAACTCGCCAGGCCCATGTCGCCTCAGCCCTCAAGGCCTGGCACTCCGTTCTTAGAAAACCGATTCGAAATCCTGGCCACGGGTTCCAAGCAGGAGCCCTCTGTCCAAAGCCATCACCAGCGGCCCGAGCTACTTCCGGCACACACCATTCTTGACAGTACATAAGTGAGCAACACAAATGCCGAGGCCGCCAAGAAGCAAAGATGCCACCGCCGAGCTAGCCGGTCTGCAACCCACGACCTATTCGAGCTCGGAGGCAAAGAAGAGGTAAGCTCGGGCGAAGTCAAGGCACCCCTCCTTTTCCGTTCAATCCCCCTATCCCCCGAGCTCCTGGCAGTCCCAATGCCTAAAGATTTCAAGCTCCTCCCTCTTGACAAGTACGACAGGTCGTTCGACCCAAATGATCACGTAGATGCCTTCCAATCGTAGATGCACCTGGCAAGAGCCAGTGAGTCGTGCATGTGCGTGGCCTTCTCTACCACTTTTAGAGGAGTAGCCCGCACGTGGTACCGGAACTTGGCACCTGAGTCGATAAGAAGTTGGGCCCAGTTCGCACAAGCCTTCACGTCCCACTTCGTCACCAATAAGCGGTGTCCAAGAACTGAAGAGAGTCTCCTCAACACAGTACAAAGAGAGGGAGAGTCCATCCGGGGCTACATCAAGCGGTTTAACGATGCTTGTATGCAGATACCACGCCTAGACACCGCCGTGCGCCTCGCAATAGCCAAGAAAGGTGTGATGCATAAGGAGTTCAAATGGAACATGGTCGTCAATCAACCAACGACCATAACCGAGTTCCTTAAGCTCGCGGACAGGTTCATAGCCACCGAGGAAGAGATCAACCAGAAGGACGAAGGAGCGCCCGAAAAGAGGAAAAGGGAAGGAGAGCCGTCCAGCCAAGGGGACAACTGAAAGAAAAAAGATATAGCTCGAGGGGCAAAGCCTAGACAGTTATTCCGAGCTCTAGTAGCGGACCGAACTGATTACACCCCACTGAACGCGAAGCGGACCGAAATCCTGATGAAGATCAAGGACGCTCCGTATGTGAAGTGGCCACCCCGTTTGAAGGGGAACCCCAATGAAAGAAATAAGAATCTGTATTGCAGCTTTCACAGAGATCACGGTCATGGCACCAAAAATTGTAAAAACCTCTGCGACGAGATGAAGAGCTCATCCGTCGCGGGTATTTAAGAAATTTTGTACATAATAGTAATAATAATAATAAAACAGGTCGGCAAGGGGAGCATGGTAAGGATGTTCGTGAGTCCAGCAGCAGGGCGGCCGAGCAACCATAGAGGCAGCCTCCGGAAGAGAGGCCAGTCTGGGGCACCATCCACGTTATAGTGGGAGGTTCGATGGTCGCGGGTTGCACTTCAGTAGCAGCTCGGACGTCAGTTTGCGAAGCCGCCCAAGAAGAATAAAATCTTTCGAAGCGGTTGAGGACAGGAGAGCCAATTTTCTTCCTGGAAGATGACACATAGGGGGTCCACTACCCGCACGATGACGCACTTGTGATAAAGTTGAGGATCAATGACTTTGAGGTCAGGCGCGTACTCGTCGACTCTGGCAGCTCGACAGATATCCTTTTCAAAGTTGCGTTCGACCAGCTTTAGTTGCAGAAAAGTGACTTGAAACCGGCGGACACTCCTTTGGTGGGCTTCAGCGGAGAAGAAGTCCAGCCCCTTGGGAAAATAATAGTACCTGTGGAAGTTGGCACATGGCCCTGTGTAGTCAGACTCAGCCATGACTTCCTGGTGATCGCGACCCCCTCCCCATACAATGCCATAATAGGTCGGCCGATCACCCATATCTTACGGGCGGTGGTCTCCACTTACCATTTGGCAATGAAGTTCCCTATAGACTTCGGTGTGGGGGTAGCGCGGGGCGACTAGCTCGAGTCCTGCAAGTGCTATGTCGCCGCCCTGAAGGGAAAGACCAACATGGTCGACGACCTCGAACTAGAGTGGCCTATCGAGCAAGGCAAAGAACGAGTCGCACCCACGGAAGAAACTGTCGTAGTTTCGACCTCAGCAGTAGACCCTGCTCGAACGCTTCAGATCGGCGCTTCCATCYAGGAACCTCTACAATCCGAACTGGTAAGTTTCTTACTTCAAAATTTAGATATTTTTGCATGGTCCATGGCAGAGATGCCCGGTATAGACCACGACTTCATAACTCACAAGCTGAATACTGATCCTGTAGTTAGGCTCGTTAGATAGAAGAAATGCAACCTAGCCCCAGAGCGGTGGAAAGCGGTTGACGAGGAGGTCGAGAAGCTCCTCGTAGCTGACTTCATAAGAGAAGTCCGTTACCCGAGCGGGGTAGCCAACCCCGTCCTGGTAAAGAAGGCCAACGACAAGTGGTGCATGTGCGTCAACTACAACGACCTGAACCGGGCTTACCCAAAAGACTGCTTCCCGCTCCCCAGAATTGACCGCTTGGTGGACGTGACCTCAGGGCATGAGTTGCTAAGTTTCTTGGATGTCTATTCGGGCTATAACCAAATCAAGATGGACCCAACGGACGAAGAAAAGATTGCCTTCATCACGGAGTTCGGTCTGTACTGTTACAAGGTTATGCCCTTCGGGTTGAAAAACGCAGGGGCAACCTTTCAAAGGCTTGTAAATAAATTGTTTGCGCCGTTAATCGGTAGAAAAGTAGAGTGCTATGTAGACGACAAGGTCGTCAAAACCCAATTTTCACATGAGTTAATACAAGATTTGCATTCTGTTTTTGAAATTCTAAGTAAGTTTAATATGAGACTGAACCCAAACAAGTGTGTGTTCGGTGTGACCTCGGGCAAGTTCCTAGGATACATCGTTAACCGGCGCAGCATTGAGGCCAACTCGGATAAGATTAAGGCCATTTTAGATATGAGACCACCCCGGAAGGTGAAGAAGGTTCAGAGGTTGAGTGGCCGCATAGCCGCCCTGAGCCGCTTCATGTCCAAGTCGGCGGACCGCGGCCTGTCGTTCTTTAAGGCAAATAAGAGCAAAGGGTTCGAATGGACCCAAGACTGCCAGGTCACATTTGACAAACTCAAGAAATACCTCGCTGGTGTGCCGATCTTAACCCGACCCGAGGAGGGCGATGTTTTAGAACTGTACCTCTTGGCGAGCGACGAAATGGTCAGTTCGGTACTAATAAAGGAAATAGATCGGGTCCAACGACCCATCTATTATGTTAGTAAAGTATTGCAGGGAGCAGAGACGAGATACCCGAAGATAGAAAAGCTAGCGTACGCACTGGTAATTGCAGCTCGGAAGCTCCGCCCGTACTTCCAAGCTCATACTATTATCGTCCTCACCGACAAACCTCTGAGGCAAGTCTTACTTAAGCCCGAGGTCTCTGATCGGTTGACGAAATGGGCCGTTGAGCTCAGTGAGTACGACCTCCAATACAAGCCGTGAACTGCCATTTAGGCTCAAGCCTTAGCAAATTTCATYGCCAAGTGCACATTCAGCTCCGAAGTTCCCAGGCCGGTTGAGCACGAGGTCCCTAGTTCGGGTGAGCCCAAAGCTCCTGGGCCGGTTCAGTCCGAGCCCCATGAAGTAGTAGCCAGTGTGGCATCTCTCCTAACTAAGCCAAGTGCGAGCTGGGATGAGGAGCCCTGGATCCTTCATGTAAATGGTTCCTCGAACCAACGGAGCAATGGAGTCGGAATAGTTCTGCACGGCCCAAGTGGCATGAAACTAGAGTATGCATTACGCTTCGAGTTCGTTGCATCTAACAATGAAGCAGAGTACGAGGCGTTGATAGCTGGACTAGCCTTATCCAGAGAAGTAAAAGCCAAGCACATCGTTATCTGCAGCGACTCCAACTCGTGGTCAACAAGGTCACTTGCAAGTACTAAGCTCGTGAGCCGACCATGGTCGCTTACCTAGCCAAAGTCAGAGAGGCCCTGCTCAACTTCCAGTCACACTTCATCAAACAAATCCCTAGGTCAGAGAACGCTGAGGCCGACGCCCTGTCCAGGTTAGCCAGCACCAGTGACATTACCATGAGAACCGTGTACATAGAGGACATACCTCGGCCTAGCATTCCCGGGGGGGCAGAGGAGGTCGCTCCCGTCGTTCAAGCAAAGCCGAGCTAGATTGACCCGCTCACGAGCTTCTTGCTACACGGCACCCTCCCTGCAGATCGCAATGCAGCCAGAAGGGTGCAGCGCCAGGCAGCCAAATACGTCATGATAGACGAACGGCTATACCGGAGATCCTACACACTCCCCTACCTGCGTTGCTTGCGACCTACCGAAGCCGAGCTCGTACTCCACGACACTCATGAGGGTCTGTGCGGCGGACACTTGGGGGGCAGGGCCCTCTCCCAAAAGTAACTTCAACAAGGGTATTATTGGCCAACAATGAAGGCGGACGCTATTGAGCTCGTCAGAAAATGTGACAAATGCCAGAGACATGCCAATATTCACCACCAACCCGCTGTCGACCTCAAGTATCTCACCAGCTCGTGGCCCTTTGCACAGTGGGGCATCGATCTACTCGGGCCATTTTCACCAGCAACGGGTGGAAGGAAGTTCCTAGTAGTAGCAATGGACTACTTTACCAAGTGGGTAGAAGTCGAACCCCTCGTAACGATCACAACCCAAAATGTTCAAAACTTCTTTTGGAAGAACATCATGTGCCGCTTCGGATTACCTTGGGTAGTGATTTCCGACAATGGCAAGCAGTTCGAGGACATCAAATTTAAAGACTGGTGCCGAGAGATGGGAATTCGACAGAACTTTGCTTCAGTCACACACCCTCAAGCAAATGGTCAGGTAGAAGTCATGAACAGAGCCATCCTCCACGGATTAAAGGCAYGGTTGGACCGAGCTAAAGGATTGTGGGCAGATGAACTACCCAGTGTTCTATGGCCATACCGGACCATGGAGAAGACCGCCACGTGAGAAACACCCTTCAATCTCACCTACGACACCGAAGCAGTGATTCCCGCAGAGATCGAAGTGCCTACGCTACGATTAGAAGCATACAGTGATCAGACAAACGAAGATGAGCTACGTACCAACCTCGATCTACTCGACGAAGTAAGGGACCTCTCATACATTAGGACAGCAGCCTACCAACAGAGAGTAGCTCGGTACTATGACGCCAGGGTCAAGAAGCGGAATCTCCGCGTTGGTGACTTGGTCCTTCGTAAAGTTATGGTACCTGAGCCCGGCGCTGGCAAGCTCGGGTCCAACTGGGAAGGCCCTTACTGAGTGAAACGAGTGCTCGGGGAAGGAACATACGAACTCGAGACCCTCGAGGGGAAACAAGTACCTCGGGCATGGAATATTGTCAACCTAAGACAATACTATCTGTAAGAATTGAGTAGGCCACGAGCCACTCCCAAAGCCTAAGGTCCAGAATACCGAGCTAATATGACCTCGGCACAACAGGACCCAGTTGCCTCCATGGCATGGGCAAACTCCGAAAGTGGGCCATGAGCCACTCCTCCAGCCTAAGGGCTGAAACGCCGAGCTAATGAGGAAACCTCGGCAGCGTAGAAAACAAAGTTACCCCACCAGCATGAACTAAGTACTTGCAGTGCCTGAGGTGCAGGCTGCTCGGGCACAAACCTTACAAAAAAAAGCCCGCCCTGCCATGTAAAACTTGAACCCGTAAGGACAACTGACGACAAACTACCCTGGGTGCAGATAGGTCGGGCATGCGCAGTACTATGTCCCTCACCCCGACATACACAAGGCTACCCCTACAAAACAGTTCGGGGCCACGATGGCCGTTAAGGAACACCCACTTCGGAAGTTCAATACAATAGGTTAACAGCTTGGGGTGAATGACCACTCCGACAAAATAAAATGCACAAACTTTTGGAAAAAATAAAGAAAAAATCTCTTCATTACAGGAGATTCGGTACATAAATTCCGTTGAGAATGTCTTAACTACAAGAAAGAAAAGGGGAGAAGATTCAGTTTACAAATACAAATAGCAAACTACTTCAGGAGCTCGTCGCCACTGTCAGGGACCTCCTTGGGGACAGTGATCCGTGAAGTAGTGATGGTGCACGATGTCGTCAGTGATCCTTGAAGTAGTGATGGCGCTTGTATCCAGATCGGGGTAGAGGTGCCTGATTAGCCACATTGTCAAACATTGGAAGACTTGCTAGAGATCGTGGAGGAAGATGGAGATCGATCTAGATATAGCAGTTCGTTGGGATCCTACATTTGTCCGGATTGGATTCAGACCATCACACTATCAAACCTAGTTATTTAATTTGATTAATTATTGTTTATTTGTTGATATGATTGTGAATCATAACTAAGAATTTTCAGATCATAATCTGTGGATTGATGCATGTTTTGTATACCAAACCCTAAGATGATTTGACATAGTTTTTGTCCAACGTACATGAGCCGAACCAATGGTTGGTCAGGAACTAATTACAGGCCCTTGGGTCACTAATTAAGTGATCAAATATGGATCTAGGCCAAGGGTTTGATGGACCACTACATGGACCAATTTGGCACATGTTTGCAAAATCTAATTAGAATTAGATTAAAGCAAGATAAGCCCATTACAGTATGAACAACTATATGGGCCGAACTACTTTTTGCAGTTGGGCTCATATACCAAGATGAATATTATTAGATAATTGGGTCCATAGATGGGCTGATAATTTGTTAATTTAAATGGATCTAGGTTTTACAAGATTTAATTTGATTTTGATCAAATTATGTGTGATGTGATAAGGGAATGTGATTTGTGCATAGGCCATAAGTAGGCCCATGAAAAGACTTAAGTGGCTCTCTACGCCCATCATGGCTAAATGCACATCGTTGCCATGATACCCATGGTTCATTGTATGATCTCCCTTTAATGGGCCCTTTTCATGTTTCCTCTCCAAAGAGGAACCCCGCGGGAACCCTATCCTATTTAGGGCCTGATGGAGGATGATTTGACCCGACCTACTGAGACGATGACACATGGATCTGACTCAACACGAGCAACAACTCAGCATCATGGCCTGACCACAACTAAGTAACGAGCCTGTAGAGCAGCTCGCTACGTCATAGCTCGCTATAGGGGACAACGCGAGCTCCAGGTCCCCCAAGCTACTGGAAAGGGAATACTCCAAGACTGTTTTAGCTCGCGAGCTAGGGAAACCAGCTCGCTCTAGCACCTGGGCAGAAGGACTGTCCCAAAGACCAAACTTGATGAGGGTCACCTCGAAGTACCCCTAAGAGTTTGCTACAAAGTAGCTCGCACAGCGACAGGGTAGCTCACTACAAAGTAGCTCGCGATTAAGTAACGCGACACTCTCAGGAAGCTTCTATCTGACAAGATCATACTCGTCATACTTTACCACGTCTCTCGACTGACGGCGCAATCCCTGCCCATTTGACAGTCTGCACCCATGTCCCTCGACAGATGGTGGAGTGCCTGTCCCTTCAAGACGTGTCACTCATCCAAGCTGGTAGTACATTGTAACAATCATCTGCGCAGCCCAGGCAGGTAACAGCTGCGGCAGGAGCCCAGTGGCGGTTACGCCTGATTTGACAAGAACGCCCCTATAAAAGCCCTTTAATCGAAGGGGAGAGGACTCTCTCTCTAATTAGATCTAAACTTGAATTCGTACTTGCTCATGAGCTAATCTTGAGACACATTGATCTAGCGCGACCTACACTCTTAGCCTTTTATACCCTTTTCTTCTTCCCCAACGTTCTAACTTAAGCTTTGGAGTATCCCCACCGGGAAAATCCCCCGGGGATCCTTCACCTTCATCTTCTCAAGTGTCGTCCGTTGCCAACACGGAGCCAATCAGCAGCCAGCAAGGAGTGCTTGGATCGTGCCGCATCATTTGGCGCCGTTTGTGGGAACTGCTTCTAAAAGCCTTCCTCTAAGCTTTAACAGTTCCTTCTTCCAAAAAACTCAGCATTCATGGCTTCTTCCAGCAATGCCAGACGTGGCACTAGCCAGAACGCTTCTGGGGAGCAGTCACAGCTTCCTACTGTCTGCATCGGACAGTTTACCGTCCCCCACTCCGCGGACAGGGTTCCTAGTCTGGACATGCCTCTTACAGTGGCACCCTCGGTCGCTCCACTCCCTTCCATAGTTGGAGCAACATTTGCTGAACCCTCAGTTGTGGCCCCTGCGGCCAGCCCAAACCAGTTGGAGGACATAATGCAATGCATGCGAGCCATGCAGGCTCAAATGCAACAATTTCAACAATTCCAACTCTACCAACAACAAGTGCTGCACCAGGTTTCCCAATACCAGTACCAGCAGCAGTTCCCCTCTCTGCTTCAGGCCCAGCCGTCGCTTCCTCCTCGGCATCTGGTCACAAAGCAGACCAGGCCTTCCCGCCGAAGTGAGCAACCTCGCTAGGGAGAGGCCTCCCAGGCTCAGGATCCTGCCAAGAGCCAAGCCTCCTCCCATAGCAAGAAGGAGAGTCCAACTACCCCCGCATCGCAGCCTATGGGCAGGTCGGGGGCCTCCCACCCAACCAAGCCCGTATCGCCCTGGCCTTCGCAGTTCGAACTCCTGCTCGCAGAGAATCCATTCGAGGTCCTGGCCGAAGACTATAGGCAGGGCCCTTCGGTCCAGAGTCACCACCAGCAGTCTGAGCCTGTCGAGCTCGGCGATACTGAAGCGTCAAGCACCAATGCCGAGCCAGCAAAGAAGCAGCGAAGACGTCGGCAGTCGGCAGCTCGCCGAACTACTACCCAAGTCTCTCGCGAGCTCAAAGGAAAGGAGGAGGTATGCTCAGGTGAAGTGGAAGCTACCCCTCTCCTCTCAGTTTCTTCCTCGTTATCTCCAGAACTCCTTGTCATCCCCATGCCAAGGGACTTTAAGCTCCCTCCTCTGGATAAGTACGATGGGTCTTTCGATCCACATGACCATGTGGACGCCTTCCAGTCCCAGATGCACCAAGCAAGAGCCAGCGAGTCCTGCATGTGCGTGGCCTTTTTCACCACCTTCAAAGGGGTAGCTCGCACCTGGTACCGAAACCTCGCGCCCGACTCAATAAGAAGTTGGGTGCAGTTCGTGCAAGTTTTCACCTCTCACTTCGTCACTAGCAAAAGGTGCCCGCGAACTCAAGAGAGCCTCCTTGACATAGTGCAAAAGGAAGGGGAGTTCATCCAGAGTTACATCAAGCGGTTCAATGACGCTTGTTTGCAGATACCCGATCTGGATCTCGCAATTCGCCTAGCAGCAGCCAAGCGAGGCATCACCCACAAAGAGTTCAAGTGGCACGTAGTTGTCAACCAACCCAAGACCGTGACCGAGTTCCTCAAGCTCACGGATCGGTTCATAGGGACAGAGGAGGAAATCAACCAGAAGGGCGAACAAGCCCTAGAAAAAAGAAAGAGGGAGCCAGAACCTCCGTCTCAAGGCGATAGCAGAAAGAAGGACACAACTCGGGGAGCAAGGCCAGTCCATTCCTTTCGAGCTCCAGTAGCAGAAAGGGACTACACACCCCTCAACGCAAAGCGGACCGAGATCCTCATGGCGATCAATGACGCTCCGTATGTGAAGTGGCCACCTCGGCCAGGAATAAAAATTTGTATTGTAGCTTTCATAAAGATCACAGTCATAGCACCGAAAGTTGTAAAACCCTCCGCGACGAGATAGAAGAGCTCATCCATCGCGGACATTTGAGAAATTTTGTACAAAGTAATAATAATAATAAAGCAGGTCGACAAGGGGAGCAAAGTAGAGACGCTCCCGAGTCCAGCAGGCAAGCGGAACAACCACAGAAGCAGCCCCCTGAAGAGAGACCAGTTCGGGGGACCATCCATGTCATAGTCGAAGGTTCGATTGTGGCGGGTTGCACCTCTGCAGCAGCTCGCGCATCAGCTCGTGAGACCGACAGGGAGGAACGGAACCCACCAAAGCGACCAAGGACAGAAGACCCCATCTTCTTCACAGAGGACGACGCGTGGAAGTCGGTTAGGCGTGCCCTTGTCGATTCGGGCAGTTCAACAGATATCCTCTTCAAAGCGGCCTTCGACCAACTATAGCTTCGAGAGTGCGACCTAAAGCCCGCGAACTCTCCCCTGGTAGGCTTCAGCGGAGAGGAAGTTCGGTCCCTGGGAAGGGTAACAATACTTGTGGAAGTCGACACCTGGCCTAGCATAGTGAGGCTCAACAACGATTTCCTAGTGGTTGCAACCCCCTCCCCATATAACGCCATAGTAGGTCAGCCGATTAGCCATGCATTACGGGCTGTGGTGTCCACCTACTACTTGGCCATGAAGTTCCCCATGGACTTCATCATTGGGGTAGCGCGAGGTGACCAACTTGATTCTCGCAAATGCTACGTCACCGCCCTTAAGGGAAAAACCAAGGTAGCGCGAGGAGCGAGCTGCGCCCACAGAAGAGACCGTCTCCATCCCGGCCTCGGCAGAAGCCCCAGCCTTAACTCTTCAGATCGGTGCTTCCATTCAGGAGCCCCTGCGATCTAAACCGGTACGCTTTTTACTTGAACATTTAGATGTTTTTGCAAGGTCTGCGGTAGAAATGCCCGGCATAGACCCTAGCATCATAACTCATAAACTTAATATTGATCCTATAGTTAGGCCCGTTAGACAGAAGAAACACAACCTAGCCCCAGAACGATGGAGGGCGGTCGACGAGGAGGTTGGGAAGCTCCTAGCAGCCAATTTATCAGGGAAAAAGGCTAACGGTAAATGGCGCATGTGCGTCGACTACACCGACCTGAACCGAGCTTGCCCAAATGATTGCTTCCCACTCCCCAGAATCGACCGTCTGGTGGACGCGACCTCTGGGCACAAGTTGCTGAGCTTTCTAGACACCTACTCCGGCTACAATTAGATCAGGATGGACCCTGATGATGAAGAGAAAATTGTGTTCATAACGTGTACTGCTACAAGGTCATGCCCTTTGGGCTAAAAAATGTCAGGGCGACCTTTCAAAGACTTGTAAACAAACTATTTGAGCCGTTGATTGGCCAAAAGGTAGAATGTTATGTAGACGACATGGCCATCAAAACCCAACTCTCATGTGATTTAATACAAGACTTGAATTTAGTTTTTGAAATCCAGCGTAGATTCAATATGAAGCTAAACCCGAATAAGTGTGTCTTTGGAGTCACCTCAGGTAAATTCCTGGGGTATATTGTGAACTGGCGTGGCATTGAGGCCAACCCTGACAAAATAAAGGCCATCCTGGATACGAGACCACCCCGAAAAATGAAGGAGGTTCAGAGGCTGAATGGCCGAATAGCCGCCCTGAGCCGCTTCATGTCCAAATCAACAGATCGCTGCCTACCTTTCTTCAAAACAATTAAAAGCAAAGATTTTGAATGGACCCAAGATTGTCAGCTCGTGTTTGACGAGCTCAAAAAGTACCTCACTAGTATACCATTCTTAACCCGGCCTGAGGAGGGCGATGTTTTAGAATTGCACCTCTCGGTAAGTGACGAAGTGATCAGCTCGGTACTAATAAAAGAAGTAGATCGGGTCCAACGACCTATCTACTATGTTAGTAAAGTGTTGCAGGGAGCAGAAACCAGATATCCAGAGATAGAAAAACTGGCGTATGCACTAGTCATTGCAGCCCGAAAGTTTCGTCTGTACTTTCAAGCTCATACTGTTATCATCCTCACCAACAATCCTTTGAGGCAAGTCCTACTCAAGCCCGAGGTCTCTGGTCAACTGATGAAGTGGGCCGTTGAGCTCAGTGAGTACGACCTCCAATATAAGCTGCGAACTTCTATTAAGGCCCAAGCCTTAGCAGATTTCGTTGCGGAGTGCACTTTTAGCTCCGAAGTCCCCAGGCCGGTTGAGCACGAGGCCCCCAGCTCGGACAAGCCCGGAGCTCCCAGGCCGGTTGAGTTCGAGCACGGTGAGGTAGCAGCCAGTGTGGCATCTCTCCTAGTTAGGCCAAGAGCGAACTAGGATGAGGAGCCCTGGATCCTTCATGTAGATGGCTCCTCGAACCAGTAGGGCAGCGAAGCCGGAATAGTTCTGCACGACCCGAGTGGCACGAAACTGGAGTACGCACTACGCTTTGAGTTCGCGACATCCAATAATGAAGCGGAGTACGAAACGTTGATAGCCGAGCTAGCTCTGGCCAAAGAAATGAAAGCCAAGCACATTATCATCTGCAGCGATTCCCAGCTCATGGTTAATCAGGTCATAGGAGAATACAAAGCTCGCGAATCGACTATGATTGCCTACCTGGCCAAAGTAAGAGAGGCTCTGCCCAACTTCCAGTCACACTTCATCAAGCAAGTCCCGAGGTCTGAGAACGCTGAGGCCGACGTCCTGTCCCAGTTAGCCAGCACCAGTGATAACACCATGAGAACCGTGTACATAGAGAACCTGCCTCGACCTAGCATTCTCAGGGGGGGCAGAGGAGGTTGCTCTTGTCGTTCAAGCAGAGTCGATCTGGATTGACCCACTCTCAAGCTTCCTGCTACACGGGACCCTCCCGAAGACTATACCGAAGATCCTACATGCTCCCCTACCTGCACTGCTTGCGACCTTCCAAAGCCGAGCTCGTGCTCCACGACACTCGTGAGGGCCTGTGCGGCGAACACTTGGGGGGCAGGGCCCTCGCCCAAAAAGCACAACGACAGGGATACTATTGTTCAACAATGAAAACAGATGCCATTGAGCTCGTCAGAAAGTGTGACAAATGCCAGAGACATGCCAACATCCACCATCAGCCCGCTGCCGATCTCAAGTATCTCACTAGCTCGTGGCCTTTCGCGCAATTGGGCATCGATATACTTGGACCGTCACCACCAGCAACCGGCCAGAGGAAGTTTCTAGTGGTTGTAGTGGATTATTTCACCAAGTGGGTAGAAGTCGAACCCCTTGTAACAATCACAACCCGAAATGTTTAAAACTTCTTTTGGAAGAACATAGTATTCCGCTTCGGGTTACCTCAAGTATTGATTTCTGATAACGGTAAGCAGTTCGAGGATATCAAATTCCAGAACTGGTGCCAAGACATGGGAATCCGACAGAACTTCACTTCGGTCGCACACCCTCGAACAAACGGTCAAGCAGAAGTCACAAACAGAGCTATACTCCGGGGACTGAAGGCACGGTTAGACCGACCTAAAGGACTATGGGCGGACGAGCTATGTAGTGTTCTATGGGCTTACCGAACCACAGAGAAGACCGCCACAAGAGAGACTCCCTTCAACCTCACCTACGGCACCGAGGMAGTCATCCCAGCTGAGATCGAGGTTCCGTCACTATGACTGGAAGCATACAACGACAAGGCAAATGAAGACGAGCTGCATACCAACCTCGACCTATTCGACGAAGTAAGGGACCTTGCATATATCAGGACCGCAGCTTACCARGGTCATGAAGCGGAATCTCCGCGTCGGCGACCTTGTCCTTTGTAAAGTTATGGTACCTGAGCCCAATGCTGGCAAGCTTGGACCGAATTGGGAAGGACCCTACCAAGTGAAACGGGTGCTCGGGGAAGGAACATACGAGCTCGAAACCCTTGAAGCGAAACAAGTACCTCGGGCATGGAATATTGTCAACTTAAGGCAATATTACCTGTAACTACTGAGTAGACCACGAGTCACTCTCAGAGCCTAAGGGCCAAAATGCTGAGCTAACACAACCTCGGCGCAACAAGACCCAGTCGCCTCCATGGCATGGGCAAACTCCAAAGGCAGACTATAAGTCACCCCCTCAACTTAAGGGCTAAAACACCGAGCTAACTAAGATCTCGGGATCAAGTAAGACTTAGCCACTTCAGTGGTGAAGGCAAAGTATGAAATATCAGAGGCGTAAGCAGCTCGGGTTTAAACCTTACGAGGCATAGCTCGTCTTAGTACGTTGGTTGAACTCGGGAATCACCAACAAATGTATAGTTCGGGTACACATGATAATCACTTCGCGGTATACCAAAGAGATGCTTTAAATATTAAGGGTAGCCCAGGGTAACGATTACCGAAAAATCCTACTTTGAGTATGTAGTGCTAATAGCTCGGGTGATGAGATCGCTTTGGCAAAAAATAAAGGGAGCACGCCATACTTAGAAGAAAAGGGAAGAAAATTCAATACCATTAAAAAAAAATTGAGCTAAACAGCTCAAGAAAGTTTAACAAAAGGTAAAAAGGGCACAACCGCCCAACAAGATCTTTTCAAGACCGGGTTTATGGCACCTGGGAGCCACCAGAAATCAGAGTAGAAAACCAACACCGCCAACCTCAGGGGTCCACCTCGTCCTCATCCTCCGGGGAGTCAGGCTCTTCCTCCTCCGCCTAGTCCGCTGTCTCGGGAGACAGGCCCTTCATGGTGATGCCGTCAAGATTGAGCCCGGAAAATTTCTTTCGGACCAACCAGCGACAGAGCTTGAATCCGGAGCGGTACGAGCTCGAGCTATACTCCACTTGGAGGTCATGATACTCCTGGGAGTCCTTGAAGTCCCAGACCACCCTCTCCTGCTCGACCTCCACCATGGTGTCGAAGTTCCGAGTTCGGTCCAGAAGTGTGGACTCCAAGTCCCGAACCTGTTGGCGAAGGAGCTCCCTCTCCGCGGCCACCCTCGACGACTCCTCCCTGTAGCGCACGCTTCCTCGGAAAGCCTGGTGATTTGTGCCTCTTGGTCCCGGACGAGCTGCGCTTGGGACTCACTCCCCTTACGAGTGTGATGGAGCTCGCCCCGGGTCCGGTCGAGCTCGCCCTGGAGCTTCTGAACGATGACCCTCTGATTGTGAGCATCGCCGGAGTGGATGTTCGTCTTGAGGGCCATGGCATGGATGACAGAGTTCACCTGCCAACAGGAGACTAAGGTCAGAAGGCAGCAAAAGGAAGCAAAAAACAATAAGAGGGGAAGGACCACTTACCACCATACAGTGGGCGGAGGCGAGTGCAGCGAGATCCCCGGGCTCCATCTCCCCCCACTTAGCGATCTCCTCGTGGTAGATCACCCTCCGGCTCTTCCGCCTGGCCACTACATAATCATTAATACCCTCCTAGTTCCCCATTGGGAGCAACGGGTTGGGAAATGACTAAGATGGACCAAGAGTAATCACCCCTTGCTGCGGGAGCTCGCCCTCCTTGAGGCCAACTCTGCCAGCACCTCCTTCAGATGGAGGCAACAGAACTTAAGGCGGTGGAGAAGTGAAGTCTGGCACCGCAGACCCGAACTCAATACCCCCAGATGTGGGAGTCCGGTTAGGATGCGATCTCTTCACTTTGCACTTCTGGTTGCTTGAGAGGAGGCAGCGCGCGTCAACACTAGACATGATGGTTGCCAGAAAACCACAAGATATTAGTTCGGTAAGAAACAAAATGTATGTACAYAGTATTGTTACAAGACACTACGCGACCTAAAAAGGCAACCTACCTGGGCTCAAGCCGGCCTACGCGAGCTTCTCCTTGGTCAAGTAGTCCGAATAAAGGAAGCCTACAGATGCCCAGGACAGCATCGTTTTCCGAGTTTCAGGGTACAGCTCGGCCTCGGGGTCCTGGATGGCGCCCCTCCAAGAAGTTGGGAAGGGCCACCTCTCGGGGTTACGGACCACAAAATAATCCCGCTTCCAGGTAGGAATCTTATTCGGTAGCTCGTACAGGAGCTTATAGCCGCGGCGGGGAGAGAGGTAGTAAAAACGCCTTTCCGGAGGAACTCCGGGAGCGACATTTTTGATACAAAGAATAGAAGCAAAAATGTCAAGGTTCAAGGGGAGGCAGTACTCATAACACAAAGAAATGGTCCCAACCATGTTCTAGATAGCGTTGGGATGAAGCTGATCGATGGTAACATTAAAGTGGTTTAGCACCTCCACTATTAAGGGGTGCAGGGGAAGACGTAGGCCAGCCTCGAGCTGTTCCTGGTAAATAACTATCTCATCGGGACCATGCTCCCAAGGGAATTTACCAGTGGGGAGACTGTAGACGAGGTCCCTAGGAAGGTGAAAATAGCGGATTAGAGACCTGAGTCTCTCCGCCGTCATAGAAGAAGGACCGAAGGTGTCAGGCTCCCTCCCGCGAGAAGTAGAGCCCACATCACCGGAGGTCTCCCGAGCCTTCGGAACCTACTCCCAAGCTCCCCCGAAGCTCGAGGGAGCGTCGTCGTCCTGGTTACCGTCCCGGTAATAAGTATGGTACGGATACCCAGACATGATTGACAGTGATTGAGACTCACTGGAAAAGATAAAACAAAGTGAACGGAAGAGCTCGGGTAGACTAGATGGATGCGCGACCTCAGAATCCGAAGACAGCAAGATAGCATGAATGGAAATGAGGCCTGGGAAGCCCTCCTATTTATAGCCACTATGCCCCCGAATCAATGGCCCAGATTAAGGCAAATCTGACGGTTCGCAGTCAAGCTGACTGCACGCCTTCTGAAACCAAAGCGTGACTAGCTGCACGTTTCCCATGATTGAGGTAATGGCGGCTGCATGACATCCAGAATTAAGAGCCGCTTCAGTGCATTTTCGGTATTTGAAAATTCAGAAATACCCTGATTCCCGCGCGCGCATTTAATATGAGTAGACAATCAAGTTTGAATTTCGGTCAAATCAACCCGTCACACTTCATGAACTCCTCACGCTAAGGCAACACTCTTAGCCCGAGGAGTGGGGGGCAACT
>NW_010729129.1:994756-1012237 GCF_000365185.1 Nelumbo nucifera
TGAATATTGTATTCTAAATTCAGGGAATATGATTCCCAGTTGGGAGAAGGTAGGAAATTTTTGAAATTCGCCCCACCCATTCCGCAACCTTTATGGCGTCCATTAGATGGATCCTACCATTCTTTCATAAATTACTATCTGAGCACATGGCTAAATTGCGTCTTGACAATGAGGAAGTTAGTGGCGATGAAGACAGTGAAGAAGAGGAAGATACAGGATGGGAGAAATTGATCTAGAAAGCACGACATCTGGGATAACAGAGTAGAATTGCAACAAATAGGTTGAGCATTCCTTTTTTTTTCTGTTTATTTTTTCATTGGCATGCTTGATAGTAATTGTATAGAATGGATTTCCATTTTTTGTATCATTAAGCGCTTTTCCGATCTAGCTATATTTAAGGATTTTCTAGTTGGGAATTGCAATGTTCCTCGAGTTAATTTGGAGGTTATTGTTTTGAAAATACATAAACATAATTAAAATTGTTTTGCAAGTACTATAATATTTGATGGACAGAAAAAATTCCAAGTTCCGAGATTTAAATAATTCTGATGTCTTTTATACCAATTTACCTTTWCAAATTCAAGCTGTGTTACCTATGGTTCATTCCATTCCACCTGTGTAGATTTTGAGCCTCTGTTTGGTAATAATGGGGGTGGCTGCTTTGTGCAAAAGAAATGCCAAAGACTAGGTCCATTTCCAGTTTACCCCTCCCAAGACCCCAAACGGCTAGGGATATCGCAAGGTAATGGTCCTCAAGACCATGTTAAATAAGCCTAAGTTCTCAAGTTTCACTTTGAAGATTTCAATATACTTGAATTTCTTTTTAGGTTTTAGTAGTTTTGGAATTTGATATATATTTGTTTGTAACTTCTTATTTCTTGGGAGCCCCTTGCAACCACCAAATTTGTTCATAATATATCTTTGATTTTCTTTCGTTGCCATCTCAACAATCTGAATCTGACCTTCTTGTAATTTGCCTGGCTTCTCTAGAAAGGAAATCCTTTTCTCAAACATATTCGAAATGTTAGATGGATGTTTGTTGATGTTGTCCGTGACTACTTTCTAGGGCAGAAATCCGGTGTTCTATATTTAAGGTTTGGATTCTTTTGATATTTATTACCTTTTACTTCTTGTTTGGACGTAAAAGTGAATCTTTGGATGATGTACATTTGTATGTTAGTCCCTTCTACCAAGAACTAAAGAATAAATTTCTTTACATAACTTAAGTTGTAGAGAGACCAGCACATGTTATTTGGCTTGCTATCATTGATGAGAAGTTGTTGCTTTTATTTTCACCCTTTCCTCCTTTTAACAAATTATTTGGAAATAATATTTCAATAGTGAAAATGAAGCTTGAAATCTCAATGAATTTGATTAGATATTTCACAAAGGAAATACGGTACAAAATTTTATTATGCTTTCATAAATCTCATTCTTTAACCAATTTGATTCTTTTGTGTTTCTTAGCCATCTTGGTTTCCCAATATTGGCTGGCATACATAGCTTCCACTGAACTTTGAATTGTTTTCAAAACTTAATTTATTCTAAATGGGAGGGACCTGTGATTATTTTGTTTGAATTGTCTGCTAATACTAGCTTTTATATATTTTTTTGGATTAAATTGATTGTTGATGCAATCTTCGGTATCTTCTGCTTCATACAAACTACCTATATTCTTGAATAAGGGAGTTAAATAAGAACTTCAAACTCTATGTTGTTTTTTGCCATGTTGATATTGTAAGCCATCCTACTATTTTATTTACTTTAGCAGTACTCCTCTATCTATTTTCCTTTCTTTTTTCTTGTTCTAATCGTTGAGCTTTTATATAGAATGCTTACCAGAAAGAAATTCTTATTCAATAAATGTTCTTTTTCCTTATATTTATTTTTTCATGTTATTTTTAGTCAAGGATATAAATAGTTTGAAAACTTTCCTATATTGCAGGTGGATGTAATTAAGCCTTTACTTGAAGTGACAAGGACAACCTTCACTCTGATCCGTCTAAATTGATCTTGATTTGGACGTGCTCCAACCCAAAAATAGTACATTGACATCCCTAATCACAGGACATCTTCAATAATGAGTGCAGTTCTACCACTACTCATGCTTTCCATCTACTACCTTCTCGTAATGTTTTCAAAACCAACCCCAAAGAAAGAACTACAGGTTTTTAAGCTGAACATGTTTGACAACGGATTGAAAACATTGCTTCTTGGGCTGTTAGAAAGGAAGATTTAAAATTGTTGGGTTGTTTTAAGTTTTAACCCAAAAAAATGTATTGATGGTGTGAATGTTTGGTTCTCCATTTTAGAAATGACTAAAGTGAACTTCACCAATCCCATTCACTTGACAAAACAATCACTGTGGCCGGTCAACCTTTATAGTACTTTTTCCCTTTTAAAGGGTGTTACTCCAAAACATAAAAATAAATCCTCTTCAAAACTTGCCCATGACTCATATGTTATGTTTTCTTTGATAGAACATAAGAGATAAAGAGAACATTGAGGGAAACCAAACATATATAGCCATAYTGAATAGAAAATAGGCCAAAGGTTATAATTAGTATAAGATACAAAGTTGTTACATTGAACATGCTGATGAAAGTTGTTCTTGTAGATGCTCAAGCAGTTCAGAGGCATTGAGAAACAATTTTGGAGTGTGTAAAGGTATTGTATATCTTAATGCTTTGTTACTTACTAGATCATTACTCAAATCTTTTGCAGTGATGTATGGCTAGAAGGATATGAGCAAAAGCTTGAGGTTATACTGATATTGACGGATATGAGTTTTTGTTTCTTCTTTTAGAAAATATTGTTGTAAAACCAAATTTGTCTGTTTTGAATCTCATTTTTAACTATGCCATCGGCAAGGACTTTGGATGTACTTAACTTCACTCCTCTCAATGGCAAACCTATCTGCATTATGTATTCTCATCGTGATCTCAGCATTCATAAAAGTGGAACTACTAATATATTTATCAAGGTATCGGTTATTTGTTTGGTTGTTTTCTGCAGCACAATCCGAATTTTACCATATTTTGGATTGTGTAAGATCATATATTTCCAATTAAACAAGTCTATGTTGGACCATTCCTTCAAAGCAAGAGAGAGAATCAGTCATAAACAAGGCAAAATTCAATAATGTATTTTGTAAAAAATCTCTCAAACGCAACCTCTGATGAAGATTTAAAGAAAATATTTGGTGAATATAGAATAATTACCAGTGCAGTAGTGATGAGGGATGGGAATGGCAAATTCAAGTATTTTGGATTTGTTAACTTCGAGAATTCAAATGCTGTTGAAGCACTTAATGGAAAGAAATTTGATGAGAAAGAGTGGTATGTAGGAAAAGCACAAAAAAAAAAAAAAATCTAAAAGAGAGCAAGAATTTCAAGGTGTTAACTTGTATGTAAAGAACTTAGATGATAGCATTAGTGCTAACAAATTGAAGGAATTATTTTCTGAATTTAGCACAATTACTTCATGCAAAGTCTATGTTATACCAATAGGGAATTTTATCTAACTGCTTTCTTTCTTTCAAATTAAAGATGCTTCCAAGGGGACGTGTATACCATTATCCACCTGGTCATAACATGTCTGGTGTTCCCATGCTTGGAGTTGCTAGGGGCATGCTTTCTATTCCATATGACATGGGTGACATGCCATTGCAAATGCAACACCAGAGCAACAAAGAACAGTACGCTTTTGAGTCATTACACCATATTCACGTGTATCTTGCTTTTACGTAGAAGATTATCAACCTTTATGTTCTTTTTTTTTATTGTTTTAGATGCTTGGTGAAAGTCTTTACCCTCTAGTGGATCAGCTGGAGCATGATATGGCAGCCAAGGTGACAGGCATACTCCTGAAGATGGACTAGACTGAGGTTTTGCATATGTTGGAGTCACTTGAAGCCTTGAAAGCAAAGGTGGTTGAAGCAATGGAAGTTCTAAGGAATGTTGCTCAGCAACAGGCCAACAGCCCAACTGATCAATTGGCTTCTCTTTCTCTGAATGATAACTTTGTTTCCTATATTGAATTGACTGTGAATGTGCACTAGACAAAATAAATTTCCTTTCTTTTTTTCTCCTATAAGACTAAAGTTCCAAAATCTATTGAAAAGAAACAAGTTATTTTGTATTAAATTTTAATTTAGATGAATAAAATTATAAGTTTATTTAATAATTGAGATTTGTAACCGATTACAATTAAATTATAGGTCATTTGTAACAAATCCTGGGTTATTTTGGTAGGTGTAAAAATAAATAGATGACTATCACTAGAAAAAGTCATGGCTGCTACTATAGACTTATAGCAGCAGTCGTTCTACCCCTTTAGCAGCAATCGTGACTACTGCTAAAAGATAAAACTGACGCTAAGATATTGGCTTTTAGCGGCAACCATCAAATGCTAGTAAAACTCTGATTTCTAGCGGCAGTTTTCCACTCTTTACTAGTAGTTATTAAAACTGCCGCTAGAACCTTTAGTGGTTGTTTGTCAACTGTCGGTAAAGGTTTTAGCAGCAGTTTTTTGGATTTTTAATGGTAATTTTGACTGTCGCTAAAAGTCACTTTTCTTGTACTGTCTATCCCTAAGATAGAGGGAAATCTCAAAGTTGAACAAATAGAAATAGAACATAGATAAAAGTCATTTCTACGATACATAATATGAAACAATGATTAGGTCATGGACTAATATATTTATGCTATTTGTTAGAAATAGCATACAAACAGTTCACTAAATTGTTAGATGACAACAAACTCAAGGGACCAAACTACGCAGACTGATTTTGTAACCTTAACTTGGTCTTCACGTCTAAGAAATTAAACAAAATTCTCACCAACTCAGCACCATAACGCCCCTTGATAGAGCCTCTGAGGCAAGAAAAAGGGAATATCATGAATGGGAAGAGAAAAATTCTCTTGCCCGGTGTTACATCTTTGCCTTATTTGACAACTTTATCCAGAGGTAATTTGACAAAGTAAAAAACTGAAAATATATTCTAGATAGTTTAAAGACCATGTATGAGAAATATAATCATTCTGCATGGCAAAAGGTCCTCAAATCGTTGCTTACCACTACGATGACGGAGAACTAACTGGTTCATGACCATGTCATGAAGATGATAGGTTTTATTAATGAACTGGAGGCTTTTGGTTCCAAGCTGGATGATGACACCAAGACTGATGCCATCTTAAATTCTCTACCCACATCCTTTAATCAGTTTGTCATGAACTACAACATGAACAAATTAACAACTAGCTTACAAGAGCTCAACAATATGTTGCAGAGAGCCAAGGAACTTATTAGAAAGGACAAGATAGTGGTCGTGCTTGTTGAAAGAGGCAAATCTGGCAGGAAGAAAGAAAGGGCAAGAAGAGGCCACAGAGGAAGGACGGAAAGCAAAAAAGCAAAAGAAATGTAAGTCATCAGATGAATGTTACTTTTGCAAGGAGATTGGGCACTAGAAGAGGAACTGTCATCAATATCTAGAATCCCTTAGGAAGACAAAAGAGGGTAATTTCGAAACTTAGGTCATAGAGACTAATATGTTGATCACTTCTGCATCCTGATGTATTGACTTTGGGGCTTCTACTCATGCATGTAAAACATTGCAGGGGTTCAAGGAAAGAAAAAGGCTGAATGATGATGAGGTGGTGCTCTACTTAGGGACATCTACAACTATTGTAGTTGTTGCTAAAGGAATGGTAGAATTAATTTTTAGAGAAGGGATTATTATTTTGAAATATTTTATATTCCATTACCTAGAAGAAATTTTATCTCAGTTTCTAAACTTTGTAAGGATGGTTATTTTATTTTATTTAGTAATAAGATTACAATTAAATTGAGTAACAAATTTCTTATTCACGGAGAACTTGAAAATGGCCTTTATGTTCTTCACCCTTCTCTAGAAAAAAATGTGACCAAAACAATGTTAGAACACAACCCCAAGAAAAGAACACAATAAACGATTAATCCCACATGCTTGTAGCATTACCAACTTGGCCATATAAACAAAGAACATATCACAAGATTGGTGAAGGATAATCCTCTATATTTTCTCACAATAAAAAATCTACCAACTTGTAAACATTGCCTTCAAGGCAAGATGGCAAAAAGGCCATTTATAAGTAARCCTGAAAGAAATACGTGCACACTTGACATTATACATACTAATGTATGTGGTCTCATTAATGTTAGAACACGAAACTAACACTCTTGCTTTATAACTTTCACTGATGACTATTCTTGGAATGGTTATGTGTACTTAATGAAACATAAGTCTGAATCCTTTGAAAATTCAAGAAGTTCATATATGAAATCGAGAAACAATTGGGGAGACAAATCAAAATTCTTTGATCAGATAAAAAATGTGAATATCTCTCTAGCAAATTCAAAGATTACTTAAAGGATAATGAAACTATATCACAATTGTCTCCTCCTGCTACACTATAATTAAATGGTGTATCAAAGAGAAGAAATCAAACTTTATTGGATATGGTCCAGTTACTCCTCGTCCACTCAGAATTACCCATATGCTTTTGGGGACACGTATTAGAGACTTTGATCTATATGTTGAACCGAGTTCCAACCAAGTCGGTTCCTAAAAGTCCTTATGAGCTTTGGATTGGTAAGAAACCAAGTATTAGACACTTGAAAATATAGGGTTGTCTAGCACATGTTAAAAATACAAGTGATGACAAATTGGAATCCAAAATAAGTCATTGCCTATTTATATGCTACCCCAAGGATTCTATTGGGTATATTTTCTATAACTCACAAAAACAAAAAGCTTTTGTTAGTCAAAATGCCCACTTCTWAGAAGAGGACCACATTTTGAACAATCATCATTTGAAAGTCATTCTTGATGATGAGGGCTTAGGGGTAGTGGGAGTTAATCCACAAGTTCAAAATGGAAATATCTAGCCTAGAAGATCTATTTAAGTATCTAATTCCTATACGTTTTTGCTATGATCAATAAAGTTACTTGATGGAATTAAGCAATGAACAGTGAAAATTGTCCCATGACTTATATGGAATCTATRTTAGACATAAACTCCTTGAAATGGGTAGATGCTATGAAAGTCGAGAAAGACTTGATGAAAACCAACAGAGTCTGGACTCTCATAGACCCACCCCTTGGGGCAAAAGCAATTGGTTGCAAGTAGATCTACAAGAGAAAGAAGGGTCCTGATGGAAAGATTGGGACCTATAAAACATGGCTTTTAGTGAAAGGTTACACTCAGAAAGGAGTCGATTATGAAGATATCTTTTCACTTGTGGCTATGCTCAAATCCATTAAGATACTATTAGCTATAGTTGTACACTACAACTATGAAATTTGACAATTGGATGTCAAAATTGCGYTTCTGAATGGAGATCTTACTGAAAATATATATAATATCCAAAAGGCTTTATTGTCAAGGGTCAAGAATACATGGTGTGTAAGCTGAATAGATCCATATATGGATTAAATCAAGCTTCTAGAAGTTGGAACATCCAGATTAATTCAACAATCAAACAGTTTGATTTAACCAAAATTTGGATGAACCATGTGTTTATAGAAAGACCTTGAAAGGTAAGGTTATATTCTTGGTTCTATATGTAGACAACATTCTACTCATTGGGAATGATGCAAGAATATTAACCACAACGGTGGTATGGCTTTCATAACAATTCTCCATGAAAGATCTTGTAAAAGCCTTATACATCTTAGGACTTCAACTCTATAAATATAGATCAAAGAGGTTAATTGAATTATCCCATTTTACTTACATTAACAAGATTGTTAAAAGATTCAACATGTAGAACTCCAAGAAGGGATTTGTTTCTTTAAGACTTCGATTCACTCTCTCCAAAGGAATATCGCTTAAGACTCCAAAGGAAATAGAGGACATGATAAAAGTTTCATATGCCTCTATCGTAAGGAGCATCATATATGTTATGTTGTATACTCAGCCAAACATTGCTTAAGCTGTAAGTATTGTGAGTGGATATCAATCAAACCCAGGACAAGAGCACTAGACTATTGTAAAGAACATACTAAAATACCTACGAAGGACTAAAGACTATTGTCTTGTCTTCAATGGTATTTCACTACAAATGGTCGGGTATATAGTCCAGTCTGATCCAGATAATAAACAATCTACATCTGGACACATTTGGGATCCTGTGTAATGAATTAGAAAAGTAGTCCACAACCGAGGCCAAATACATTTTAGTAAGTGAGGCTGACAAATAAGTAATATGGATGATGAAATTCGTCCAAGAATTTGGAGTCATACCACATCACCCATTCCATTGTTGTGTGACAACACTGGTTCTACGGGAGATTGTTGGTATAACTGACATCCAAATTCAGAAGGTAGCATCAGCGGAGAATGTAGTAGACTCACTAACTAAGCCACAAACACAGAAAGTGTTTGAAGAACACGTGGATAGTATGGGACTGAGGTTTATGCCTGATTGGACCTAAGTGCAAGTGGGAGTTGTTAGACAATGTATGCCTTTAGCTTCAATCAGATTGATGTACATAAGAATTTATTTGTAAATGAATAAAGTACAATGTTGTTTCATGTTAATATTGGTATGTTTCTATATATTACCCCCTAAACTAGATACTTAAGATAGTCGTGTTAGTTTAGAATGTTCTCAACCATTGGATAAACTTAGGGAGTTTATCCTAACAAGTCTAACACTGGTATGTTGCTAAGGAGTTAAAGCAGCTTGTCTCAGCTACTAGGGTTAGACCCTAAGCATAGCCAATGAGTGTTTATAAGAAGCACTGAACCTGGACCAATTCCTATCTATGCCCTGGACCTAAGAGATAGATGGATAAAACTGAAAAGTTACACATAACCTCAAACTTAATTATGGTACTACACTAGGTGTTGGACTGGGTTATCTTTGATATGTCAACTAGTGAGATCCATTAAGGGTCAAATACCTAGGTATGTTGGGACAGTCTAAGAATTCACCTGAGTGGGTGATTATAGTGATAGGATCGGCACCTTTGTCGGACAAAGTGAATGACAAGGTTTACACTCTCTCTAATGGAAACCTAAACTGTCGGCATTGGATTTCACCTGTGTTTGAAATCTACTTTTGCAAAAGTATTTATATGTTATATACACTACTATTTTATGAAAAATTTTTGCAAAAGGTTTTAATCTGGAGATCCATCCGAGCAGAGAGTGTGGCACTGCACCTTGCATCTAGGGGAGAGGTCCTTCCCTATCGGGTAGTGTTTTGATCATTATAGGCCAAGAGGTTAGGAATAAGAGACCATTACAAGGCTAATTCCTAATAGTCTTTGTCTTACATGAGTCCATTATCCTTGGGTCTTCATAGGGTGACTGAATCCAATGATCATTTAGGTGTAAATGTTATGCCCAAATTGGATTAATGCTGATTGTGTCAAGGGTCCATTGCCCTGTCCAAACCCATGTGGGCTTGTGTGAGATCAATGTGGGGTCCCATGCCATACAATATCAAGCCTAAAGTGGCCATGCAATACTTTGGATTGTAAACCTTTGAAGAAAATGGGGCTAAGGCCCAAAATTAATAATATTAATTAAGTTGTCACATGACAACTTAAGTTGTTTTGTGCTTTGGGTCGAATCTAGGTTTGGTATTGGGTATAGAGCACCTATCCTCTTAAGAGGATAAGGTTTATCTCTTAATAGAGTCCAAATTCAAATCAGGTTTGGATAATCTCCTAATTAGATTAGGAGAGTGCTCCATAAGGAGATACAAAGAGAAGAGGGCGAACTAGGCTAGAAGTTTTCACTTTTGCTCTCTCTTCTTCTCTCTTGTCTTCCAAGAAACCCTAATTCAACCTAGGCTTACAATAACTAATTTTGATTGGTTTTTCTTCAAGTTTTTGCAAGAAAAACGTTGAGGAAGATAAGGCTCACTCACCCCATTTGATCCAAGTAAGTTGTATAGCAGTTTTGGAGAAAATAGTGTTGTTGAATCGACTTCACCTATATATTTTGCCATCTTCAGTGGAGGCTAATTTTAGGACTGATTTGGGTGTGAAATTTCACCTTGGGATCTGCGCTTATGGTATCCGTATCAAGTACATTTTTCCCTTTTGATTTGGTTTCAAATCCAGTCCGGTTCAGTGCAAGATCGACCCGGAGAAATGCAATTTTTCAAAACACCAAGAGATTGGTTCCCATAATGGTTAGAAAATTTTTGAAATTTCACCCAGCCATCTAACATACTTCGTCCATCTATAAGATGGATTCTAACCCTTCCAACAAAAGTTGTATGCATCTCCCATGCATTGTTCTTGTGGCCTTCAACCAAATTAGTGGCAGTCCTCTTCTCCCCACCCTCCCCCACAAAGCTTTAAAGGAAGAAGGCAATTCACATCAAAATGCATAATTATTGGCATGCCCAAGGGGAACTTTTATACCTAGAAATCAATATAATTAAATTATTTAAAGATCCCTCTAACTAACCAGTATTAATATACAAGAGTGGTTCACCATTTTCTTAAGACAAGAAATCCATCTCCCATTCAAAATCTAAACTACTGATACCTTTCAAAAGTTGAAATTTCTATAAATTAATAATGCTTAGATATTTTTTCTATATATCAAGAATTAACTCCCCTAGCTGTCTTTGTAGTGTTTCTGGAAAGCAAAACTAAACATTAATTGTACATATATCAGTAATTTATGATGACTATATAAAACTTCTATGTATATGGTACAGTGACATTCAAGGTTTGAGTATTGGCATTGGATGAGGAATCAATATCAGTAAGGAAAAAGCTAGAAGCATAGAGCAAGCTAGGCAGATTTAATTTGATTTATCATGAGGAGGTTTGAAGAAGACTTCGAATATCTGAGCGCTGCTCACTGCTCAACTGTGTAGGAAAATTGATACGGAATTTGACTCTCAGGCCTCCCCTCCTTCCCTTCTCTTTGGGATCAGGCATGCCTTGGCCTGGGATGATCTTCTCATAGCCAGGATATATGATATCGTCCAGTGACAAACTCATCTTTTCCCCACCCAAGAGAGGGACTGAAATGGTACAACCTGTGAGAGCCTTGATTAAGGGGATCTCTACTGCCAATACCAAGTCATTCTCCTCTCTCTTAAACAAGGGATGCCGTTTCTCAGCAATCAAGAAGATGATGTCTGCTGGGAGACTCCCTGGTTTCTCATTACCCATCCCTTCAAATGTCACCTTTGTTCCTTTCCTCCATCCCGGCTTCACCTTTATCCTAAGCAACTCCTCTTCTTGAACAATTATCCTGTACGTTAGAAAGAAAGTCAATATCATCAGACAATAAACTAATAAATACGCCACTACAATCAAGGAGAGGCTACAAGTTAATGTGTTCATGAACCCATCAGCATCTAAATTATTCAAGACCTATAACAGTAGGGATTGTATTAATAATACTAAGCATCGATCGATTTCTATGTAATTATTATTGGGGTATATAGCTTCTGCAATTCCATTAAATGGGTTTCTTCTTATATATAAACGATATTGATAAGAAACTGAAGATTGTAAATGAAGTCTATACAGTATTGTGAATAAACCTCTTAATTGAAAGTGGGAACAAAGAACCCAGAAGATTAAAATTAGAAGAAAGAGCATGAATCTAACCCTAAAGGTGCAATATTGGAGGGATAGAAACCCAATTTTCTAATGCAATGCTATCACTTAAAGGATGTAGAGGTACTCCAAAATGCATTGATCGATCATTAGATATGTCCTGATTTTTGCAGTGGGAATGATTCAAGAAAACAGAAGTTAAAAAGAACCTGCCATTCAAAGGTTTTCCAACAGGGATAAGCAATCGATGATTTGAGGGAGTTGGGTGAATTTTCAATTAAACAAAGAGTGAAGTAGATGAGCTTAATTATAACTGGAGAATAATTTCTGATTTATCGTCTCTTTGTAGGATTGATTTGCATTGTCGGCAAGTAGTTCATTTCAGTGTCGGCAAGTTTATAGCACTAACAAAATTTGCAATGTAAAACAAACTGAAATTAATAGATATATATTTCTGATGTGCTTTGTCGGCCAGAGGTTTCCAATGTTTTAAACTCTTAATGCAAAGCAAAGCGCATGATGCTTAGAGCATATGCCTAGCTTATAAGCCATCAAAATTAGCAAATTAATTGGTTTTCAAATCAAGCGAGGTTAAATCTTAAGAAGTGTCAGAACTTCATAATCTACCATAATGGATCAGCTATTTTACTTGGCCAATTCTCAACTAGTACCAATTCTGGCTTTCAGGCTCTGGATATATAAACCGTAACCCTTTGCTGCTGATCAACCTGTTTGCAATAATAGGCTCAGTTGTTCAATGAATAATTCATAAAATCATGGAATACCAGTGACCCAAATGCACCATTCATTGCATTATTAAAAAAATCCAGATTATTGTTCAAGAAAAAATTCATAAAATCGTGGAATACCAGTGACCCAGATGCAGCAGTCATTCCATTATAATTAAGAAAATTAATCCAGATTCATGCAAAAGAATTTAGCCATGTATCGATCTGATCACCAAATTAAATAACAGAAATTGAACAGAAGACCAGCAATAACACAGATCAGGAACAATTACATTAAATATTACTGGACGAGCGGCATATATAATCCAAAGAGACGACATACCCAGAATCCGTAACAACATTTCTGGTAATCTTTATCTTCTTGACACATCCATGGCACAACTCCTCCAGAGTGCATTCAAGCTGCTTCTCGATGGGTGGAGGTTTTCTCCGAGCTGTAGTGGTGTAGGAAAACATGATTTGGGTGGTGCTTCTCGGCCGGCCCGTGTTATTATTTGTCAAGAGAGGTCTAGGGCCGTGTGTCGGTGTCTTACTCCTGTCTGTACTCTGAGAGAGAGAGAGATGAGGTAGAGGACCTGGAGGTAGAGGTGTGCAGGAGAAGTGATCATCAGCGCTTGGATACTTGGAGAACGCACAGGAGTTGTAAGATAATCGCCTCTTGATCTTCTCCCTCTCCCATTTTCTCTGGACTCATGACCACCATACACGTTTCTGTCTTCTTGTCTCTTGTCGTTAAGGGGCTGGACATGAACATAAGAGATGATGAATCATAAGAAACAAACAAACAAACAAACATGTGTGCTCATACATGGGTGATGGATTAACATAATTTACGTATAATTGATTGCATGGGTTCATGCAACATGTATGTATATATGTATGTATGTATATACCCTATCTTGTTTTGCATCGTTAAGATTGTTTTTAAGCTTAGCTTCGGCCTCGAAATGTTTCTAAGAATTAGTGGGGTTCTTATCAGGATGCAGTGCTGAAGAGTTGAATGTATATGATTATATCCTAGAGAGAGAGAAAGAGAGAGAGAGGGTTGGTTGTAGAGAATCAGAAGTAAGAGGAGAAAGGCAAGGAGAGGAAATTTTCAAAATGGAGGGCATTCATTCACATCTATGTCCACAGAATAGCCTCAAATGAGTCGAGTTCTGAGAATCCGATGCTTTTTATTAGGCACCATCTGTTTAGGGGAGATGAACAGGTGATTCTCTCCCTTTTTTAGTAATATTTTGAGYCCAATTTTTCCCTCATTGTTATGAGGAATCCAACATCTTATCGGGAGTGATCCAAGTTATTTTAACCCTCTGACAACATGGTTCAAGATGTGATCTATCAATTGGAATGATCTAATTTATTAGATTTGTAGAGATCTGTACATTGCACAAAACTTGAAAATTGAAGTCATTCTAAACTTTAGGCTATCTTTGGTTTGAAGGGAAAGGTAGGGAAACTTATACAAGGTTTGTAAAGGTTTTCTTAACTTTTCCATCCTTTCCCTACTTTTTCCTTCAAACCAAACACAGCCTAAAGGAAACTTAAAAAATAGTGAAAAAAATTAAATTTGATCTCAAGGATTAACACATTTGTCCTGTTTTTTTTTGGTAAAATTGTGAACATTTAAAAATTGAAAAAGAAAAGGGAAAAAAAATTGATTAGATGAGATTGTTGAAATAAGGGAAAAATTAAGAAGAATTCAGGTTATTGTTACTTTATATATTAAGGGAAGAATAAAAACTAAAATTAATAAGAGATTACAATACAAATTAGGTAATTTATTTTCCAAAATTAATAAGAGATTAATTAATAGGAAGCATACTATATATTAAACTACCTTTTGTGGGTCACTATCTCGCTATCAGAGCCAGTAGAGATGTGAAGCATCCAAAAAAGAAAATGGCAAGATGAAGAGTCTTTTTCTGTTTATAATTTATATATTATTAGGGGTCACTGAATAGTGGCTGAAATGACTGAACTGAATAACCTATTGCTTTGTTTTAGTGGATAAATGATTAAATAATGAAAGTATGAAACATTCAAATGTTTAGTGAACAAACCCAATTTCAATTTCAGCCATTAAGGAGCTCAACCCTCCTAAACAACTTATCCACTGAAAGGCAAAGTCATAGGCCATTCAGTTAATTCAGCCATGTCAGCTGTTATCAAAGGAGGCCCTTATTAGAGAAAATAAGAACTATTAATCCATAACAATTGGACTATATATACGTAATAAATATATCAGCATAACTGCATTCCAGAGAAAAATCAAAAGAATTTATCCACACCAAACAGTCATTTTTGTCGGTAGCATGGATCAGACGATTCGATGTAACATCGCACGGATTCTTGTCTGTGTTATCTCTGGCAGTAATTTTCAGGAGATCCATGGCTGAATGAGGGGAGATTCATTCATATGGTTCAGATTTATCAGAAGACAGCATCGGGCTATCACTGTTTCTACTTTCTAGGGATGTCAACGGGTCGGCCGGGTTTCAGTAGTCCAGTCACCCGAACACGACCCGACCCAACAGCACTATTCTTGTTTCTTGATGAAGGGTATTTTACATTTTTCCAGTGGCCCATGTCAACGGGCTGGGTTTGGCGGGGGATCAGTCTCAACTTTCAACCACCTGACCCGACCTGAAAACCAAGTAAAAGTAACCTGAACCGACCCGATAAGATTGGGTGAAGGTGGGTTTACCGCTTAACCCGACCCACCGTCGGCCTCCCTAAATTTGTTCCATTCTAGGTGAATTGTCCTTCTGTCTTGTTCTGTTTTTATTGCTCCTCTGCACTCTATCATAAATTGTCTGCCTACCAAAGATCTTTTGTCGGTAGAATCAATCTTTCTATGAGAAATCAGAAATGTCATGGAAATGGCGTGGGAAAAAGACTATTGGTTGAAGGGTTACCTCTGGTCCGTTACCTCTGGTCCGTCCGCACTAGCCCAGTGCTAATTGATAAACCACTAATATCTCATTTCATGCATGTAATGGCCTGTAGGGTCAATCATGCATGGGTGGCTTTGTTCTAGGGGTGGTGACAATGGGGGGTTGGGTTCAATCAAATATTTATGGGTTCAATTTGTACCATGCTTACCACTGATTGAGATGAGTCAATCCTAAGCCTAACCCAATCAGATGATTTTAGGTTTAGTGATGGATCAAATTTAATTTAATTTAAGTCAGATTTGGATGTATGTATGTTCAACCATTTAGAGATGGATCAAACTTAATCCGATTTGAGACCACTGAAACTAAACTTGCAAATGGAGAGAGCGAGAGGGGTTGGAGTTCTAAATTGGTAGAGCCATTTTCCGTAGGCTGTGTTTAGTTGTTGATGAGAGGTGATTTGGCCCTCTAGTGACATCGTGACACATGGTACCCTACAACCGTCATAGGACACCTTGGTGCCATGTGAACATTGATTTCAGGAGCACTTTGGACCTCCTCGACCCCACCTCAGTAGGCCGACCTGCAGACGCCCCCGAAAGGTATCAGGTCGGCATAAGAGGCAACCTGCCTCCGCTAACTTGACCAAGGACCGGTTGGAGACTTGCACGACGTGACAGGCGACCTCCTTCACAAGTGGGTCATGGTCTTTGATTCCTTTAGGATCACGTYGCCACGTTGATGGAACAAACTCCCGTCCCGCCCGCTTCAAAGGCAACTGGATAAGCATTATCACTTTATGCGGAGTTTGTCTCCAAGCGTGAAATCGCCTCCGAACAAGACAGGCCAGTGATCTCGGATGCGTTATGTGAAGCCCACGGCAACCTGCACCTAAATAAAGGCGTCCCATTCCTCAGAAAAGGTACACGCAACATAGCACTCATAGCTCTCTTGCATTCTCGCTTTTTAGCTCTCACAACTCTTCATTGACTTAAGCATCAGAGTGCTCACCCCAAGTAAAGCAACTCAGATACTCTGATATTCTTCTCTTGCAGCTCGGCCAGGCAACCTCACCAGCCTRGCCTCCGAGTTGTCATCCAACAGGGAGTGACCAAATTGCGCAACACCAGTTGCAATGCAAATAAATTTATAATGATGCAAAACCATGGCAGTGCAAATGACTTTAGTGTAAATTCTGACCTATTTTTGTTTTAAAGTTTACCTTATTTTGTTTGATTGCAGTACAAATGAATTAAATTAAGACATGAAGCAGAATAAAGTAAAATCCAAAACAAAATTAAACAACAATTTGCATTTTTTTTTCATTTGCACTCCCATGCATTTGTACTAGTGCAAATAAATTTGCACTGCAACCAAACACAGCCTTAAATATGGCAACTAGCCACTGAGTTGGAAAGGAATACAAATCTGAGTTAGGGGAACTCAAAGTCTTTGATGATTTCAAATGTTTCTCATTAGAGGTGCAAGTCRGGCTGGATTAGGTTGGGTTGTACTAGTGCAAATAACATGTCTTTCAGCCCGGCCTAGTCAACCCTAACCCAAGTCCTACCTAAAATCCCTCAACCATCAGGTTGGGCCAGGCCCAACCTGTCGATCATCCTATTAAAAATCTAGTAAAATCTTTGGTGAAATTCTCTTAGGCTGCGTTTGGTAGAGGTGTAAATGAGAACCGGGGTAAACTTTACACCCCGGTTCAATTTTGCCAGCATTTGGTAAAGGTGTTAATATACCTCATCAATTGGTGTAAAAGTCCATTCCTGTCAGTATATTCATTGAAAATCAGTGGAAAGTTTATATCGATAAAATCGATGTAAAACTTTACCTTCATCTTCCTCTGTCCAACGATTACCTCATGTCTCTTCTGTCCAACGGCTACATCTCTTTGTTCGATCGAAGAAGAGAGTGAACCAATGCGACGGCGGCAGCATATCAGAATTTCGTCCAGAGAGTGAACCAGCTCCGACGTATCAATGAGCGGTGAGCGAATCAAAGTTCAATCAAAGAAGAGAGTATCAGTGAGCGATGAGCGGAGGCAGTGTATCAGAGTTCAATCGAAGAAAAGAGTGAACTAGTGCGGCGGCGGCATATCTAGAGGTGTAAATGGGGCCAAGCCGCCCGCGGCCCGACACGGCACAAAAGCCCACGAGCTGTGCTAGGCCCAGCACGAAGGTCCGTATCGTGCTGGGCCGGGGTTCAAGGTACGGGCCAAGCGCGGTCTGCCCAGAATATAGCC
>NW_010729129.1:1012262-1160295 GCF_000365185.1 Nelumbo nucifera
CTAGTTTCAGCTTTCCCGCCCCCAATAGCTATAAACAACCATATTAGGGGGTATTTGTGTATTTTGCTTATGGGGGGTTGAAAAAATGACATAAATGCCCTCCCAACAGCTATATAACAACTAGTTTAGGGGGCCTTTTTGGGTAAAGTTATAAATAACTTTACAATGACCAAAATACCCCTCCCAACAACTAAATAACTACTAGTTTTTTGGGTATTTTGGGTAGTTGAATTATGTTCAATTCCTATAAATAGCCATATCCTCCACCATTCTCATCACACCAACTCAACAATTCTCTTAATCTCTTCTCTCTTTCTCTCTCTCTCTCATACTCATTCATTCTCAATTCTCTACAATCTGAGTAATTCAGATTAGCTGATTGTTTGATTCTACATTCTCCAATTCTCAAGTCTCAACTTTATTRRAGTTTYRACTTTYAACAAGAAKAAGGCTTGCTCAACCAGCTCAAGTATCTCAATTTGGGAAGCTTGGACGTTGAAGTCAAGTTGGGATTTGAACCGGCAATCTAAGTAAGTCGAATTAGATTAATTTTTATCTTTTTAGAATTAAAAAAAAATGACCGGTTCTTCTAAAAATCGATTCCCCAACATGTTCACCATTGATGATATTCAATCGCATCATGATAGTGTTAGCACTGATGCGATTGATGTCGATGGAAGTGGAACTTTCACCCCTGGTACTAATACTAGGGGAAAAAGGAGGGCCTCTAAGTTGAGTAGCCCAGTTTGGAAAATTTTCAAAGTAGAGGATATTGAGGGGAAGGGGAAAAGGGTTATTTGTCAAAAATGCAGGAAGGACTACAGTTATTGTAGCAAGGGTGGTATGGATCATTTGAACAAACATTTGCTCACACATGAGAAAGAAGAAGATGAAGGGAGAGAAACAACCCAACACAGATTGGGAGGGGGAGTAGTTTTGGTACTTTTAAATATACACAAGAAAAAATGAGACAATAACTTGCTAAGTATATTGTACATAACAACCATTTATATTAGCTGAAGATCCAATGATAGAAAAATGATTGTGTAGTTCTGTAAACCCACAATATAAAAAAGTTTCTAGGAATACTATAAGAACTGATGCTTTAAAAATTTTTTATTCATATAAACAAAATTTAATTTCTTTGTTAGAAAATCTTAATTCTAAAGTTGCAATTACTTCGGATGTTTGGACATCCAAATTTAATATTAGTTATATTTGTGTTACGGCCATTTCATTGATGAAAATTGACTTTTGAATAAAAGAATTTTAAGTTTTACTAGGCTTGAATTGCCACATAGTGGCCCAACTATTGCTGCAAGTATTTTAAATACTTTGCATGCTTATGGAATAGAAAATAAATTATTTTCTATTAATTTTGATAATGCCAACAATAATGATTTTGCAATAAATATTTTAAATTTTCAATTATGACAATGCTTAAATGGTAAATTATTTCATATTAGATGTGCATGAAACATCTTGAATTTATGTACTCAAGATGCCTTGAATATTATTTCTACTCATATTTCAAAAAAGAGAAATTGTATTATATATATAAAAAGTTCAAGGGCAAGAAAACAAGAATTTAAATATTTATGTCAAAATTATGGTTTAAAATATAAACATTTTATATTAGATGTAAAGCATAGGTGGAATTCTACTTATGCTATGTTAGAAAGTTGTATATCTCATAAACAAATTCTTTCTTATTTTTATAATTCAAAAATGTCTAATGATATGATATTTGAGGAAGACTGGGAAATGGCCATCTGCATAAAAGATTTTATAAAACATTTTTATGATGCAACTAATGAATTATCTAGAATTTATTACCCAACTAGTTGTAATTTACCTTATCAATTAATGGAAATTAGTGATTGTTTTGCAAAATATAGAAATAATCCATAATTTCAATGTATTGTTGAAATAATGGAAAATAAATTTTAAAAATATTGGGAGAACATTTCTCCCCTTTATTATTTAGCTACAATATTAGACCCTAGGATTAGGAAAGATTGTTTAGATATTTTACTTGAATCATATTGTGAAAATATGAATATTGATATAGGAAATAAGAAAAAGAGATTAATAATTTATTATTTGAAATGTACAATTTGTATGAATCTGAAGTTGTAGGATTTGTTCATCATCTTCTTATACTTCTGACCTTGAGCCCAGTAGTAGAAGAGAAAAACTTTTTTATTTAATAAGTAGAAGGCAGAAATCTGCTAGTTCTACACAAGTTCATTTATTGAACTTAATTTTTATTTACAAGCAATTTTTTCTAATTTAGGTGAAGGATGAAATAATTTTTATATTCTAGCCTGGTGGAGTGAACATTCGAAAAATTCTACAGTTCTTTCTGCCATGGCACGTGATCTACTAACCCCTCCAGTGTCTACAGTTCCATCGGAGTCTTGTTTTAGTGTAGGTACTAAGGTGCTAGATGACAAAAGAAGTTGCATGAACGGTGAAAGTATAGAGATGTGCATTTGCTTCAAGGATTGGATAAATGTAGAAGATAGATTACAAGACAAAGAAGGGCATGATACTACACCAGATATTTCACTCGAAGCAAATGATGAAACTCATGAATTTGACTATTTCAAATTATTGTATTTTTTTTAATTTTATTTAATTTATTTGATATTTTTTTAATTGTTTAACAATGTAATTTTGTATTTTCAATTTGTAACCATATTGTATTTTTTATATTTTATTAATTTATTCTATTTTTATATTTCATTCATCCAAATATCCAATGATCCAATCATTTTATTTGTAATTTGTACCATTCAAATTTAAATGAAATAAAATTCCTATTTTTCTTTCAATTTTTTATTCCGTCATTCTTATTTCAATTTGGTTAAGTATTTTTTTTTTCATTTATGTGTTAGACAACTTAGATTTCTCATTTCTTAATTTTTAAATAGTTCTCAATTCCCAAAGTTAAAAGGAAAGTTAAATATTTTAGTTTTACAATTTTACTTAGAAAAGAAATCAAAATTTTCAAAAAAAAAAAAACAATGCTACCCAATTTGACCCAGGCCCAAGGCCTGCCTTGTGGCCCGGCCCGGCACGACCTATAGCCCGGCTCAGCCCAGGCCGGCAGCACGACACGGCACGGGCCCGCCTTTTGAGTGGGTCGTGGGACGTGCCGAGCCGACCCCCAAAATTTCCACCGAGGAGGGCAGCACAGCCCGTGACAGCCCGCAGGCCAGCATGACACGTCCCGCCTTTTGAGTGGGCTGTCCATGGGCCGTAATGACCTGGCTCGGCCCAGCCCACTTTACACCTCTAGGCGTATCGGAGTTCCGTCCAGAGAGTGAACCAGCTTTGGTGTATCAGTAAGCGTCAGCGTATTAGTGAGCGGTGAGTGTATCAGAGTTCGATCGAAGAAGAGAGTATCATTAAGCGGTGAGCGTATGAGTGAGCAATGAGTAGCGGTGGCGTATCAGAGTTCAATCGAAGAAGAGAGTGAACCAGCTCCGCCATATAAGTGAGCGGTGAGTGGCGTATTAGAGTTCCATCTAGACCCAGTTCCAGCATATCAGAGTTCCGGCGGCGACGAACAGCATATCAGTGCAAATCGAAACGCAGTTTGAAAGTTTACACCATAGAAAACCAAACATGATCGGTGTAAATTTTCAAAATCAATCAGTCCCAATTTCCATCGATCACTAAACCGGTTCACATTTTTTCTTGGTGTAAAATTTGAATTTACACCTCAAACAAATGCAGCCTTAGTGACTTACTCTTTGATTAAGAGGCCATGCTCAACTTTCATGATCATTTATTGATATTTTGTATTGATATTTGCTTGTTTGATGTTATTATTGGTTATTTTTGTATAAAAGTGAAAAAATAAGGAATATTTCAAATGATTAGTCTATTTGGCATATATATATATATATATATAGCTTTCTCTCGGTGTGAATTTCATTTGTAGTGGTGTAAATGGATGAGAGCGCAGCAGTGGTGTAAATGCATGAGAGTGCAAATAGGCTGAATGTATATTCTCATTTCCTTTTGCTTCAGATTAATTTTGTCTTATTTGTTTGTGATAAGTCAAATGATATGGTCTCCACTTATATGAAAGAGAATGGAGGTATAGGAGGATTGGTTATCTTATCTGTTTTGGAGTATGAAGCAAGATAATGTGGTTCCAACTATATATGAGATAAAATTAGGTAAGATGGTGCAAATTTTGCTTCAGTTTTTGGAATGCAAATTTTGCTTCAGTTTTTGGAATGCAAAATTTACAATCAATGAGTGCAAATGAGACAATAAGTATAAATTTTGTATCCATAAGGGTGCAAATTATAGTTACAAACAAACAAATGCAAAACTAATCAAATGTAAAATGTGTATTCAATTCAGATTTGACTGCGAACACATGAGCCTGGTGAATTATGATAGATCTATTGAAAATATAAAATCATGAAATCAATAATAATAAAACATAAAGTTGATACAAAAATCGCTAACGATAAATAAATAAGTGTTTAGAAAATTGAACCAGACCAACCGGTTGAACCAATTGAATCATGACGAGGCATTGGCTAGTTCGGTCCTACCCTAAAAATCAAAATTGACAAAAAAAAAAAAAATAGTTAAAACCAGCTAATCGGCTGGTTTAACCGGAGAACTATATGAATTGAAATTTCAAAATGACAATGGCAAGACTTGAACTCTTGACTTCTTATTTATGTGTATTGCCTTGTTATCACTGTTTAGGAAATTAGACTGGACCAGCCGGTCGTACTGATCGAACCAGGTCCCTATCCAGTTCGCTCATACCCCTAAATCTGAAAGTCATAAAAACTGGCCAAAACTGTTGACCTAGCTGGGCCAACCAAAAATCTGCTCCCGGTTCTAAAAAACTGGGAGACTTTTTTATTTATTTAAAACATAAATGTGCAAACTTACCTTGCCAAACAAATGTCTTTTTGGACCTCAAATCTCAAGTTTTAAAATTAAAAAATCAAACTAAATAAAAATATATGTTATAGCAAAAATGCAAAATATAATTATATATTTTGAATATATGTATATAATTAATATTATTATATATATTTAAAACCTCTTTCCATGCCTGGCCTAATTGTCTGAGCATTGCAAGGAAGATCAGCCTATGATTTACAACCTATTTGAATCTGTTTTAGGTTTTTGACTGATTTGGTTTGGCTAGAGACAAATGTTTCATCCAGGGGAGGGTTTTGGCATCCCTAGGGTTTTGGATATCAGGAATCTAGTGGTTTAGATCCAATTCATGGTTCAGATGCCCTGATATAAAGCTTCTATACTTACCAAAAGGAAATTTTTTTCGAACAGTAGTTAAAATGGTTGGGGTTATGATTGAAAATGGGCCTTACCTTACAAAGTACAAAAAATGGGYCTTTTCTTGTACACATGACCTGACACTGGATCCAACTTCCAAGTCTCAACTAACTAACCTCATAGCACAATAGCATAGGTTCACCCAAAACTGGATACCTAGATTTCGACTAGGGATATCAGTGGATCGGGTTAGGTGTAAATCTGCACTGACCCAACCCTATCGGGTCAACATTGGTCAGCCTTAATTGAGTTTTCGGGTTTGGGTTGAGGTTAGCCCGTGATAAACCCCAATCCATGGACATTGCAGCATTGAAATATTTGTAGATACTAGTAAAAGTGTGTGTACGTTGCACGTGGCAATATCAAATGGTGATAATGATAATAGTCAGCAACCAAATGACCTTATTGGTTGAACTATTAACCTATTTAACCAGGAAAATGGACTATGATTAAGACATTAATTCATTTTTTTTCTTTGTATTTTAGCCATTTGTATTTTTATTAACAACAATTCTTATTTTTCAAACATATTTTTGTTTAATATGAAAAATATATAATACTAATGCATGTTCAAATTTTTTATAAAATTTATAAAAAATTTTATATTTTTATTTTTTTATTTAATTTATAAGATAATAAAAATTACCTATTTACCAAGAGGAAATGCAATTCCAATATATTGTTTGAATGTTGGTTTTAAATATTTTGGTCAAATTATATATATATATAATATACATGTTATTTATTATTTATTTATAAATATGTTATTTATATTGCATTTTGTAAACTTCTTATATGATGAAAATAGTTCAAAAAATTACTTATATTTTTTTGTTTTTCTTTATTTCAACTATTATACTTTCTTTTCCTTTTAATAAATTATTATTTTTTAAATTAAATTGGATCGCATCATATTCAAATACCCAACATCTTGATCGGATTCAAATTCGGATCAATATTTATGAGATCCGATCAAATCTTCGGATCGAATCAAATTCGAATCAATATTTGTTATATATATTGTTATATTATATTATATTATATATATATATAGAAACTAGTTTTAAATTTTGCATTTCATTTATATCATTGATAAAATAATTATTGTTTATCATACTTATTTTTGTTTATATTATTAGTATATAATATTATAGATGTGCCCAAAATTGTTTCATTTTTTTGTACTATTCTATTTTAAAAAATTTATTTTATAGTTATAACATCATAGATTGACCTGTTTGACCCGAAATGTTAGATCATTGACCTACCTACCATCTAGATATGGAATTGGTTCCATTTCCAAACTAGTTTTAAATTTTTTCACTTCATTTATATCATTGATAAAATAATTATTGTTTATCATACTTATTTTTTTGTACTATTCTATTTTAAAAATTAGTTATGACATCATAGACTGACCCATTTGACTCGGAATGCTAGATCATTGACCTATCTACCATCTAGATACGGAATTGGTTTCATTTCCAAACTGGTTTTAAATTTTGCATTTCATTTATATCATTGATAAAATAATTATTGTTTATCATACTTATTTTTGTTTATATTATTAGTAATATAATATTATAGWTGTGCCCAAAATTGTGTCATTTTTTGTACTATTCTATTTTAAAAAGTTTATTTTTAATTATACATCATGGGTTAACCTATTTGACCTGAAAGGTTGAACCACTAACCCACCCCTACATAGGAAGACGGTTTAGTTTCCCGTCGGTTTTAAGTTGTATATTTGATGTTCATCATTAATAAAATTATGTCTAYTTTATCATACTTATTTTTTAATATGAAAAGTATATAATAATAGAAATGTGTTCAATTTTTTTTAAATTACTTTTTTCTATATTTTTTTATTTCTAAATTTGTATTATTTATTTATGACATCGTGAAGTTATCCATTTAACCCAAATGGTTGAAGTACTTACCCACCACCTATATGGAAAATATGAATTCATTTTTAGGTTTATTTTGAAAATATAAAATTTCATTCTATTAATAATTATTGTGCATGTATTTATTAGTGGAATTTGATGATGATAAACAAAAGTATTTTTTATATTTCTAAATTTGTATTATTTATTTATGACATCATGAAATTATCCATTTGACCCAAATGATTGAACTACTTACCGACCACCTAGATGAAAAATATGATTTCATTTCTATGTTTATTTTAAAAACATAAAATTTCATTCTATTAATAATTATTGTGTTTGGATTTATTAGTGGAATTTAATGATGATAAACAAAAGTATAAATGTTAGATTCAATGAGAGAGAATGTTATTTATTTAATGACTTAAATATAAGACTTAATGAGAGGTAATTGAATGTACTTAATGGCATTATTTTACTTATATTTTCTGCTTTTTCAATGAAGATGAACTAAATTCAAGAGGAAGAGTATTTTAGTAAAGAAAAATTCTAGAAGTCAATACTTCCTCATTTGCACTTTTATTAGTATAGATAGGCTTAGCCAATGTGTACTATACATGGGACGGGGCAGGTCAGGTATCCTTTCTTTATTTAGACCAACCCAAAACCAAAAATGGGCTAAGTAAGCAGGATCCGGGCTTAATGTGACCCGGCCCATCACAACCAGGCACTTTTCCCTCACTAATATATATATTTAACCTGGAATGCAAGAGAACAAAGTAGGAATTTGTCCCAATAAAATAATGCTGATCTACACATTGACAAACAAGAAAGGCACGGGAGCTTTCCCTCCAACCATGTGGAATGAAATGAACCTTCTTAGTCTCCTATACCAAAACCACTTTTATCATATTCAATGCATAGAAGAAACCCACTTTTAGGGTTTGACCCATTCATTGGCCTAACCTCTCAAGTGCCCCAAGTCCTATGTGGGGCTACCTTCTTGACTAAYAACCACAGACTGTCTAGAGTCTCTAGACCAATAAGCATGTAAGCCTTTGGATATTGTGGAAAAAAAATCATGTTGTGGGCTATCACCTTGCAATCCATTGAGTATTACTATTATGTAATCAACCCATTTGATGTGTTTATCCCTAAAACTTGCCAATGAAAGTCAGTGGCCTACTACTGGTCCGGCCAATTAATGGGTCGGGTCAAGGACATCCAATGACCCGGACCCGGATACACAAGAACCCCATCTTTTCCCTCTGATGCAAATTAGTGCTGATTCACCAGCATGCCCATCTTAGAGGAAGCAAGGAATGATTCCCCAAGTAATAACAACTGTGCAAATGCATGACTTAGGGTTGTTAAAAAGCTTTTTTAGAACAATTGAAATCTGAAAACCCACTGAAAAAGACAAGAACAAGGGATTGAAAGAAAGCAAATCCCCTTCAAATTCTTGGTCAGCAAGTAAGAACCCATCTCTCTCTCTCTCCACCGCAGAGAACGAAGAATCTAAACCAAAACCATCCTAATGAAATTACAAAGTGGGTCACACACATCAACTCTTTTACACCTTTTCCCTTCTCTTCTTATATATAGTTGTTGACGACAAAACCCACGTAGACCAAATGATCTACAACGGAAAACAATACCGCGTGCGAAGCGAGTAGCTCTCTGCTCTCGCAGTCGCGCGCAGACGAAGCTTCCGAATCAAACGCGTCTTCTGTTTCCCATCCCATGTATTCTCTCGCCATTTTTTTTTAGAATTTATCAGTAGATAAACAGATTCTGACTTGTTTCTTGTTGTGTTGCATGAAGGAGCAGAGTGATCTTACTGCAACCCATCTTTAATTTTGGCGACAAGGAAGAGGTTTAGACTTTAGAGCAAGATGGAGACGAGAGGGAGGACAGTTTTGTTCTTGGTGCTGGGTTTGTTGGTTTTTTCTGCAACGTTTCAAGATTGCTCTGCAGCATTCAATCCGTTCAACTGGAGAAAGCAAACAAGATCAGATGCAGCGTCATCCAGCACCAAGCATGGAACCCAGAATCGTCTCTCCTCCGTTGTGTTTCCAGTTCGTGGGAATGTTTATCCTGATGGGTACGTGTTGAAAAGATAGACGGAATTGTTGATGGGCTTATATATTATTAATTGGTTTTGCYATCTTAAATAACTTTGATCCTTGTGTTGCAGGTGGTCAGTTATTTCTTCCCTAAATTTGTCGTGTTTGTTTTGCTGTTTGATCCTTCAACTGCACTAGGCTTCTGTAATTTTGGAAACTCATTTTAGTTCCTTTCTTTGTTTCTTCTAGAAATTTCAGTACCCATTTTATTATCTGTGTACTATTCCTATCTCATAGTATTAGAAGCTTCAGTAAACAGTACTCTACCCATTTCTCTTAAAACTTGATTTCTCTCTCTCTCTCTCTCTCTCTCTCTCTCTCTCTCTCTCTCTCTCTCTCTCTATTTAATTTAAGAATTTCAGTACAAATTCCACCTCTCTGAAACTTGGGGACCCATTTTCTATTAAATTTGCCTCTTTCAGTCATTAAATTTGATATCTTCTCAATTTCTTCAATTTCCAAAAGTTTGTTAAAAGAAAAAAAAAAAAACTTCATTTGCCTTAAATTCGATTCCTTCTCAGTTTATTAAGAATGCCTTCACTGCTTGGTTAAATAAAAGAAAACATTTTTTTAAATATATGAATGATCCATTCTCTTATTGTTTGTTTATTAATTYCCTAAACTTGACCAGCTTCCTTTGCATTTGCTTCAAAAAGGATTTGATGACATAGTTTCTTATCTGCCCCTGCATTGGAGTTCAATTTGTGGTTTAATCCGTCAAGCTCCTCACTCTGCAGTTTAATCTCCTTTGTGGTCTCTATACAATCAAAACTTAATGAAGTTTGTTTTATAGCTCATCATTGTGCAGAGTGCAGGCCACAGATTTTTGATTTATCTATTTCAATAACTAGTCTGTTATTCTACCTTGCAGGTTGTACTATGTTACCCTTTTCATTGGCCAACCGCCCAAGCCTTACTTCCTTGATATTGATACAGGCAGTGATCTCACATGGCTCCAATGTGATGCCCCTTGTGTCAGGTGCTCAAAGGTAAGTACATACAGATTAAATACAACCATGAATTGGAATAACTTCTACCTTTAAGTTCTAATATTCCTTTTAGCAGGTACCTCATCCTCTGTACCGGCCCAAGAACAACCTAGTTTTTTGTCAGGATCCCATCTGTGCCTCCCTCCACCACCCTGGGAATTACAGATGTGATAGACCAACTGATCAATGCGACTACGATATTGAGTATGCTGATAGTGGTTCATCCCTTGGTGTCCTTTTGAAGGATGAGTTCCCACTCCGCCTCACCAATGGATCTCTTATTAAACCCCATTTGGTTTTTGGGTATGATACATCAAAGAATTCCTTGATTTGAGTTGTAATTTGTTATCCTTGTTCTATTTTGAATGTTCACAAAATTGGTTCTTGTGGATCTTTTGTTTATAGATGTGGATATGATCAAGAGTTCTCTTCTGAATCAGTTTCTCCTACGGATGGAGTGCTAGGACTTGGAACTGGCAAATCTAGCTTCATATCTCAGTTCCAAGATCAAGGTCTATCAAGAAATGTTTTTGGTCATTGTTTCAGTGGACGGGGTGGTGGATTTCTATTCTTTGGTGATGATCTGGTCCCATCATCAGGGGTAGTTTGGACACCAATGTCAAAAGATTACTCGAGGTAAGCACTTCTGAACCCTTAACACTTCAATGCTTCTTATTGTGGATTATTTATCTATTTACCACTTATCCAGCAAACACTACTCTCCTGGGCCTGCTGAACTATTACTTGGAGGGCACTCTACTGGTGTTGAGGGTCTGAAGACAGTTTTTGACAGTGGGAGCTCCTACACTTACTTAAATAACAGGGCTTACCATGCCTTGATTTCTTCAGTGAGTTAAACAAATTAGAGAGAAGTTCTCAACCCTTCTATCATTTTCTGTTTGATCCATATTGTACAAAATGTCATTGATGCCATGGTATTTTCAGATGAAGGGGGATTTAGCTCGAAAACCATTGAAAGAAGTGCCTGATGAAACACTCCCAGTATGTTGGAAAGGTCCAAAACCATTCAAATCTATAAGTGATATTAAGAAATACTTCAAGCCCTTGGTACTAAGATTTTCAAATGGCAAGAATGCTCTAATGGAAATACAACCGGAATCTTATTTGATCATCAGTGTAAGAACTTCTTTAATCCGTTTATTTTTCCTCTCCTTTTCTTGGCTTCTTGAACAAGTGGAGAAAAGGGCACCTGAAAATGAAGACCACATAATCTCATCCCATTTCTTTCTTTCCAGCCGTATGGAAATGCCTGCTTGGGAATTTTGAATGGTGCTGAAGTAGGACTCCGAGATAGCAATCTTATTGGAGGTAATTCTTTAAGAACCAAAATGCAATACTGATGAGTGATGTTTTCCCCACAGATGATAACCATTCTCTTTCTTCTGTTGCTCTTCACAGATACGTTTTTGCGTGACAAAATGCTGATTTATGACAATGAGAAACAGCAGTTAGGGTGGATGCCTACAGATTGCAACAGAATTCCCAAGTCTGGAACAGACCTCTTCTGATTTTCTTCCTTATTTATGACTGTCCAAGGGGCATTCTGACTAGGCCACTCTTTTCTCTGTTTATTTAACAGCAAGGACCATGACAGTGAAGGCTTTTCTCGGCCTTATGGGATCAACTTCGGTATCTTATCAGATCAATATCCTGCAACTTATGCTTTTCAGAGATGAAGTTGAATAGCAGAAAAGCTACAATGTATAAAATAAAATATCAAACTTGTAGTTGTATTCTCTTTTTATGTTACAAATACACAAGGCACTGGGCCCTCGGGGGGTGCGAAGGGAAGTTCCAGTATATGTATACATAACCATTAACAAATTAATGTAGATGTTTCAATGTTTCATACAGTTTACAAAAGAAATATGCATTTCAGTTCTTTGAAATTGTTGCAAGTTAGACATGAGAGGGGGAAGCATCTACATCTCCCTCCCTGTAAATGCCTCTCTCTCTCTCTCTCTCCATGAGTAATGCATGAAGATAACTTTTAACAAATTGAATTCATTTGAAGTTGTTAGTTTCAAACGATAAAATTATATACACTACATTGTCTTGGATGAGATTTCAAATATGTTTAATATAATGACACCAAAGAAAAATAGTACAGCAATCAATGAGAAATCCCTCATGGAGTTTATTCCTCATTAGGAGCCAAATTAAAGGCAAAATGAGTTTAAAAGTTGTGTTCTTTTTTTTCTTTTTTGGGTAAAATTCCCCATTAGTACCCTGTACTTTGGGCCTAATGTCACTTTAGTTCCCAAACTTTAAAATGCAACAATTCAGTACTCAAACTTTTGAAACGTGACAATCCAATACCTGCTGTTAATCAGCCATTAAGTGGTATTTAAAAAAGACACAAATGCCCCTCAAGTGTTGTTTAATTTTCTTTATCAACCATCTAAATGTTGACAAAAAATTAATAGTCCCAAGTCTTTGCCTTTTCCATTCAAGAAAGTTGGGGTCACGTTTGAGTGGACATTCTGGTGACCCCAACTTTCTTGAAAATTAGATGACACTCGAAGGGCATTTGTGTCTTTTTCAAATGCCACTTAATGGTTGGTTAACAGCTAATTAACATCAAGTACTGGATTGTCATGTTTTGAAAGATTGAGTACTAAATTATCTCATTTTAAAGTTCAGGGAATCAAAGTGGCACTAGGCCCAAAGTACATGGTACTAATCGGGAATTTTCCTTTTTTTTGGTATTCGGTGCCATGCACCATAAATGACTTCCCTTGACCTCCTTCTTCCCCAAAGTGCTGGTTGTGGGATTCGATTGTGCATCAATGCTAGAACAAACCAGCTAATACACCAACGATCCAGCTCTCGATTGGTAAGTTGTTTATTCTTATATTCCCTACAGATCATCTTACAATTTTTTTAGATCGTTTCTTTTTTGTTTTTGTGGGTTGGGGCGTTTGGGTAATTGGGTCTTTGAACCCAAAACGTTCAGCCTAGTCCACTCACGAGTCACGAGGGTAATTGGGTCTTTGCACCCCTAATTAAATAGTTAAGAAGAGGTGATTGCAATTACCAAACATCAGGGGAGATTTCAAAAATTTACCCTATTTCTATCATTAATCCTTATTCTCTCTCATCTCATTGTCTTCTCCTCTCTCATTGACTCAATTAGATTCCCCTCATCAAGTTTATCATTAACTTTTGTTCTCTCTCTCCTCTCATTTGGTTCACATTCGTGTTTCTAATACATATATACCTTTATCTCTAATCATTTAGGACTTAAAATGAAGGGTCTATTTGGTTTCCAAGAAAAGGTACCTGGAATCAAAATCAGAATGGTTCATTCTAATTCTTATTGTTTGTTTGGCAGGAATGGGATTCTCCCATATGGAGGAATGGTCATTCTATATTCCCTAGGGGATGAGATCCCATTCCAAAGTCCATCAAGAAGTAAATAACTCATGATAAAAAGCCCCCAAATCCTATTATTAATAAAATAATAAAATATTATTAAATTAATAATAAGATGGTAATAATAAATAATAATATATTATTCATAAAATAATAAAAAATATTAATGAACTATTAACAAAGTATTAGTAAAACAGTAATAAAACCATAGTACTGTAATAAAATATTAATACAATATAATTAAAGTAATGATAAAATAATAATAATAATAATAATAATAATAATGATAATAATAATAATAAAACATTAATAATTAAATAATAAAATATTATGAAAATAGTAGTAAGATAATAATACTAATAATAAAATAAGATTATATTAATAATTAAAATATCAATAAAATATTCATAAAACATTAATACTATAATAAAACATTAATAAATTAATAATGAAAAGCAAATATATTATTTATTAAATAATAATAAATTATTAACAAAATATAATAATAAAAATATTATTAAAGTAATAATAATATAATGATATATTAATAAAGTATTCATAGATTAATGATAAATCCTAATTCCTAAGATATCAATTATTAAATAATAATAAAAAATACTAACATATTAATTGTTTAATAATAATAAATTAATTTTAAAATAATAAAAATTAATAAACTAATAAGAAAATAATAATAAAATAATAACATAAATTAATGATAAGATATTAATTATTAAATACTAATAAAATAATAAATAGACTAATACAAAATTGAAAAGTTTTAGTTGATTCCAACTCCAACCCCCAATGAACTAAAAAACAACAATCAAAATCCGATTCCAATTCCTAAATGAACCAAACATGCATTAGGAATAGGTGATTCCAATTCTAGGGGATTTTAATTCCAATTCCGATTCCAATCGTGTCCACAAACCAAATGATCCCTAAGTGTTATTGATGTTTTTCTTGGCATATCCATGTGTATCTAAAGCATAACCCAATTAAGTGGTAGAGAGATCATTTTAGCACCCTTCATATCCTTTGTAGGTTTTCTTTTTAAAGTTTTAAAATCAATGTTTTCAACCCATCGTTGACTCGATCAATTAAACCGTTCAAACTGTCATCCAGTCGAGTTTCCGAATCCAATTTGAGTAAAACCTAAAGGTCAAAAAACCACTAACTTGATCAAAAAACCATCTAACCCAAACAATTGAACCATTGACCCGTTCGACCCGGAAACCAAGTCGCAGGTACTATGTATGCAATCATTAGGAAACCATAACTTTGGACTCCGATGTTCGATTGAGGTGTTTTGTTTATTTTGGGTAACTTTTCGAGATTTATGCATCCCAAGTAGGGGTGTCCATGAAAAATCGAAAAAAAAAGAAAAACCGAACCGAACCAAAAAAATCGAATCAGAAAATGCAGTTAACCAAACCGATCGATATATATTTATATGTATATTTTATATATATTTTTAATATGTCACACGTTTTCTATATATTATATATAAATATATATTCATTATATATATACAAATATATACATATATTATATTTATAATAATCTATTTATAAATATACCATATATATTATATATTTTATAATATATTATACATATATTTATATAATATATATTATAAATATAAAAAACCAAAGAACCAAATTGATCAAAAATCGAAACTGACAGACCTGTTAAACGGTGGTACTGGTTTGGTTTATATAAAAATATATTCATTATATATAAATATATACACATACTATATTTATAATAATCTATTTGTAAATATATTATATATATTATATATTTTTATAATATTTATAATATATTATATATCATTTATTATTTATAATATAATATTATACATATATTTATATAATATGTATTATAAATATAAAAACCGAAAAACTGAAGAATCAAACTAGTCAAAAACCAAAATCGATGGACCGGTTAATTAATGGTACCGGTTCGGTTTCAGTTTGAAGAAATGGAAAATCCGACAATACTAGTTCGGTATGCAAAAATAGTCCATGGTTCAAGTAACCGAACCGTGGACACCCCTAATCGCAAGGTACCTATGGTGCCTTGCCCCGTTATTTTTTTCAAAAAATAATCCGTTTTTGGCCTCAACTTGCAATTTTTAATATTTTTTTACAAATAAAAAATTTAAAATTGAATTAAAAAAACATAAAATATTTTATATATTACATGTAAAACATAATTATACATTATTTATTGATAAAATACATGTTTATACATATCCACACCAACACACATACGTGGCTGACAAGACATAATCTGACCTATCCAACCCGGCTGGTCAAACTTATAACCCACAACCCATAGACAAAAACGGTTCGGCCTCCAGGTCAATTTTTAAAACACTGTCAAAATCACTTACTGGACAGTGTGTAGTCGGTATCCATTGGCAAGAGAACCAAACCAGGGCTTTTGTGGGGTTAACTTTGCATGCACTCATCTGGTCCAGCTCACCTTTGCGTGCCATAGCAAGATAAGGTCAAAACTCACAAGTACAGCTTTAGTGGGTTCTTTACCCACATATATTTCGGTGAGACAGAAAAATGCCCCTCACCACTGGAATTCATTCATCAAAATGACATGGTTGGAATGTTGCGACTTGTGTGGGGCAATTGACAAAGGGAGCAAGGACATGGGATCTCCAACCTTCTCGATCTTAATCCACTGATCGTAGTGAACATGGCTTTAGAGAACATGCTTAATGTTGCTTGCAAGAAGGGCCATGGCTCAGTGAGGGAATGCCCACCAAATAGCTGCTACCTTTTGGATAGAGCCATAAAGGGGAATGGCATTCTTAGCMTCACAGCACCATATTGGTATCTTAAACACTGTTGAGCAACTTAAGCCTTACGAGAGGACAAAATAGATGCAGAGTACCAACATGTACATATTACAAAATGAACAGAAGATAGACTAGGACTTTCTCCTTATACTTAAAATACATACATGTATGGGAACACCTTGTTTTTCCTTCTTTTCCGTCTCTCTACAAGAGAAGATAAAAGTTTGTCAACTAGTACAACCTTCGATTACAGAAATTGTTTGTTACAAATAAGATGTTGTCTTACCAAGCGTTGACTGTTGCTTCAAATTGGATATATGATATAGGATGAAAATCATCTACATCTCCCTCCAAAAGTCTGATGGAAATTGACCGCCCAAACAAATTAATTACTATGTGCATGAATGTACAGAGGCATCTCGAGGATCATGAAATTTCCATAACCTGGAGTAACATTAACATTCATCAAACTGAAAAACAGAAGCGCCTGTAAACAGCCATTAAGGGTGAACCACATGTGCACAGTTGCACACAATGCATAGATGGCAATAGGTGAAGCAAGTGCAAAATCACATAATTTCTCTTTCCTTTTAACTTCTAATTAAAAATGGAATTCAATCAAGAATCTGATCTGAGACAAATACCAATGGATTCAATGAATAGGTCCAAAGAAGAAAATTTAACAATTCATTTTCATCAATTTAACATTTTCTGCTGATACGAGTGGGAAAAGATACTAGGTATTTCATCATTAATATTAAACCATCTGAAACTAATTAACTCTTCCTCAAACCAGAATACGAATGTTCAGAGGAAAGTAAAAACAAGTAAAAAAAAAGAAGAAAATAAACACAATTGCTGCTTTGCTCTGATAAGAAATCATCATATTAATAAGATATGGGTGATACAATGAACTCCTGACAGAATAATGGGGAAGTTGATTCTGAGTTCAAGGTATTGACGGGAACATATGGCTGTCAAAATAGAGAAAAGGTTGGGTTGGGGAGATGTAGAGATGTAAAAACAGGTCGTGCTGGGCCGCCCACGTGTGGCCCACGCAAAGTGTGGGCCGGGCCGCGCCTTCCTCCCTTGGTATATTTTGGGGGATCGGCCCGGCACGGCCCACGGCCCGAGCCCACGTGAGCCTGTGCTGGGCCAGGCTGGTCCGTGGGCCAAGTCTTGGGCCAGGCCGAGCCGTGGACCAGGCCAAAGTTATTTACTTAAAAATTTGAAAAAAAAACTTAAAAATTTAATTTTACATGAATTTTGATGTATACAATTGCTTATATATACAATAATTAAATAAAATAGTATAATAAAATTGAAAAAAATGTTTATTTTATTAATATATTATATACTATATATTATTATATAATTTTAATTTATAAAATATATAAATATTGCATATTATATATATATAAATATATATGGGCCGTGCAAAGCCAGGTCGGGCCGGCCCGCGGGCCACGGGTGACACGACACGACAATGCGGGCCGTGCCAGCCCGCCCTGCTGACCTGAAACCCCAAACCTGACATGGCCCATCGGCCCATACAAATCGTGTCGAGCCGCAGCACGACCCGTGGACCATCAGGTCGGGCCAAGCCAGTTCAAAATCGTGCCAAGCCGTGGGCGGCACATCCCGATTTACACCTCTAGGGGGATGGTTTGAGAAAGCTATGGAACTGTAAATGAAAAGGCCCATAGTAAGATCATGAGAACTCAAAAGGGCTTACATATTGGGTATAAGCAGGAGAATTAAGATCTAAGGTCAGAATAATAAGTATGGTCATGTTGCTTAACATTTAGGATAGGGAATTATGAGTTGAGATAGGGCATCAGAAGACTGAATTCTTAACAAATATGTCAAGAGATCAAAATAGAATGACTAAAGAGAGGAGATGGAGAGATAGAGAGAGATTAAAAGTAGGGTAGGAAAGGAAAGGTAGAAGAAAAAGATGGTAGACAACATTTGTATCATATAACCATGTTCCTAGCAGACAAAGTTCATGAAAAATACACTCCAAATTAAGTTGGTCATGGAGTAGCAAAAAGTTTTCCCATAGGCTTAGTCCTTACGAGTCGTTACAAATGATGACACTAAGCAAGCAAAGACTAGTTTCTCCATCCTTCCAACATATAACCTGTTGCAGCTCAAGAAACAACAAAGTATGGTTGCATGATTCCTATGCCACCAGACTCTGGTGAGGTTTGAAGAAGAAGAAGAAAAAGAGGGAATCTTCAATGAAAAAAGTAGATCCAAGTAGGAATTAATAGACACTGTAAAGATCAAAGTGGCATATTGGATGAAAACAATGGAAATTTTTCAAGATTTCTCAGTGAATGATATAATAAGAACATGGGCTGAAGTGGCACAATCTTCTAAGGAAAAAAGATGGTTATGGAATGGGAATCTCCACTAAGCAATAATTAAAGCTAAATTTGGATTGGATGGTAGGGGGTTTGTTCAGAGATTCCTCAGGAAGGTGGTGGCTATGTACTCAAGACCTATTGGAGTGGGATACTCTCTGAAAGCTGAATTCTACTCAGGAAGGGTGGTGGCTATGTACTCGAGACCTAAGATTAGCAGAGCATACTTGGAGATGGAAGATGATGGATAGAACTTCCTGCTATCTCTCAATCTCCTTCTTCAATCTCCATTGTAGAAATCACTGTGAAGAAAGCTTCCATTTTACACCCAGGTTGCCAGCCCAAATCTATGAAGACTCTTCTACTGCTCAGGTAAACCTTCTCCTCTTTGATCTCTGAAGTATTTTCTATTAAGTCTTGACTAGCATTGGTCTGCACAAATCTGGAGCTACAAAGTCTCGCCTAAGAGATGGTTTCAAGTCTTTTGACAAATATGAGATGCGCACTTTGATCTTTAGCTAATCAGGTATGTAGATTGAAACATTGAGATTTCCTCTTCATCTTCTAGGTTTTCAGCTGTTGGAATTGATTCAGTAGTTTTTTAATTTGTTAATTGAAAAAACCAAACCAATCAACCAGTTAGCCAGTCAGCTGGTTAACTGACTGATTCAGCTTGTTTTCAGTTTAAAATCTTAAAAACCAATAGGATCAGTTTGGTTTGCAAATAGTATATGCTCACAGTTCAGTTAACCAAACCGTGACCATCCCTACTGGATGGAGACTCAAAACCAATCATCACTTGGGCAGAAGGCATTTGCCAAGCCACTTGGATATACAGGCATGTTTTCAGTGAAATAGAATGTCTCTCAAGGGAGTTAAACACCTCTTATAATTGGGTTAGAAGAACATCAAATGGGATAGCGAATTCACTAGCAAAACAATGGCTTAATAGACATCAATTGTTTTGGGCTTTAGTGTGAATCTCATGTATTTCAGGAGTTCGGCTTCTGTCAGGGAAAGTCGGTGCTTGCACCATTCGAGCAGCCCCTTGCAACCTTGCATTGGGAATATCTTCCATGAAATAAATCACATAAGTAYGGAGATATTCCCAATGCAAGGCTGTTGGAATGGGCTTTGCCCTGACCGAAGCCGGACATATTTCAGACTCTGTTGGAATATGCCAACCTGTTGTTATAAACTTATTTCATTTATTTAATAAATTCTTCTTACTGATCAAAAGGAGAAAGAGAGAGAGAGTGAGTGAAATGAATTTTTAATGCTGCAAAGCCCACCTTTGCATATTACTTCCCTCGTATAGTTTCACATGAGATCACATGTTACATGATAGCAGTAACTAATTTTGTTTACATGTCTCGCAGTGTACAGGTATCTAATAGGTGGGCCTCTTGCACTGGAAGGGGCATAGTAGTAACTTGGGCTGGGCTTCTTGTCTTTCAAGCCTGGTTCAGGGCTAGTGCAGTAGTAACTTGGGCTTGGGCCTTATCAGACTCCATAACTAAAAATTAATATGGAACAGGTAAGCTGAACTTTTTTTTACATAAGCAAATCCAAATCAAGTTAATCTAGTGGTATTTGAATCAGCTCATTTCAAAATTTATGTACACATGAAACTCAATTTCAGGCATGACACATAGTAAGGCCAAATTTATGTAGGAGATTTACTTTAAAAGAATGCTATAGTAGCTTCTTTAAATAAATGTTATAACGCATTTTTCATAAGCTTTCTTTGCATAAAAATAATGAACAGTAAACATATAGAGTCACCCATATCTATGCATCAGTACCAATTGACAACCTATTCACAATGATTAAAAACCTGGTTATTTCCTTTTTAGTTAAGTGTATTGTATATTTGTACTAATAATTATGTGGCAATACATATATGGTTGTTGTATTAATAACCAAGCACAAACACTATAAGAGAAGAATAAAAATGATTTGAGTTATAGCCTTGGGAATTGCTTAAGTCCATCAAGCTAAGTACCTTTATATTTATGCTATTACTGCCTTTCATTTCAAACCATGTAGATTAGATACTACCCAAGGCACTGGAATGCTGATAAGGGGAGATTGTTCCAATGAGTTCCACCCCTATTGCAAAAGCCCTTTACCAGCAATTATAAGAGAAGCCCATGCACATTTATTGGTAGCATCCATTCCCAGCCAGAGGTGGTCATAAAGTGGTTTCCATAAGCAGTAAATTCCTCCTATCCAGTAAAGGAACACCAATTTTCTAACACCCATCCACTGGAAATAAGATGGTTAATGGTAAATATTTCTCCAACACTGTCAACATATCCGTAACGACCTCAGCTTCCTCAATCCTCTTCTTGTTTTGCATGAGTAAACATCTTGCATCTTGACAAATATCAGTATATAGTAAAACATGCAGTAAGATCCTCCACTCAATGATACTAACAAATTTCCACAGACCCTCTGATTCCAATATAAGTCACGATCAATAAATCTCTAGCATTCCAAAAGATGCAGTGAATCTGCTTCATCCAAGCACTTTACCCTTGCCCCCTCTCCCACAGGAAAAAAGAAGAAATGAAGAGAAAAGAAAATATAAGAAAGGAAAATTGGCAAGACTTTTTAAACACACTGTTTAATAGTTGTGGCTTCAAGACGTAAACTTCTTCCATCCTTTAGAACATACACCCAAGTCGTTCAGATATAGATATATGTAGACATTGACCCTAAGCTATGCATGTTTGCAAGAACTCACAGTAAATTTAACATTATAAAAGAGCAACAGAGTTTATCCCAAGTTGCCAAAAGAGTTCATGAGATCAACAAAGTACCTCAATGACCAGAATATTATGTTATTTTCCGAAGTATTCGAATGATGAAGAAACCTTGACATGCTATAGAATATGACTTGAACACTACATTGAAAGATAAGCAATAAATAGTTAGCATTCATGTGTAACTGCTAAGGTATCAAGCAAAAATAACTCATAGTAGAAGGAAATTTCTATCATTTTGTTGACAAGTAATTCTGTGTATGTATTGGTAACTGGGTATGCCAATGTGCTTTGCAAAAGATATACAAAAGGGGTCCAACCTATTACAGCACTTCATATCTAATCCAGCCCCAGTAGTGAATAAGATTACAGCACAAGTTTTATTTATTTTTTTGATTGCAACACAAGTTTTATTTATACTACACAAGGGAAACTCTATGATGCTGAAAATACATAATACTGGAAGAGGTTGACCAATTAAAACCTCCCAAATTTTGATAAATACCACCTGATTAGTTACCACTTCTATGAATTATGATATAGGTTCATTGATTACAAGTTTTCTGGTATAATAGTCAAACCCTACACAAAAACCAAGGGTTTTTTTTTTCTGCTCCATGGGGCTACACAACAGGGGTAGTAACTTACCAACTGAACCAACATCAGTTGATCACAAAATCCAATGCATGAACTTAGGAAAAAAAATGCTTGGGTGGCACAGGCCATTGAAGCCAAGGTACTTTATAAGTCAGGGTAGACCACTAGTGTCAAGGTTGTTCCAAGGTTCAAAGTATCGATACGTATCGGCCGATACATATCGTGCCGATGGCTTCCCGATACACCCCTCCAGGGGTTGTATCAGGTCAGCCACTGGTTCAGAAGGTAGYCGAGCCTTAAACCAACCCCTCTGAACCGGTTTCAAAATAAATAAATAAAACCTTAAAATAAGTACTAATACAGGCCGATACTTTGAACCTTGTATATGTATATCATCAAAATTGGACTTCGGAGTTGGAAAATTATATCCGTTTCTTTATTTTGTTCAGTTTCTTTTTCTTTTCTTTTCTTTTTTTTTTTTTTTTTTGTGTGTGTGTGTGGTGGGGGGGGGGGTGTCTTGTCTTTGGCCTTTTGTTAGGCATGGCTGGCGGAGCCACTTCAGAAGACTAACACTTTACACCATGTGTCTTTTGCATTTTCTTTTTTGCTTTCTGTTATAATTATTCAATATCAACCAAAAGCTGCTATCAATAATGTAACACTCACTCAGGGAAAAAATGTACGACTGTCCAGTATGCAATTCAATTACTGTGTACCATTATATGTTAGTAGTTTTAGTCTGACAACGAAGTTGGTTCATCACCATAATACCATGCTTCCCCAGTTGGATACTGAGCACCATAACATTTCCTTCAAAATGGATAGCAGTTCCTTTACTTCAATAAGTATGGCTTTTCCATTAATTTAGTCATTTTACATAGAAGTTGTATTTAGTCATAGATTGGGGATCATGTAATTGAGAAAGTTCAAGTTGCAAAGTTTATTTTCACTATCACAAATAGCATTGCTCTTGTCAACCACTTCTGATCTGGCTTTTTGTCTTTTTTTATTTTGTTTTTCCCTTTTTAAGTGTTTGGTAGGTCTTTAAGATCACATTCACCAGCTCCTTTATTTTCTACAACAATTATTCATACAAGTAATGGTTTTACATTAAATTAAAGAACTATCTTTTTACATGATTTATCCATGTAGGACAAGTAAGACTCATATAGGAATCCTACAATCAGATTACAGAGAGCTACATTTATAGGGTAAAATACCAATTAAACTAATATTTAGCATAGAATAGTCTATTTAAGCATTTACGCTTGCCTGAATTTCCTGAAAATACCTAAAACTTAAAAGAAGAGCAAAAGTTCTGAAAGAGTAGCTGAACTTTGAATTACCACTCAGGTTACAAATAGGCTTGTAACTGTAAGCAGTAACAAAAGATAAATGCTAAGTTTAAGGGTGGTAGATTTGGATAAGAGAGATTTTTTGTAAGACGGGTAATGAGATTCACTAACTATCAAGAAGAACAAGAAGAGAACAAGGGACCTAGAAAAGAAAAGAACCCACATCATAAACCTAAAAGAAAAAATCACCTTTGCATGGCATATCTTGGTAATTGCCTCTACATGAAGGTTCTGAAGCTCTTCAAGAGCAGTGATATCCAGACCAACAAGGTTCTCACTCTGAAGTAAAAATCAATGGATATGTAAGCAATAAACTGGGGAATATACTTATCAAAATGATGGAGAATATGCTAGTCCTAGAGAGAGAAAGAGAGAGATTACATAAATTTGATAAAATGTTAAACCCGTAGAAGGGGAAGACTGCAATATAAGATCCCTACCTTTAATCTGGAAATAACATTTTCCAGTTCCTTGCATCTTCTTCTTTCTTTTTCATAGCAAGCTCTTACTTCTTCCAATGTACTCAATTCATCCATGCTGGCATAATTGTCATCTATTTTAGACATCTTACTTGTATGACCATTGGATGAAGGAAAGCCATTTATAATTCTTGGTGATACATCAGGTATGTGTGCCCCCTCAAGCGAGGCTTCCACAGAACTGATGTTATTCTTCTTCATCTTAGCAACAAGCACCCACATATTTGCAAGCTCATTTTCTAACTCCTCTTCTCGCTTTTTTGCCTCATTTAGTTTTTTATGCAGCTCCTCTTCTATGTGATCTCTCTCAGATAATGCAGCCTCCAAAGAAGCTTCTCTCTGACATCTTGCACTAAGCTCCTTTTGTAACTTCTCAACCAAAGCAACATCCTCTGTTTTTCGTGGACATGCATCAGGCCTTGCAACACCAATGTGATCTTGCTTACAGTCAAATGAGGTGTGCCTATGGCAAGCATGTGATCTGCACTGGGTTTCTTTTGCTGCAGCCAAGTCACCAGTTAACTTGGCATTTTCATAAGAAAGTTTAGTTACTTCTTCAGCTAAATTCCTAAGTTCAACAGCTGCAGCTGCAGCCAACTCCTTGGCATATGATGCTTCCTCAGCAAGCTTACGGCTTTGAATTTCAAGTCCATCCTTTTCTTCTGTCAATCTCACCTTCTCTTGCTTCAGATTCTCAATCTCAGCAGCCTAAATCAGATGGAACACATACATCAGTCCAATTGAGTTGATAAGTTATTGAAAATATAATTAACACTCATAAGTCATAAGTTGCTACTAGGAGTGTAAGCAAGTCGAGCCAACTCGTGAGCTACTCAGGTTCGGCTCGCTAAATACTTGAACTTGTCTCAAAGATTATTGAGTTGAGTCGAGTTTGACTCGAGTTGAGTAGTTAGTCAAGCCAAGTTCAAGATTTGCAATACCCAACTTGAGTAGCTTGCGAGCCTAATCTAATAAAATATTATTTTTCCATATATTTTATTTATAATATAAATAAATATTAATTTATTTATAATATAAATAAATAAATTTATAGTCAAGTTTCATAATATATTTTTATTTATAATATTTTAAATATTAATTTATTTATAAATTTTAATAGAAACTTATTTATAATTATCTCGAGCTGAGTCGAGCTTGAGTAGCTCACGAGTATCRACTCAAGTCAAGTTCAAATATGAAATTCAAAACTCAATCAAGCTCAAGTCAAATTTCAAGCTCTTAGTTTTTGAGTCGAGCTTGAGCTCGAGCTCAAGCCACCCAAAACTTGACTCGGCTCGCATAGTTTTCAAGGCACCTAGGCGATGTTGGGCGACACTAGGGCGCCTAGTCACCTAGGCGATAAAAATTTTATAATATAAAAATATAAATTTTGGCTAGTTCCCTAGTTTTATGTACCATTCAGCATGTATATTAATTGAAAAAAATAGCAATTCTCTTTATTAAGAACATTAAATTTCCTCTAAAAATGTGGCAAATCATCACATCTAAAAGATAAACATCTTTTACATATATTAATTTAATTATTTTCAAAAATAATACTGTCATAATAAGGATTTAATAGAGACTTTCATACCAATAGTAGTTAAAGAAGGTTAACTTTATACGATAAATATTCAAGATGGAAAGTAAAATAGAAAAAAACAAGGATGGGGTTTCTGTTTTATTTAACTAGAGAGAGAAAAGAAAAAAAAAACATAACCTCTTTATAATTCTATTCTTTCTTTCCTCTTTCTTTCTTTTTCTCTCCTCAAAACCCTTTGATCTTTTAAATTTCAATAGTAAAACATTAAAACAAAGTATATTGATATATATAGCATATGATAAAATGTATTAACACATACATTAATAAGATACAACAATGTAAATGATATTATAAAATGCTCCCACCTTATCGTTTTTGTTGCCTAGGCGGGCACTTAGTCACCTAGGCAGGCGCCTAGTTGCTAAAAGTCAAGGCGTTTGGGTGAGGCGCCATTAAAACAAAGTATGTTGATATATAGCATATGATAAAATGTATTAACACATACATTAATAAGATACAACAATGTAAATGATATCATAAAAAGCGCCCACCTTATCATTTTTGTTGCCTAGGCGGGCACTTAGTTGCCTAGGAAGGTGCCTGGTCGCCTAGAAGGATGCCTAGTTGCTAAAAGTCAAGGCGTTTGGGTGAGGTGCCCAGACAAGGGCATCTAGTCGCCTAGGCGACACCTTGACAACTATGTTGGCTCGACTACACTCCTAGTTGTTACTCCAATATAATAAAGAAAACAATTTAAGCAGCTGACCTGCATAAGAACTTGAGAATTCAAAGATGTATCACTTTTACACCCTCTGGAATCTTCTTCAGAGAATATGCCATTCAAGTTCATGACACTTGTGGGTGTACTCCCATCAAGGAAGGATTCTTCATATGTGCCAACCTTGTCCTTCAATCCACCATTTTCTTGTAATGGTTCATCAGAACAGTTCCTAAGCATGGTAGCCTCATTATCTGCAATTTGTTTTGGATGGCTAGAACTTCCATCTGCTAAAGAATTGAGTTGTTGCCTTAGCAAAAGAATTGTTTCTTGCATCTCACTGTTCTCAGAGATCTGATACACAATTTGGAAGGATTGTCAGTATACGATGCCTGTAAGCCAGTATTAAGAGGCACTGTCTGCTGATTATTTTTACCTTCATCTGCAGCTGCTCCTGAAGAATCCTATTATCTGCTGATTTAATCTTCAATATCCATTCCATAAAAATGTCAAAAAGGATATGTAAGAACAATATATCCATAATATGATTTTTATGTAGAGAAGAAGTTGCCAAGCAAAAATAGAACTAACAAACCTCAAGCTCAAATGTTTTTTCATTTAGTTGACTGGCAAGCTTTGACAAAGCCTACAAGAGAAAATTGACTCACCCATAAGACCACAAATCTGATATAGTAAGAATAGATAACTGTATAATAATAGAAAACAAGGCATTCCTAGAATGCTAAATAGCCATAGAGAAAATAGGTATGCTCATAAGTCACAACCTGCCTTCTGATTGAACAATCTAGCCACTTAGTTCAAGATTCTAGTTTCCAAGGGTATAATCAATACCTATTTCTCAATTCAGGCCTTTTTTATGGATATTAGTAAGGAACATACACAAGCATGAAGCATGACATTAGACATGAAAATGAATGTAAATGCCAAAGGTGAAAGCATCACATATGTCCTAACTGATACAGATCGTTCTCTATCTCTTCTTATTTGCAATTCTAATAAACAAGTTCCTTTCTACCGCTTAGAATGAGTTGAGACCTAAACATTCCTCAAGGAATATAGTTACCCGAAACCCTTTTTTTTATAGTTTAGTTACCTGAAACATTTCAATGCTATTTGATGTATTTGGAGTTGTCTCAATTGAACCAAGCATCCGTTGCTCAAGTACACGCATTTGAAGCTTCTTTTCACTGATTTCATCCTTCAACTTCTGCATATGCTCCTATTATAACAAACCCAATCATTAATTACTACCAGTAGTTTAAACTTATAGAAAGCATGAGAAATGAATAGAAGTTTGAGGTCATTTGCATGCCCGAATATTTGTATCTTCAGGATTGCTGGCTGCTTGCTCTGACAATCTTTTCAAAGAGCTAGTACACAAGGCTACCTCCCCAGCTAACATTTTCACTTGCTCTCGGAGTAGATCCATTTGATCCGTAATAGTGGTCCCAGTCTGAATTAGAAGGAGAAGACAAGCAATCACATCTATACTTCGATAGCTGAATATGATGAAACACCTATTTATATTGGTCTGATATCAGGTTTAAGTCACTGAACACATACAACCTGCTGAATTGAACATACTAATTGTTTCACTTGTAAATGCAAATAAAATGTTGTTTTATCAGTAATGGAAAGAACCTTCATTAAGGATATAGTGGCATAGAAATATGTAGTAGAAGAAGTTGAAACAACCTCCGAAACTAAATAAAAAGTGCACAAGAATTAGATCCCCAAGGATATCATCCCAAATTTTCCCAAAATCAACCAGTTATCCTTCAGCATTAGCATTTAATCTGTAAGAAGCTAGACAAACTCTGCACAAAACCTCAGGACTCTTCCCAGAAAATTCGCCAGAGATGATCTTTTAATCCCGATGAGTAGTCCTCAATATATAGTGAACTGCCCAACTCTACTATCTTTCATAAAATACAAAAACAAGAACCTTGGATCAACCAAGTCTCCCAGAATTCATGGGGCTCACAGGAACACTCCACCTCCATCTGAGTAAGACAAGGAAGAATCCAAGACAATATCATCACATAACAATGAAGAAAAAGGTATTTGGCACTTTCTTCATCCTCAAAGCGCATGCCACAATAACTTAGCAGTGGAAGGCCAGCAGCATGCAAACAAAATCCTCCATCTTAGGGTATGCCTTGCGCATCAGTACAGGCATGTGCCTTTTGAAAAAATGTGCATTTTTTTTCTTTTTCATTTTTTTGTGCTTAGCAGCTGGACCAGGGGCTCTGCTCCCGGACCCCCAACCAAGCCCCTTGAGGCAAGCCCAAACAAGTCCATATCAGGGTCCTAAATTCTCAATCCCTATAAAAAAGGTTTTATAACTTTAAAGCGATGCCATCAGCAAACAACATGCACCATGGAACCTCCCGAATGTGTTTAGTCAATTCATCCAAATTGGTAGTTCAAATACATCAATAAGTAGGTATATGCATTAAACGATATAACAAAAACAATAACCCACAATAAAAGAGTAAAACATGAGATTGACTTGATTCAATYATCTCAATAGTGAACATCCTTGAAAGACTTAGGGAAGTTAAATGAGTGATAAAAGATTAAGGTGAAAAGAGATACATGGGGACCCATGACAAGACCACTATTGTCTCTTTGCCACTTCCACTTATTCTACAACAATATGGGGACACTTTGTACATTTGTTTGATGTCAAATGGACATCACTTTCCAACATCCTCAAGCTTTTGGTGATTCTTTCCTATCCCCCTCCATAAAAAGAGGGAAGATTCTATTAGAGATGCATGGAAAGCAATTCTGTAATGCTAGAATCTTCTCAGACACAGACCCATCAAAAGAGGCATTTATTGACATCATCAGCATTGTACTGTCCATTAGGCTCAATTTGGAAAGAGTACAAATACAAATATGTAGAGTACAAAACCTTGCATTTTGTATTATTTTGTATGTGTATTCTTTCCAAACTGAGCCTTAGGAGCAACAATGGGCCAGGCCAGTCCGGATTGGGCTGGGCTTCTGGGCCTACAACTTCACAATATAGTAGCATTGTTATATTATATAATATGGTAAACTTAATAGTTAATACAAGGTTCAAATTTCGTAGTGTGTCATATCAGTGGGTCACTGATACGCAAAATAGAGGGAGTTTCAGGGTAAGACCTGTTTCAAGGGGTAGCCAGGCCTTTTACACCCCCCCCCCCCGAACATGTTTGGAAAAGAAACTAAAAGAAATAAAAGCATGTTAATAAAAACCTGATACACCCAATTCATCATATCAGACTGTACTGATACTTTGAACCTTGACTTAATATAATATAATATCATATATGATATGTGTATTATATAGTAATATTTGTATATAATACATAATATAAATACGCACACATAATAAACATATGTTGCAGACCAGGCTGGGATAGAAATGATCGTCCCTACTGTCCATTAGATACATATGACACAGCATTATACTTTTCCACTAGAAAGATTATGACAACTCACAAACTCCACATCAATTGTGTCAGCCTATGCAGAACCATTGGCTCAGGAGGCCCAACCAAAGAAGAGTCAAAAATTCAAAATCCTCTCACCAGGGTCTCTTTTGATGTTTTCACAAGGTGCCAAGCAGGTAGCAATGGAAGGCAATGGTGGTAGCTCAATGGTTCAGAGACTGTTCAGGGTCCACAACTCCAGCATCATCTCACCAGTGAAGCAAGATAGCATTCAGAACAAACATCTCATTTAACTGGATTTGGAGATTTGCCAACTCCTTTGCTAATAGTTTGCATGATATGTGGTGGGAAGATCCAAGATATATTGGGAAGCATCCATCTTGAGATGGTTCTTACCAGTTTGCTCTCCCACATAATGATATATTACCTTGTTCATTGGATTTCACCCCTATGATGAGGACGTTTTGTGTCAATCCCAACTGTCTAAGAGGATTCACATTCTTTTTTTTTTAACTTTCATCACTACTATTTGATAAAACTCCCATTGATCTGCTATTACCTATCAAAAAAAGAGTTAAAGTAGATCCTATAATGACCAGAGATAGTTGATGTTAAGTCCCTAATTTTGCTGGACTGGGAGCATGTTATTAAGTTACTCCCAATCACAGCTTAAAAAAAGAGAAAAAAGGGCTTTCTTTCCAACCTGACCTTTTAAGCCCAGTCAGTCCTATGGGTGGGCTGAAACAATTTAGGAAAGAAAGGGCATGCAGCCCAGTTTAATGAACAGGCCCTGAGTTAATTGGACCTTATTTATAGTGCAATAAGCATTTAACGAGCCTGTAATAAAGCCCATTTAATGGGGCAACAAGCCCTAAAAAAATTAAATTTATGTTAATTAACAATCTTATGAGGTGTCCCATTTATTTATAAAGGGGATTCCACTTGTCTTACTCTAACAAGAGGGCTATTTTCCCTCCTTTAGCCACTTGAAGTGGGGGGACAGATGTACCCTAGGGGAGAGTTATTTTCCCTCCTCTAACCACTTTAAGTGGGTGACACATGTCACCCTAAGAAGAGGGAGTTATCTTCCCTCCTTAAACCACTTTAAGTGGGGGGCGGGGGGACACATGTCACCCTAGGAAGGAAGAGTTTTCTCCCTCCTTAACCCATTTTAAGTGGAGTGACACTTGGCATCCTAAGAAGAGAGGGGTGGGGAGTTAGTTAACCACCTCCCTCCTCTAATATAAACCCCTCTCCTACAAGGAGAGGGCCTAATGCCATTTTGTTGGCTAATACTAGTTTATCTGCAAGATTTCTAGCACAAAGAAGCAAGTAGGAAGAGAAGAGAAGAAGATTGGTGTGAAGAGCATAAAAAAAGGAAGAGGAAGGTAGGGAATTGGGTTTTCTTCCTACACCCCTTTCACTATGATATTCTTTGTCCCTCCTACATAAGATGGAGGACTATATTCTTTCTATTCCTCTCACTCCTTTCTTTCTTCCCTTATTTTTTTCTTTCTTTTCTTCCTTGCCTCATATTGAAACACATGTAAGGAGATAACCATCTACAGCCTTGTCTATGAAACTTGGTTGATTATGGTTCCTTACTCCATCTTAATGCATAAAATCGCTATTTTACATGTAAGGAGACAATCACCTACAGCCTTGTCCATGAAACAAGCGCACAACAGATGAAGCTAGAGCTCTAGATAAAGTCATTATTGATTATATCTATCTGGGCAACACAACAGCTAAGAGCTCCAAACTACTTAATCGTCTCAGAGATTGGATGAGTGAGTGAGAGTGAATTCAGTGCAATCATTTTTGAGATTTTTCTTTCATGCTTTCTTTATTCTAAGACAAGAATAGGGACTCTGCCCTTATTTTACTTCTATTCCAATGGAAAAAATACCCCTTTTTGTTCTACTTTTTTAGACATAAGCAATGCCTAGGCACGCCTAGGCAACCAAGCAACTAAGTGCTCCCTTGACGCCTAGGTTCACCTTGGTGCCTTGAAAACTATGGTGTCATTAAATGTAACACTTAATTAAGGGTGATGTGAATTAAATTTGAATTTGAAAAGTTACTAAAATTGAGAGGGAAAGAGGGAAATAAATTTGAAATTGAGAAGTGAGAGAAAATATTAAATTTGCATTGTATTGGCTGATACATATAGCATATACCATTTTGGGTCTATATCGGCCAATCCGAGCCCGATACAGGTCTGTATCAGCTCGATATTGACAAAAAGAAATGGAACATAAAAATTCTATATGCTCCTCATATCAAACCTTTAGTGAAGCACAACATATACAAACCGATATGTTACAAAATTTCAAACCTTGATTTCCTTGATTTCTTCTAATGATCTTTTGAAGATATGTTAACTAATTTTCTTGACTTTTTAGATTTTCCAAATATCTTAGCAAAATTAGTAAAATATCTCCAAAATTTATTCAATTCTATATGGTGAAACATTCACCAATATCGAAATTACAAGCTATAGTTGTGGCAATCAGAGCTTAAAAGCTTCTCAGGACCATCTCAATCCACTGCAACCTTCAAAACCAAGTTCTTCTTTCCACTGCTATCATATCTCACCACCACCCAAACCCAGTCTTCAACCTTTCCTTTTTGACCTTTCGAAATGCCTTTTCTTCTCATCAGGACAAACGCTTAAACTTGAAGCCTCTCCCTTTAATGACCTTTATCAAGACAACCATCATTCTTTAGTACCCTTTTTTTTTCAAAATTGAAGAGTGGTCCCCACTCCCAATCACAGCCATCTGAACACAGCCATCTGAACCTTCCTCTCCATCTCCCTCCACATGCCTCTTAGTTAACACCTCAATCTCTCTCAAAATTACCTCATTACCCCTTAACCTTTCCCTCCCATCGTCTTCAACCTTCAAGCAACGATTCACTTTCTCCACATGAATTCTATTAACTATATTAGTTCATGGGACAAAAAGAAAGAAAGGAGGAAAAAAAACTTCGTAAAGCCAAGCCCAACATCCACGACAATATGCAATGAGAAAACTAAAATGCACGAGAGTCTAATTTCACATATTAAACGAGGAAACACATCCATACCCAAATAATAATAATAATAATAATAATAATAATAATAAAATCAAGAGCATGTAAGATAGGAATATTAAATGTTTTTCCTCTTAACATGCTTCTATCAGTGCCACAATATGAAGTAATGGGAAAATAATATTTAGGAGTTATCTCTTACTGGTGGCAAACGGCGCCCTCTAACAGTTGCACTAAATAAGTCACCTGCTTGGGTTCTTTCTGGAAATGAATCAATAATTGGATGATCATCACCCCTTCTACTCACTGATTTTCTCCTCCCCTCTTTCATGTCCCCCAATTGAATTTTATGTTGCAATGGCCGTGATGATGCAGGTGATCCACTAGCAGAACTTTCACTATCAACAATAGGTGATAATCCATTAAGGTGCTCAGGCTTCTGCATTGTAAGCCATTGAATGTGCATAATTGCACATTCACAAGTTATATCAGTTGGAGTTCATAAAAGTAAACCATTGCTTCAATAAGATGAAAAGGAAAAACATGATTTAGCATGACTATGAAAGCATTCTGAAAATACATTAATCACAACAACCCACAGGCTAAAAAAAACAAATAATTAAAGCCTTAATATATAGTGCAAATCAAAAGAAAATTTGGGGGAGGGGGAGTTTGCCTAATCACTTGGTCATATGTTCTTCTTAGCACAGATTACCAAATTCTTTGATTGGTAACTGTGTGATTTTATAAATTTCAATAGAGAATATTATGTACAACATGCCTCACATCCCCTGCTATTGGCTGGAAACCAACCTAACCCTTTCCATTAAAACTCACATAACCACCCAGGAAGCCATTCCCTATTAGTCCCTAACTTAGCTAGCATATCTGATACACCATTTTCCATTGTTTTCATCAACTTAAATATTGCTTCCACCTCCTTTACAAGACATTTGGTTTCCCTTATGGTTTGTCTACTATAGACACAAACTCCTTGACTTTTGCTCTTCTGCCAGCTTGCTAGAGTCTTGGAACCCCACTCTATCTTGATCTTCTTGAAGTTTTGTTGCTTGTAATACCGTTGGTATCTCTTCCTGTACTGAATCACCAATATCCACTTGATGTTGAGGCATTGTTGTCTTGTTTCACTCTCTATGGAGCCTGGCCAACTCTACTCTTTACTGTTAATTCATTAGTAAAGCTTCTGGCTATTAATTAGAAAGACTATAAATAAGATCACAAGGAGATGCCAGCTAGTATATACCTAAACTCCTTTTCCTATCCTTTCTTCTTTCAATTTCTATTATCTAACTCTTTTTTTTATAACTTCTGTTATCTAACTTTCCCATTTGCAACCCAAATTCCAAAGAAAAAAAAGGAAGAAAATTACCTTCAGCTTAAACCAGCCAAGCATTCCGCGCTTTCTATTCTTTCTGTCATCCTTAACCAACTCATCCAGATTACTGGCATCACATCTTCCTTCTGCTGAAAACTCTGAATCAAGGCTACCTGCATCCTCATCAATCATGTATTCCCGTTTTCTATCTGGCAAATATGCGAGCTGCATAAAAGGCATAATTTAGTACAAAAGATAATCAATGAGAAAATATTAGCACTGACTGATTTAGTTAGGTTAAGATAGAAAAGACATCAAAATTGTCAAATATAGATAATATAGATAAATTCTTTTATCTATCGTACAGCTATTAGTTCAAAATATGAAAAAGCACAGACAAAGACCTCATCTTCTCCAAAGGAGTGCCTTCTTCTATGGCCAGCCTTCTCAGGAATACTTGATGATATTGTATTTTTTGTGGAAACCAATATTAGCTTTGTCAACCTTTGAATTCTTCCCATCAAAGCTGCCTTAGCTTGTTCCTCCTCTTCCAATCTGGACTGCAATTTGACTTGACCAGCTTCGAGCTTTTGGATCATTTAAAACAAATACATAAAAATAAAGAATTTATCATGAATGTAATAAGGCAAATAACAATAGAAACCATATAATTCATACTGCTTGTTGCATATGTTCAAGATGGAGGTTTAGGGGTCAAGCTGAAAGCATAAAGTACCACAAATAGTTACTGGACTATCATGAAACTACATTGGATCTTGTATTGACCACTAAACTCATTTTCTTAATCTTAGATACAACTTCAGCTCATTACAAAAAAATGTTAAAAGGACCACCGCCCAATTTTAGCCCAAGCCATCAAGGGTCTCGGGAAGCATGCAYCGAATACCGACCCCATCTTTGGCATTTTTTGCACAAAGTGGCCACTTTCAAACTCAAACCAGCATGCTCACCCTTGTCAGGCCAAAATTTTTCCACTGCACCAAGTAATGGCCCCTTAAAGATAAAAAATAAAAATAAAATTGTAAGAAAAAAATTCTGCAATAACTAAAAAAGCATCATCTGCTATCATTATTTGCACAAACCTGAAGCTTTAAATTAAGCAGATCTTCTTGGTTGGATGAAACCAAATATGGGTTTTCCATCATACCACGCTTTAATTGCTGGAGCTCTTGCTTTAAGCTGGAAATTTCCCGCTGATACTTCTTAATGAGAGACTTCTCATCCATAATCTAACAGTGCAAAATGTAGAAATTAATTAATCAATTGCCTTCACTCAAAACACTATATTAATCTGCAAACCTTACCTTATTTTGAGAAGCTTTAATCTCCACATGCTTGCACTTATGTGCAAATTTTAATGTATTGTGCGTCTCTTCACTATTACTAGATGCAGGTGTCACGGTACAGATAAGCTACAAAGGAGAAGTCAAAAAAAGACATTGTTAAAGAACATGTCTCATTAGATTTGACACATAACATCAGTTTTCATGAAAAAGGATTCAATGAAGAATGTCATTTTTGTTAATTGTTATATCTGCATCTCCACAAGAATTACTTGACTTGTGCTGTATCAGGTTTGTGTCATGGTTAGCAACTTAGCATCATCAAAATTCCTCTCCACAATCAACCTCCAAAGTCCATTTTGTTTAAGTTGATATAAACATTGTATTATGATTATTGAAAAATTATGGAAACTCTGAAAATCTATTATGATTGTATGAAATCATTAAATAAGCATCACCAGACACTTGGGCTCAGTCTGGGAGTACAAATACAAATATGTACAGTGCAAAACAAGGTTTAGAAATACAAAATACATGCTTTTGCACTGTACATATTTGTATTTGTACTCTTCCGGAACTGAGCCTTAAGAACAAATAATATAATGAAAAGAAAAATTTGTCATAAAATACAAGAATTCAATGGCAAGCAGCAAAAGCTTACACATCTGAAACTTTAAGGTCACAGTGAAACATAAATAAGATGACTTCTGTTCAATAAAAACCATTCATATGATATCCCAAAATTGAAGACCTTGCACCGAGTTCACCTAACACAGGTTGTGTAGAATAATTTTGATATTACATAATAATATATGTACAGTGTTGTAAGTATATAGATCTAATTTTTACATGTGCATATATCTTGAGACTGGAGCTACAAGAAATAACCCCAATCTGGAACCTTGCATCAAAAACATGTTTCTCATGGCAAATCACTGAATGGATCACACCTAAGAGATTGCAAAGGCCAAAATCAGCATGATTTGATAATTGCAACCTTTTACAATCACTATATTAATTTGGACTGCAAAAGAGAAAAGCCATACTGGATGCTCTAAAAGCCAAATCATTACAAAACATTTATGCTGATTTTTCCCAATCTCCTCAGTGAAAGTCAATTACCGGTGGACCCAAATTCATATAAATGAGACACGTTATACATTGTACAACTACCTCTTTATATTATTTTTAATCTTCTTATTTGGCTTAATTTCTAAAGGGAGTCCTTCTAACAAAATATAAATGATGATGTCTATTTTTAGCACAGCCTTGCAGGCAGGTCTTAAATAAGCAATCTTGCCACCTTATCCTTAAAACTATCTTCAAGTCCAAGCAAGTTGTGCTTCCTTTCCTAGCTTTAAGTCGGGCAAGAAGGAAAGAACTAGAAGAAAAATAATGCAAATAATGCAAGCTCCCAAAATAAATATTTTCCTACACCAGATTTTCTTTCGTTTTTTTGGCCTTTTGTTCTTGTTTAGAAATAAATCTACAAACCAAAGTATTTGATTGTTCATGTCAGAACTGTGTAGTTTTTTCTTTTTTTATCAATAACAACAGCTTCATTAACAATAAGAAAAAAGTGAGATTATGGATACAAGAGGGGAGATAAAATATCTTAGCTCCCCATTAACAGAATACAATGAAAGAAAACTAAAAATTAGCCCAAAAGATCAACTCCCTATTCACCCCTTGCTTGGCCAACCCATCCGCAAAAAAACTACACAGTCAGAACTGTGTAGCTTGTGTATCAGATCTGTGACATTCTTCATTCAAACATACTCAAATGAACCAAACAAACAAAAAACCTATTAGCACTAATACATTAAGAAATCCAGGGAAGTCTTGCCTTAAGGCTTCAACCAAGATGTAAAACCATGATCATGTCCATGTCCATGGAGCTAAACATTGGACAACAGAAAGTTTCTTTTTCTATCTTTTCAATTCTCTATTTGTTCTGCAGGAACTAGTTAATTCCCATGACACAGAAAGATAAATCAAATGCAACTTGAAGCAGATAATTCCAGTGGCATTTTGGTTTACCAATATTTAAATATAGCCTTAACGAAATATACTTACAGAAATTCTTCCGTGACCACTAAGAGAAGACTGTAGCAAACGGGTAAGTTTTGAATCTCGATAAGGAATATGTGTAGCCTTGCCATCTGTTAATTTAGAAATCACCTGCAAGAATGTACAATTAATAAATGACTGTTCATCAGGCTATAAGAGTGCTCAAGCTAATTCAATTAACAATGATCTCCAATACAACCCCATGGCAAGCAATACATGGTATTGCAAATACTAAATAGATAGTCAAGTAAAGGAGTGAGCATTTCAGATTAACCAAATAAACCAAAATTAAAAAGTGAAAACCAAACCAAAACCGAATTATAGGAAAACCAAAATTTTTTGTTCGGTTTTCGGTCATTTCGGTTAAAATCGAATTTCATTAAAGGGCATATATGTCTTCGTACTTGTTTTTTACTTAAAGGAGTGAGCATTCGGTTCTCTTCCTTTTCTCCATTCTCTCTCTTCTTCTTCTCTTCTATCACAAATTCTTCCTTTCTTTCTTCTCTTTCTATAATGTTTTTATATTTCGGCTGATTTCTACTTGTTACCAAATCCTAGTTAGGCTTTCTTGAAGCTGATTCATGCAGCCCTAGATCAGCCAACTGCATGAAGGAATAGAGAGCTGATTGATTATCTATAGATTGCCCAATTCTTGGATTTTTTTGTGGGATTCAGTCATCAGGAGGGTGATTTGTGATTTGGCATCAAAATCAGGAAGAACTAGAGTGAGGGGAAGAGTCCTAGTCAGGTTGGACTCTTTGTTTTTGACCTGGAGTTGGGTGCTAAGTACATTGAAGTTGATAGACACTTTATAAAATCGGAAACAACTGGAAAAGTCTGCCTACCATATGCCTCTTCTTATTCACAGATGGCTAATGTCTTTACCTAGGGAGTTACAAAGAGCAAGCTTGAACATGATCAAGGCAAGTTGGGAATGTGTGACATTTACTCCCAACTTGAGGGGGATGTTGAGGATTTTTTGTTGTTTTGCAATTAATAGTTTGTTTTTGCTTATTTGTTTTGTTTAGTTAGCTTGTTGGGACCACAGTCTATTGGTTAGAAGTTACTTAAGCAGTAGTTCATCTCTCTTTTTTGAGTTGTCAGCACCAGCCACCCTATTGAGGGCATATATCTTTGTACTTGTTTTATATTTAAAATATAAAAGCTAATGGGAGAGGGCAGCCAGCATTATTGGCTTCTCTTCCTTTTCTCCATTCTTTCTCTTCTTCTTCTCTTCTCTCACAAATTCTTCCTTTCTTCTCTTTCTATAATTTTTTATATTTCTGCTGATTTCTACCAAAAACAATGGCTGGGATGCAGCTAAATCTGATCATCCATATGGCTATGGAGTATGGAGAGGGATCTACAAAGCTTATCCTCATTTTCTCAAGGGGATCAAATACAAGGTAGGGGCAGGTAACGGGTTGAAGTTTTGGAAACACAATTGGTGCACAAACTTGCCCCTTAAGGAAGTTTTCCCAGATCTGCTTTCAATGGCTTCTGRCAAAGGTTTCAGTGGCTGCTTCTTATGTTAGCCACAGTGACTCAGTGGCTGGATACCTTCTTTTAGAAGGAATTATCAGGAGGTGCCTCAAAAGGATATGCTGATCAGAAAAGGTTTGATCTTGCCTGACATCATGTGTGCTCCATGAAACAAAGAAACAGTCATTTAATCACTTGTTCATCCACTGTAGTTTCTCCACCAGAATCTGGTCACATTTTTTCTTCAAAGCTGCATGCTTAACTGGCTAACTCAGTCAAATACCATCTTGAAAGTTCGAAACTTGGAGGAATGAATAAGGGGCGGATTCTATGGTCTGCTATTCCCCTGCCTGTGCTATGGGGCAAAGGAACAGGAGTATTTTCGACCAAAAACAGTCTCAGGAAGAGGTGCTGATCAATCAAATTGTTGAAGACCTCAGAGGATGGTTGAGCATCAACTTACATTTTAAAAACAACCTTTTTGTCTTCTTTTCTGGCCATTGACTTATTTGGGGGCTCTTAATTGTGTTCATATGTACAGAATCTTTTTGTAAAGTGAACTGACATACTTGTATACCTTTTTTTATTAATATAATTTTACTTTACCTCTCCAAAAAAAAATCTGTGGTTGATAAATTGGATAAACAAGGGGTGAACAGCGCTCAACTTTTTTCTTTTTTTTTTTTTGAGACAAGGTAAAGCAAGAATCATATCAAGAAAACCAAACATATACAACAAGATGATGTACACAGAGACTGATCAAAAAACTTCCCTGGCAGCACTATACCCCCCACCCTGTTTAAAATAAATAAAAAAAAAAAAAGATTTTCATATGCAAAAAGGGAACTGAAACTTGTATTCTTAAAGTGCAAATGGCCCATAAGCCAGGAATGCATTTTTCCCAAAATTTTCTGAAAAACAGAATCTGAAGAGCTACTCATATTTTTGAAGATTCTTGTGTTCTCCCCTGCCATAAGCACCAAAACACCACTGCTGAGACTATGTTCCAGATCAATTTTCCTCTTTGCTCAAACCGTCCACCCTCCAACCATTTATAAACTCCACTACTAATCCTTGACAACAGCTTTCCACCTCAAAAAGTTGAGCTACTCTGGACCATATTCATGGAAGACCGGGAGTAGTTGGGATGCTGGTGTATCACATTGGGCTACTTTAGCAGCACCTTGGAAAGCAATCCATAGCGTCCTTCCTCATTTCCTCAGGTTTATCAGGTATGATGTCTATTCAGGTAATTTAATTCGCTTCTGGGAAGACATTTGGTTGAGTGACCAGCCTCTAAAGGATTTGTTTCCTTCTCTATATTCCATCTCCTTGTACAATTGTTTTAACCCCTCCTATTTTGCCTTTGGGTCATAAATGGGATTTTGGGTTTTGAAGGGGATTGAGGGATGAAGTCACCTATTTGTGAGAGTTTTTGTTGCTCTTGAAGAGTCTGCTTAGAGCCTCCAAATCTGGATAGAAGGGTTTGGTGCCCAAATTCTAAAGGTCTCCTTTCCTGTGCCTCTTTTTTTAATGCTCTTTATCAGTCCCCTATCCCTCTTTCCTTTCTTACAAAGGAAGTTTGGTGYCAACCGATTCCTCCTAAAATTAATGCTTTTAGTTGGGAAGTGGCTCATGGGAAAGTTAATACTCTGGATTACTCCAAAAGAAGAGGCCTTTTTGTGTATTTCTCCAAACTGGTGCACTCTATGTAAATCTGATGGTGAATCTTGTTACCACTTATTGATCTCTTGTTCCTTTGTTACAGATATTTGGGATTGGTTTTTCTCTTTGTTAGGGTGCAGGTGGAACATGCCAATGGAGATTAAGATACTGTTTGATCCATCTACCTTTGTGTGGCCAAAGAGAAGGGGAAGAATAATGTGGAGATGCACTAGAGCATCAGTGATTTAGACCTTATGGGAGGAAAGAAATGCTAGGATCTTCCAAGAGAAGCAAAGAAGCAAACAAGAAATTATGGACTGTGTATTGACCAATGTTATACATTGGCTACTAACTTTGGATCTGTTTAGACAGTTCTCCTTTGATGATATTTGGAGGGACCGGTTGTCAGTGGCTACTAATTCAGTACAAAACGCTAAAACAAGGTTGATATGGGTACCTCCTGGTGAAGGTTTCTTGAAATTAAATTTTAATGGGAGTACTTCTGGAATTGGAGGGGTCATAAGAGATAGGGAAGGGAATCTGGTAGCACTTTTTTTCAGGACCGGTGGGGAATGAAAACTCCATAAGGGCTGAACTGTTTGCAGTCCTACAAGGTGTTCAGATTGCAAAAGAGATGAACATGGAAAACCTGGTGATTGAAGGGGATTCCAAGGTGGTGGTGGGCTGGCTAAAAGACCTGGATTCAGTGATTTGGTGCTATCAAGACGAAATGAAGAGTTCAGATGGTTATTCATCAAAAAAAAAAAAAACACAGCAGATGAGTTTTGATTATACAATGGGTGGGGAGGGAGGCTAATGCTCTGGCTGATTCATTAGCTAAGCAATAGGTAACTAGGGATCAGTTGTGTTGGGCTCAGTTGTAATTCTTGTGCTGTTTTTTTTCTTTATGAGTTAGGCTGCAGTTCTGCACCTCGTGCCTCCATCAGGGAAGCTTGTAACAGTTGCTTATCTTTACTGGTTTAATGAACCATTAAAGAATTTTTACTTATCAAAAAAAAAACGACAATAAATAAAGATTATTTATTAATTTAGTTTTAAACATCCCATGCCGAAGTGTCAAGTGGTTGATTGGTAAGGTCTCCTGATGGTTGTAGTAGAGGCTTAGGATTGAATCCAGCTTACACTAGGGTTGGGGGGATTTATGGATTTGGGGGATGATCCCCTGGTTGTGTAGCAACTTTCTAATTTTCCCATGCATCGCACAGGGCCCTGCTAGTTCTAGATTATAAGATAATTGTGGAGCACAGGTTATCAGGAAGAAAAAACACAAGTAACAAAAGTATCAACAACTTACAGTCCCTAGAGTAAGCAAGCTTTTGTTTATATATGAGCCTTCTTTTCTCCGCAATCCAGTAGTTTCAGTTTTAGAACTTTCAGACCCCGCAAGGTCAATTAAATTCTGCAAAAAAGGAAAGCAATCATACAAGGGACCAAATACACTATTCCCAAAGAAAACAAAAGAGAAAAAGAGAGTCAATAGTGTAAGCATGCACAAACACAAATAGTTGACATCATTAAAACCACTACCTCAATATTGAAATGTGAAGAAAAAGACAGACATATAGCAAGTAGTTTGTGGTATGAGAACCAATTACCAATTGAGACAAGGTCACATCTTCCTCCCCTTGATTTTCACCATGTGGGCTGCTTTCAATAGTCTGACGATAAAATATACCAGTACATTAATCTACATTTAGGTTAAGAAGCACCAAAATTGAAATCAAAATATCACAACTAACGCATTCCCACACACACACACAAATATAGAAAGACTGATTGATTCATACATACATCCATACATATATGTACATAGAAATATATATATATATATATATATATTAGGACATGTAAATATCTTTTCCCCTTTCCTTTTCGCATCGATAACACAAAACCCCTCTACTGCATCTCTTCCCCACCTAGTCACCAATAGAAAACTTGAAAAAGATGTGGCATACATACCATCTAGTAATGCTCTAAAAAGAATAGTATTGCTTAATACACATTGCATCTTGGAAAAAAAATGACTTCAGGAGATGCATACTACAATAAAATCCAAGATTTAGGATGACAGCAGAGATGGATGCATCAATTTGATCAGGCTTTAGAAGACTAGAGCCATCCTTATATTTATAATTACTAAGAACTGGTTGTGAAGTTTCTTGATTCTACTGGATTAGGCAGTAAAAAAAACCAAAACTAAACAGTCAATGCTATGAGAATCAGAACCTTTGTCATTGCTAAGCATGGAAAAATGACATTTATTGAAATATGGTGATCAGGAATTATTACCAAAGTAAAAATAGTGTGGCTCCGACTGCTAAGTAAATTAAAGTTGTTAGAACCCACATGCCTGTGCTCTGCTAAAACATTACAAATCGCAAGTATGTTAGTAAATGTCAATGCACAACAAAAGAAAAGAAAGTTGGAAACTTGGAATAATATGAAGGTAACAAMACAAAGGGAATTGCAACTCAAAATAACAGCAGTGGTTCTTAGATTTATAGGTATATCTCGGGAGAAACATAACTGGTGGTAAAGGAGTTATGGGTAATATTTTCCTGGAGGTTGGGCCCAAAGATCAGCCAATAGCTTAGCTGATGCATTAGCTAGTCAAGGGATAAATAGGAGAGTTCTTATTGGGGTATCATGCCCCATAAAAATTGAAGGTAATTAGGAGATCTATATTGGGGTTAGGTAGTTGAAGCTAGCATATCACATTAAAGGGTGCTTGGCACATTTATATTGTACACCATTTCTTTATACACTAATAAATTTTGTGGTTACCAATTAAAAAAAGAATAAGATGCTTGAATTGTAATGTTGTAGTTTAATCCTAAGGTGCTTTCTGTTGGAGGTGCTTGGCTTGCAAAGTTTGTATGCTTCTTGTATACTTTCTTTTCTTTTTATGATTTTTTCTTTTATTATTAAAAAACATTCAAGGAATGAGGCAGATAACCACAGAAAAAATAAGAGAGTATTTTCCAAAGAAACCTTAATGAACATTTTCATCTAGACAAATGTAACATTCCATCTTTGAGATAGCAGACAAAGTTCAAGTACCTTCCCCAGATGCTATCAAAGAAAGGGCATGAGCAGGGGAGAGAACAACTTCCTCTTTAATGCCCTCAACGTAAGTTCCCTGCCCATCATAAACACTCCATACATTCAGAAAACAGGAAAACTAACAGAATTTGACATTTGAGAAATAGAAGGCTATAGACTAGGCACAGAAAAGAAAAATAAGGAATCAGGGTGAGGGAGAGACCTAATAAGATATACTTGTCCAAAGTAAGGCCCACTCCAAATGCTTGTTTTAATGCCCAAGTCAGAAATAGATAAGGTATTAAAGGAGAAAAAGAAGATAAGAATAAAAATTTGCAGGATTTCTGTATGTGTGCACTCTTTGAAAAGCAAGTAGTGAAACGGTTTTCCACCTGCTAATCTCCCACCATTTTGCAGCAAGTATTTGGGGCTTTTTCTTTTCCCTGTTTGGCCCAGATGTACTCCATCAAATAATTTGATCAGCTTGTTTTGACCACCTAAGAGGAGAGACAGAATTTTGTGGAGGTGTGCTAGGGTAGCCATCAGTGCTTATGAGAGGAGACAAATGCACAAATCTTACATAAAAAAAGGCTGTTCAGTTGAAGTGATTATTGAAAATGTTAGGAGAAGTAATCCATTGGGTCATGACTTTAGAAGTCTTCAAACACTTCAAAACTGACGACATTATAACAAACTGGCAACAGGTGTCATGTTCCTCCGCATCTAGAACAGTGCAGAGTCTAATTTGGTCACCTCCAAACCCAAATTGAACCAAACTGAGTGTTGATGACTGTAGTATTAGCAACCCAGTCACATCTGGTATAGGAGGCATTTTTAGAAATTCGAGGGGAAGCCAATTGGCAGTTTATTCAGGCTGGTGATTCAAAAATGGCAGAAACCATGGCAGTAGTACAAGGGCTTCAGCTGGCCAAATCTCTGAACTTCAAGGATATTTTGATAGAAGGGGATGCACAGATTATTATAGGTGGTCGAAGAATGAGGAGATTGGAGCTTGGAGAAACAGTATATGATGAGGGAGATAAAAAATCTAGCAGCAGAATTGAGAACTACATACATTCAAACTCCAAGGTCAGCAAACAATATGGCTGATGGATTAGACAAATTAGGGGTTAATAAAATCAAAGTTGGTTGTTTTGGGGGGATTCTAAGGGGTATGATATTATACACTGTAAATGTAAGAAGACTAGCTATCTTAGTGGATGTAAGTTCCATGATGTTCATATTGCCTAATTTCTTTAAAATGGATAAGTGGCAACTCCTAACCTATATCTTGGGGTGCTTGGACCTCATGTACATATTCGTTCTTTTGATAGTAATTAATAAAATCCCACCTGTTACCAATCAAAAAATTAAAAAACATAAAAAAAAACACCACCTATCACTTCCTTGCTCCTCTCAAGTCTCAAGATACCTTAACTGCCCAGCCTCCAATTTCAAAAATCACTGAAGCTTCTCCACCCTCTTCATGTCCATGAATAAATCAAGTTCTTAATTAATGCTATATTTCTAACTAAGAAAAGGAAGATGGAAATGAGAAATCATCAACTTGTTCTGTTTTATTGCCTCAATGACCATCCACACGCTTATGGATTCAGTCAAGTAGATATAATGCCCCATCTTCAACCAGGGGATGATATGTTATATGCATATAAAAAGAAGTACCTGAGCATCTTCCCGTATTCTTAGATTCTGCCCTGTGGGATCAAGCAAGTCATTAATAACCTGGAAAAAAGAATTAAACATTAAAGATTAAATAATAGCACATTAGAAAATAGTACATCCAGAGAACAAGCTTACTTAGTTGGGGTTGGGGTTGGGCCATGCCAAGATCAGCTTAAGCACATCCAGAGAACAAGCTTACTTAGCCCAAACTGATCTCAGCCTAACTCAATTCATTCCAATATAGTAATCTTAATCTAATTTATAATTCTGCACCTACCAAATATTTACCATTACAAATATTGTCATTACCATTCCCAAACTATGAGGAGATATTACCATTACCTATCAAAAATAACAATTCTACATTTCCCAAGGTCCTGGAAAGACATAAATCTCCAACAATATGATGCAGATATGCAATAACCATGTATTCAGTACGAGGAAATTGTAAATGAAAATGTGGCTATAATGTGGGCAAAAATCTGTTTCTTTAATGAAATGTCTACAAATAGAATCATAGCCAATAACTTATAACCATCATTTTGGATTTTCAGCTTTTTATTAAACAACACCTTCCTCGTTCTTAACAGAAACAGAGAAATTCAGTTGAATAGGAAGAAAACATGAGCATTAAGCAAATAAATGCCACCAAGATCAAAATAGAAATGTGCTGACCTCATTGTATATTTCCAGATAAGAAACACGAAGAAGAAATTCCCGCCCAGGAGTCTAAGACATATGTCAACTTATGTTAGTTACAGAAGGGGAGGTGCATTAAAAACCATCATCTGTCCCATTAAAAATCACTCTACCTCTTGTATAATTCCAAAAACATCTTTCACCGCCAAGGGAATGATTCCAGGTGATTTTTGCTCTCCCTAAAAGTGCAAGAATACAAATATGAAATGCACATGGATTTCAAATTTCAAAGTACCAAACATTTAAGTAGTAATGCAAAATCTGTAAGTGCAATACAGAAAGAGCTGATAAATTTTTCTACATGAATAATTAACTATCAGGCATGTAAAGTTGGGATTTTTTTCTTTTCTTGATGAGTAATCAAGAATTTTATTAAGAAGTGCAATTATAGATATGTACAAAGACAGGGTAGCCAGGTCCCTAAGAAAGCTCCTAACCATACTAGCCTCTACATCCAAAACAGAAAGCAACATTTTTATCAGTAAACAGAGAGTAATTTAAGTACAAAAATATCTCTTTCTAAAATTATTACTGTTTGATAACTGCTGAAGTTTTTGAACAAATGACTTATTACTTTGTCTTTTTAGAAGATAAGATTATTAAACAATAAAATATTCAAGGGTATAGTAATCTACCCAATTTCAGCTTCAGCCATTAAGAACCCACAGCTCTTAAAAACTTGTTCACTAAAGGACCAAGCAATAAGTTTTTCATTTCACCCATTTCATCTGTGTTACCAAACGGCCCATTAATCTCTTTCTCATACTACAGAAATGAAACCACATGATAGGGATCAATAAAAAGTCAGTACTATGTCAATAGAATGTGATTGTCTCATTAAGTAGTATGCTAGAGAAAAATTTGAAGTATAGCAAGTTACCTGCATCAGGTTTTGAGGACAAAACTAACACGGACAAGTATAGATGATGATGATAACTGTCCAGATTGACCCCAGTTTTCAACAATCAGATCCCTTATCCCAAGCAAAGCAGCATTTTGACAAATTGGCATATCAAGAGGAGATCAATGGAGGCAGAGGTTGCTGGTTTTATGGTTGCAAAAGGGAGACAAAGTTACTAAGTTCTCCCACAAAATGGTAAGTGCAAGGAGGGAAAACGCTATCAAAAGATTGAAGATGTGTTGAAGATATAGTCAGTTTTGTGTTGTTTTAAGAGTAGCAGTTTTATGTTAATTGTTAGATAGGAAGTGAGGACCACAGCAGTTATGTGAGTCCAAATTTTATTATTTATTTGAGTCTTTTATGTGCTTTTTAATGTTTTTCCGCCCTATAAGGGCATAGTAGTCTTTGTACTCCTCTTATATTTCTAATATAAATATTAAGTGAAGGGGGYGGCCATATTATTGCTTCTTTTCTTTCTCAAGTCCTCTTCTTCTCTCTTCCTTCTCTCTTCAAGAAAATTCTCTTTTCTTTCATATATTTTTTAATTCATCAGAACTTCGGCTAGGGTTCTTGAAGCATTCTCATGCAGCCCTAGATTGGCCAACTGCATGAAGTAATAAAAGGCTGATCGATCTACTGTAGATTGCCCAGTTCTTGGATTTTTTGGTGGGATCTAGTCATCAGGAAGGTGATCTTCATTTTGGCATCAAAATCAAGAAGAACTGGAATACAGGGAAGAGTCCTAGAAAAGCTGGACTCTTGGTTTTTAATCTGATCTTGGGCACTCAGATATCGTTAGATTTCTTTTTTTTTCTGTAGAGGGTGGTTAGGTTTCTGGAGTTTTCTAGGCCTCTTGGAGTGGCCGATTCACTCTTCTCTCTGTTGGGAGACGTTGGGAGGAGAGAGATTTCTCTCCAGATAGAGTTTTCTTCTTGCAGAAGGGTTTGTTACTGTGTGTGGTTTTGAATTGTTCTTGGAGGCTCTCAACCTATTTCTTTCTTACTATTAAATTGTTTGAAGTAAGATGGAAGGTTGGAGTACCGAGCTGAAATCCACCGGTACCATGGGACTGGGCATTGGAGATAGTAGTGATATTTTTTGGTCTGGAATCATTACTACAATAAAGCTTGATGGTACAAACTATTTAGAATGGGCACAATCAGCCAAACCATTGGTGCCTGTGGAAAATTAGGGTACATCACTGGGGAGGAGAAGAAACCTAATATAGATTCTTCTCGATGGGTACAGGAGAATTACATGGTGATGTCCTGGCTATGTAATTCTATGTTACCTCATATTGGCAAAAATTTTCTATGGGCTAATACTGCAAAGGAGATTTGAGATGGAGTGACTAAAACCTATTCTCATAAGCAAAATGTAGCCAGAGCCTATCGGTTAAGGAATCAGGTGATTACTATAAAACAGGGAGATAAACCTCTTGCCATTTATTTCGCCATGTTGAAAACCCTTTGGCAGGAGATCGATCACTTTGAAACTATGATGTGGGAAAGTATAAATGATGCAGCAACTTATCAGAAACTGGTAGAGAAAAATAGGGTTTTTGGGTTCTTGGCAGGACTGAACCCTAAATTCGACATTGCTAGGCAGCATATCCTTTCTAGGGAGAGTGTGACACTCTCTCAAGCCTATGCCTTTGTTTCTGGAGAAGAGAGCAGGAGGAATGTCATGTTGAGACAGCCTGGGATTGACCAGTCTGCTAGGGGTGGATTAGAGTCGAGCCAAGCCGAGCCGAATAGTACAAGGCTTGAGCTCAGCTCGAGACTGTTCTACAAGGCTTGAGCTCGAGCTTGGCTCGAGTCAAAAACTCGTAAGTTTGATCTCAGCTTAAATCAAGCTCGATTTTGAGAAAAAATGTTTTATAAAATAAAAAATTATATATAAAAATATTTTTTATTTGATATTTAAAAAATTAAGAATTATAACATTTTTATTATATATATTATTCTCTATAATTTATATATAATTTTTTTCTATAATTTTTTATTATATATATATATATTCAAGCCGGCTCGCGAGCCGAGCTCTATTAGACTCGAGCTCAGCTCGTTTCTTAATCGATCCTGTGAATTGGGCTCAAGCTCGGCTCAAAGCTCGCTTGAAACCGAGCCGAACTCGAGTAGCTCGTGAAGAGCTCGACTCGTTGCCACCCCTACAGTCTACTATGGTTACTACAACCAAACCTAAGTCGAATGGAGACAGGGGGAGCAGTGAAACTAGGAGGGAGGATAAGAAGGGACTTGGTGTGTAATTATTATAAGAAGCCTAAGCATACCAAACACTTGTTAGAAGCTCCATCCACATCTCATACCTACTCGGATCAAGAACAAGAAGGGAAATGCAAATGTGGCCACTACAGGAGACTCTTCAGCACCCTTTTCCCAAACTGATTGGGAATCCATTGCAGTAGCAACAGTTAGAACAGAGTTGGAGAGGTTTGGACAGCTTATGAGTAAGAAGATACAACTAGTTCTTGCCTTTCAGATGGACAACAGAGTGCAGGAGCCAACTACACCACTTCTTTTGCTCATACAGGTAGTTCATATGCAACTACAAATTTTGCATCCTCTTTAGGTAAGGAGGGACCTCCCTGAATTATAGACTTAGGAGCATCTAAGCACATGACTAATGTACCTACCCTTTTCAGTTCTTATTAGTTGTACTCTAGTAGAGACAGTCTCTACAGCAGATGGTTCACATATTCCCATTGCTGGGAAGGGGACAGTTAGAATGACCGATGACATTACTTTATCCTCTGTCCTACATGTCCCTAAACTTCATACCAACCTACTTTATGTTAGTTCTTTAACAAATAAATTGAATTGTTCGGTGACCTTTCTTCCTGGTAATTGTGTTTTGCAAGATCTGGAGTCAAAGAAGATGATTGGGAGTGGTCATGAGGTGAATGGAGTCAACCTTCTAGATGAGATTCCGAGACATCAGAGCCACCATGTTAGCAGCAACAATAGTAGTGGATCAGAGTCAATGAATCAAATTATGCTCTAGCATAATCGGTTGGGTCATCTTTCTTTTAGTTCATTAAAATTTATTTTTCCAAAGYTGTTTGAGTTTGTCCAGTTATCTACCTTGGAGTGTGAGTGTTGTCAGTTGGAAAACATTATAGACATTTTTTTAAACCAATTAATAAAAGAAGTGCTTTTGCTTTTTATGTTATTCACATTGATGTATGGGGACCATATCATATTCCTTCTATGGGTGGTTACCATTATTTCCTCTTGTTTGTGGATAATTATACACGGTATTCTTGGACATATTTGATGAGATCCTGGGATGAAGTTCCTAACTTGGTACACAGTTCCACCAAATGGTTCTCACACAATTTGAAGTGAGAACTAAGGCCTTCAGATCAGATAATGCCAGAGTATTTTGAGAAGGATTTGACCACATATTTTTTGGAGCATGGTATAATTCATCAAAGCAGTTGTGCATATACACCACAATAAAATGGAGTAGCAAAGAGAAAAAATAGACACATTGTAGAGGTGGCAAGAAATCTTATGGTGTGTGCTTCAGTTCCTATCCATTTCTGGGGAGATGCAATTCTTATAGTCGTACACTTAATTAACCATGTTCCTTCACGAACWYTGGGGTTTAAGGCACCATTTAGTCTTCTTTATCCGAATGGGGTTCCTTTGTTCACATTCTTGGCCCCCATCGCAAGAAATTGGATTCTAAGGCCAAGAAATGTGTTTTCCTTGGGTATGCTCAGAACCAAAAGGGGTATTGTTGTTATGACCCTATGTCGAGTAGATTTGTCACTATGCATGTTACTTTTTTTGAGTCCACCTTTTTCTCGAGTTGTTCTCCTCGGGGGGAGAGTCTTGGGGAGGAGAACTCACAGTCTGTTCCTCTTCATATTTCCTTTGTGCCCCCAGTTTTACCATCTGCACCTCCATCAGTTTCATTACCTAAGCCACTACGGGCAGCCTCACAGAAATATCAGCGCCATCAGACGATGGTTGACTCCACACATGCTCAACCCACACCACTCTCCATCAGTCCTTCCAAGGCTCCAGATTCAGCAGATACAGTTCCAAGTATTCCCCTTGAGCCTGAGCCTGTTATTTTTTCTAATGATAATGTTATTGTACCTAACATTATTTTTGCAGTTGATCCCACTGACCTTGATCTTCCCATTACACTTCGCAAAGGGAAGAGAAAGTGTACAGCCCATTGCATTTCATACCATCTCTCCTACAATGCCTTATCACCCTCCTACCGAGCTTTCCTTTCTTCCCTAGATTTTGTGTTTATACCCAGGAATGTTACTGAGGCTCTCTCTAAACCTGAGTGGAAAACAGCCATGCAAGAAGAGATGGAAGCCTTGGTTAAAAACCAAACTTGGGAAATAGTTGATCTTCCTCCAGAAAAGGAGACAGTCGGATGTAGATGGGTGTTCACTGTGAAATACAGGGTCGATGGCAGGATAGAGAGGTACAAGGCAAGGTTGGTTGCAAAAGGGTATACTTAGACCTATGGTGTTGATTATCTGGAAACCTTTGCACCGATAACTAAGATGAGTTCAATTCGTATCCTTTTATCTCTGGCAGCCACCTATTCATGGCCCTTGTTTCAACTTGATGTCAAAAATGCTTTCCTCAATGGTGATTTACAGGAGGAGGTATATATGGACATTCCATTAGGCTTTTATGAAAATGTTGGTATAGGAAAGGTGTGCAAACTCAGAAAATCTCTGTATGGCCTGAAACAATCACCTAGGGATTGGTTTGACAGGTTCAGAGGGACACTTATCCGTTTTGGATACACTCAAACCCAGTTTGATCGCACCCTCTTTGTGAAGAGGAGAGATGCTCTGGTGTCAATTCCAATTGTGTATGTGGATGATATAGTGATTACAGGAAATGATCTGGAGGAGATTGATGATCTCAAAAAATCACTGCAACAAGAATTTGAGATTAAAGATCTTAGTGAGCTCAAATACTTCTTGGGGATTGAAGTTGCAAGATCCAAGCATGGGATCTTCATTTCTCAGAAAAAGTATGTACTTGACTTGCTGCGAGAGACTGGGAAGTTGGAGACCAAACCAACCAACACTCCTATTGATTCAAATCATATAATTAATGCTATGGATGGTGAGTTGGTAAAAGATGTGGGGATATATCAAAGAATGGTGAGCCGATTGTTATATTTGTGTATGACACAACCAGATATTTCCTATGCCATTAGTGTTGTGAGTCAATACATGCATGCACCTCGGGTTCAGCACTGGGAAACTATTAAGAGAATACTTGCATACCTAAAGAAGCACCCCTGCAGAGGTACCATTTTCTCAAATCATGAAAATTTGAAGCTAGAATCCTATAAAGATGTAGACTGGCAGGTTGTTTAGATGACAGGAGATCTACATCAGGAGTATGTACCTTTGTAGGTGGAAACTTGATCTCATTGAAGAGTAAAAAACAAGCAGGTGTGGCTAGGTCAAGTGCAGAGGCTGAGTATAGATCCATGGCTCATGGTGTCTCGAAACTACTTTGGGTTAGATCCCTATTAAGCGAGATTGGGGTAAAAGCAGAGGAACCTATGATGCTATACTGTGACAATCAGGCTGCAAAAGGTTCAAAATATCAATACGCCCGATACGCCCCTACCGGCGTATCGGGCGAATCGATACCTTTTCTTTTTACTTTTTTTTTTTTTCAAAACCGGTTTAGGGCTCCTCCACCCCCTAAACCAGTCAAACCCCCGATACACCCACTGTAGGGGCATATCGAAGAGGTCCCGGAACGATACGGATCAGCCAATACGTAACGATTTTTTGAACCTTGGCTGCAATCAATATTGCCCACAATCCAATTCAGCATGACAGGACAAAACACATTTAAGTTGATAGGCACTTCATAAGAGAAAGGGTAACAACCGGAGAAGTTTGCTTGCCTTATGTCTCTTCAAAGTTGCAGTTGGCTGATGTCCTCACTAAAGGGGTTGCAAAGAACAAGCTTGAACATGATCTACGCAAGTTGGAAATGTGTGACATTTACTCCCAACTTGTTGAAGATTTAGTCAGTTTTGTATTGTTTTAAGAGTAGCTGTTTTATGTTAATTGTTAGATAGGAAGTGGGGACCACAGCAGTTATGTGAGTCCAAATTTTATTATTTATTTGAGTCTTTTATGTGTTTTTTAATCTTTTGCCGCCCTATAAGGGCATGATAGTCTTTGTACTCATATTTCTAATATAAATATTAAGTGAAGGGGGCGGCCATATTACTGGTCTCTTTTCTTTCTCAAGTCCTCTTCTTCTCTCTTCCTTCTCTCTTCAAGAAAATTCTCTTTTCTTTCATACTTTTTTTAATTCAGCAGATATATACTAGATGAATGATGAAATTTTGGAGGATGAAGGGAGCATTAGGGAGACTATTGTGAAGTTCTATTCAAACCCCTATAAAGGAAAGTGGAAGAAAGGCCTAAACTGAATGACAGAGATTGGGAACATACTAATAAGCAAAAGATGGAACTATATAGAAGCTTCTCCAAGGAAGAGCTGCTAGAGGCTATTATGGGGATGGAGAGTGATAAAGCACCTGGGCCAGATAGTTTCACAATGGAATTATACACCAAATGTTGGGGTACTGTTAAAAATGATTTAATGAAAGTTTTTGAAGGTTTCCATGATAAAGCAGCCCTGGAAAGGAGCTTAAACTCAAAGGTGCTGGCTGTAAGAATGAGAATGGTGTTGGGTAGGATTACTATTGAAACTCAAGGAATTGTATAGAGGGAAGACAAATGGTGGATGGGGTCTTCACAGCAAACGAGTTGATACACTCAAGATTGAGTAATGGGAGGGCAAGAATGCTGTGTAATAAATTGACTTGGGGAAGGCTTACAACCACCTAAATTAGCAGTTTTTGGATTATATCATAAAGAGTGAGTTTTGGCTCAAAATGGAGGAACTGAGTGAAGGCATGTCTGAATACACCTTCTTTCTCAGTCTTGGTGAATGGAGTGGCATGTTTCACCAGCTCTAGAGTAATTAGACAAGGGACCAACTATCCCCTTATCTATTCATTTGTGTCAATAGAAGCACTAAGCAGGACGATAGAAAGGGCCATGGCTGGAGGTTTTGTGGAAGGCTTCAAAGTGGGGGATCCCCCCTAACCAAGTTGAAGTAGCCCTCCTACAGTTCACAGATGAGACTATTTTTTGCAAAGCTAGTTATGAGCTGCTAGACAATGTGGTGGCAATGATGAAATGGTTCGAAGTAGTATCAGGTCTCCATCTTAACAATTATAAATCTGAAGTGAAGGATGTGGGCTGAAGATTGTGGGTGTAGGGTTGGAAAGCTGCCAGCTAGAAATCTGTGTTTGCCTTAGGATGCCAAATATACAAATAAATCCATTTGGGAACCAGTAATAGAAAGACTGGAGAAAAGGCTGGCAACATGGAAGTCTAAATATCTCTCAAAAGGGGCAAAGCTAACATTGGTGAAAGCTGCCCTATCTCTCTTCCATTATATCTCTTGTTTCTGTTCCCTATTCCGGCATCAATAGCAAATGCAATAGAAAGAACATTTCTGTGGAGGGGGTGGAAAGATGAAAGGAATCATATTGATCAGAAAAAAAAAAAAAGAGAGAGAAATGGAATTATCATTTGGTGAATTGAAGGAAGGTATTTACACCTAAAAAGGAATTGAGGTTTGGGGATTAGGAGGGTGAGGGAGGGAAAATGCTGCTCTATTAGGCAAGTAGTTTTGGAGGTTTAATAATCAACAGGGCAATCTTTGGAAGAGGATTATTAAAGTATGGATGCAGAAATATGGAGTGGGGCCCTGGTAAGGTGAGACAACCCTTTGACTGTGCTGTTTGGAAGGGAGTGGATAAGATCTAGTGATCTACAACAGTTAGTGTAAAGGTTTAAAGTACGTAGTAAGTAACAGACAGAAAATCAGGTTTGGAAGGACTGCTGGTGTGAGGAAAGACCTCAAAAGGACCTTTTCCTACTCAGTTTGATCTGGCTGTTGATAAGGAGGCAGCTGTTGCTGAGTTTCACCAAATGCAGAATGGTATTATAGTATGAAGCCCCACCTTCAGGAGAAATTTGAATGATAAATGATTGGGATGTGCCTCCAATGATGGACCTGCTTTAGAAACACTTCAGCACTTTTTGTGCAATATTCATCAAAAAAAGAGTGGTGTGCAACCGTGCCTTCTGAGATAGCCTTCTTTGTAAGGTTGTCTGCTTTAGATACAATTTTGACTTAGATAATTTGGTTAGAAGAGGTATGCAGGTAGTCTATTTAGAGTGTGCTCTCTGTAAAGAAAGCTTGGAGATTGTCAGCCATCTACTGCTTGTCTAATTCGGTTTATTGTAAGTTCTCCCACAGAGTATGGACAAAATGGCAGGATTGTTTGCAGTTAAGGATGCTTCCCTGTCTCAATTGCAGATTTTTTAAAGGGTAGGTACTTGAGGGGATTGAGAAAGCATGGGAAAGTAGCTTGGAGTAATACATGCAGTAATGTTTTGGCCCTTGTGGAAGGAAAGAAACACCAGGATTTTTGAAAATAAATAAAGTACAGAAGTACTAACAGAATTATGGGAGGTGTTAAGTTAGTGAACCACAAGTTGTTTAGAGGAAGGAATACTACCACTATTTTTTTAATACGAGACACTTTTTGTAATCAATCATGATCTGATTCCCTAGTGTAAAGTGAATAGTCTTGTATTTCCCCATGTACAGCAACCTGTTATACAGGGTTTTTTTTATTTTGATATTAATTAAGACACCAACTCAATTTTGAAATGAATGGTTGATTGATTTAACTTGTAACCCAATCAACTTTGAGGTAGACCTGATAATTGAGATTCTGTAGCTCTGATTGTGGGATATGTCATAACTCGTAACTCATAATCATGAACCTAAATCCTATAATGCATTAGAGAAATTTTGTACCTTTCCTACTTTAATTGGATTTGTGAGCAAAGACATACTTGAGGAAACCATACTACCAAAGCATGTGTTTGTTAATGCCACTGTCACCAGAGAAATTTTGTCCTACATGCACTTATGTTTTTTAAATCAGTCATGTTCTTCTCTTCTTTGAAACAATTTCCATATGAAAAAAAAGAAGTTTCCTACTTATCAAAAAATAAAAGAAAAAAAGAAGCTTCCTGCATGTTTTGGCATAACAATTTACCATATTTAATTCTTAGATTTAGTAGTTACTTTCTGAGTTTCAAGTAACACTGTCATTTGGTTGATGGATTTTGATTAAAATGTGAATATGACATATTTGTGTTTGCCCTGGTTCAGCTGCTCCTGTTTCTACTTCTACAACAAAAAAAAAAAACAAGGAATTCTATTATGTTTGAGATTTTTCTTATTGGAAACACATGTCCTAGAATTTATTCCCCAAAAGTTGATTGCCATCATGGAATTCCATTTTTAAGAGCCCTTGATATAGCCAAATAACTAGAGAAGGGACTTACATGCATTGTATGAGTCTTTCCACTGCTAGTAACACCATAAGCAAATACTGTGCCTACACAAAGAAATGAAATTGTCATTAGCAAAACCATAAACTGTTACAGAAAAACGCTAAGCAAATTTCACCACGCATTATGATGTATGAAACTCTATCTGCCTATGGCAGAAGAGAGCTAGAGAACATTGGCAGCAACAGCAGCCCAATATAACTTTAAAGTTCTCTTTTATTTTCTTATTTTTGTTGTAACAAATCACAAATGTAAAACTTAAGATTAAAATAAATCGAGTGCTTTAACTCCTAAATATAGAACAAGTACATGGTATCCATTACTCCAGTGACCCAGTCTGAGTTAAATCAAGTTCTTTGGAAGTTCAATATTCTCTTAAACAACATAGAAGATTTTTTTTTTTGATGAATTAAAACAACATAGAAGATTCATATGTAATCTCACAAAGGTTTTAGAAAAGAGAAAAAACCAAACACAACAGATGGAGACAAAATCCATTCCAAAACCTCATTTTCACAAGTTTTATTATCACTAAGGTCCTTGCAGATGACATGAGGGGTGGTTTGTCATGTTTGTATATTCAATCTATCTTTTTAATTATCTAARYAATGTTGTTAAAATCTTGCAACCTACGATATGATTCACAATTTGAATCATGAATCCCAAGGGTTTCGATTCAAATCTTATGTCTGAATCCTTTTCTGCAAAAATCTTAAAATTTTTGTTTGAGTCCTAGGATTTGATTCATAAATCTTACAATCCATACAACTCCTACAAAGGGTTCCTTGGAGGTATCTAAAAGTCAGGGGAAGTATTAACATTGTCAATAAAGTTGCATATAGTATTAGATAATTTCCCCTTACTTTTTGTTGACCTTAATTGTCTATCTATGTTACACTTGGACCTCTTTCTCACTTATCTTCATCAGTATATTTTCTTTCTTATTGTTGAGAGAAAAGAGAGTGAAAGATTTCCAATGCAGGAAATTTGGTACTGGCCAGTGCCACATAAAATTAGGGATTAGTGGCAGTTGTCCCCACTTGTATTCTCTCTTTGTTTGGCATTGGCAAGTGGAGAGTTGTCTTATCATCCAACAATCTTTTGCTCATCTGCTACTTCAATTTGGGAAAACGATCTTTTCTTTGTTTGGTTGCAGGTGGTCCACCCCTTTGGAAAGACTATATAAGACTTTTTTTTGCCCTATCAAGAAAAGGAGGGAGAACACTTTGGAGATATGGTAGAGAAGCTGCTTTTGGCCTACGTAGAAGGAGAGAAATGGAAAGATATTCTTGAATAAGGCAAGGCATAAAGAAGAGATTATGGAAAACAATCTGGTTAAAGTTTGCCATTGGGTCAGGATTCTAAAGTCCTTTGACAACTCCATGGAGAGTTGCAACAAATGTACAAATAGGGGCTAGGCTTAACACCAAGTCTTTGTAGGCTATAAATGTAAAATAAAATGGTGATACTACCACCTATTGGTATTGGGCTGCCTGGAGTGGTTTATAGTTAAATTTCATAATCAATGAAATTTAAAGTTACCAATAATGAGAGAGAAAGAGATGCACTGGAATCTACATTAAAAAATTGCTGATGTAATGGATCAATTAAATGAATCTTCCTTATAACAAAATCAGCATATAAATCTTGAAGAAAAACAAAACTTTTTGTATGACAGCATCAAGAACGCAGAAACAATTTCTCTAACCACGTATACCATCTGAACTGTCAAATAGAAAACCAGAAGAATTTTATAAATGAGAATATAGCATGATATTGCAGCGCTTATGAATATGTTATGGCATAGTAGTCAAATAACACGAAACTCATGCAGGGTCTTTCATGATACCTCAAGCCTCTAAAAATAAATAAAAAATGAATTTATGATTTAATGGTACTTTAAATTTCATTTACTAGAACCTGATAAACCAAAACAAATAAAGATTACCATTTATTCCTTGCATGGCACCACTTACAACATGCTGAGCAGCAACATCATAAACATGGCGAGTCGTTGTTGCTGGTCCAAATACTCTATCTGCAAAACCAATAACATTTTTTTATGCTTGAAACAAAGACAGTAAGAAAGGAGCCAATACTTGGTGCAATGGTAAAATAACAGCCTGGCAAGAGTGAGAACACATGTTCAAGTCTGAAAGCAGCCATAAAATGCCAAAGATTAGGTCTGTATACAGCCACCCCTCCCAAGACCACAGATGGCCAGGACCAATATCAAGTAATGATCCTTTTAGAACAAAAATAGCAATAACGGAATACCTTCAGAGAAATAAAATATTGTATCAAAGTTTGAAAAGATGTCCTTAAGCTTACAAGGACAAGTTTCCACGATATCCTAATGTAAAACAGTTGTGGATGGCTGCATGGTGTAACAGTTATGGATGACAAGGAACGTAGAGGTGGAGGAAAATATCCTTTTAGATGTGGCCATACCTATTCAGAAAGCCAAGTACATTCTATTAAGAAGACACAGAAGATTGTTCAATCTCTCATATGATATGTGAAGGGCACCACTGGTTGTGTTATGTTTCATCAGGTCAGTGACTTTAAACTTATCTAAGGTTTAGGACTCGAGGCAAGGCCTACAGAAAAGACCCTGAGATTCACCCTTCAGGCTCACACCTTAAAATGAAAGGGGCATGCTCATATGTTGATATGCTATATCAATGGTATTTCATGCATTAACAGAAGTAGGGATCTCATCACAAGACCAAGTTAAAGACCACTTCTAAGTGTTCGATCTTTATGTGTGTCTGATCTGTTCAAATTAATTATTTAATTTTAACACCCATTTAAGGTTTTCTTTCACATTAATAGCTTTCTAATAGTCTCAAAGAGTGTTTAGAAGTGCAGTTAGTTTATTCAAGGTATTAATGCTTTATACGCCTTCTTATAAGATTATTAATCCATTTATACATTTTCTTATGTAAAACCACATTCCTTTTGTGCATATATATGAATGTACATATGCATGTTAGGATTTATGCATTGAATCTCAAAGCAATTAAGTCTCTTTTGGGCAGTTCCCACTAGAAAGATAATACTATTATTCTTTGGGGGCTTTTCTTGTGGTACAAGGAAAAGGGTCCTAGTACATTTATGATTTGGGGGTATTTTTTAAGTGAGACTTAAGTCCTCCATAAGAGGTTCTCCAAAGAAAGTTCCTTGTTAGGTGTTTGGGTTCTAAATAATTCAGGTCCAGCATTTTAGATTCTTGGGCTTTTGGAGTAAGGATCCCTTTGTGAGATAGGGAACCGTGTTTTGATATCAAAAGAATGTGTCTCTTGAAAAGAACATTGATTTGGGGCAAGTGTTTCCGTTACCAAAGGAACTTCATTTTGGCTCTATGTTGGGTTTGACTTCCCATCAAATCATTTTTGAAGCTCTTGGCCCATGAACAAAGACATCTCATCAAATCATGTAAACTTGTTTTCATGAAGGGTTTGTTCATTTTCAATTTTTCCCCATATTATTCAGTGTTGCAGCCATGGATCAAAGTAGTGATACTCTAAATATGCAAAATTTGAGTATTGAGAGTTTCAAATGAACCAAAATCATATTTTTTTAATGTTTGGCCTGATATTTTGTCAGATCTGTTGTCACATCACATAATATCATCTAAAACAAACCAAATCCTTATACCTTTAGTATTTAGCGTATCAGCAACCTCAAGATACGATATGATACACCCAATATGGGGTGCATCATATCGATACTTTGAACCTTGGTTGCAGCAGACATGGGAGTTGAAATCCAATGCATGTACAAGAGTCTGGCTCAAGAAAGCGAAAAAATTTGGAGTTTAGACTTGCAGACATGTCTACAGAAAAGTATATACTTATTAAAATAGTCCATATTCTTTGAATTCTAACATGATATGCCTACAGATAAAGGTCTAAGATGCTTTCTTCGTTATTAACTAGCATTTTATAGGAAAAAGTGTTATTCATCATGTACATTAGCTGTTCACTTGCGTCAAATAAACTAGCAGAAAAAGGATATTGTTTTTTTTTATAGATGTAGCAGAAAAAGGATATTGTTTTTTTTTTATAGATGTAGCAGAAAAAGGATATTGTTTTTTTTTTATAGATGTAGCAGAAAAAGGATATTGTTACATGGAAGCACCCCTTAAGAATCAATGAAGTGTTGAAATCCAAGTATCCAACACATGTCACATACAAACACTTCATCCATTGAAATTCATGAGGACTGATAATCGTGCATCCAGCCATCCACACAACAAATAGAATTAGAGCTTTGAGGTTTGAGTGCAATTCCTATGGAGGTTTCAACCGCAAGGTTCAAGGTGGAGAAATAGCATAGTGATTTGTGCTTTAGATACAGGGACCCCAAGCTGGGGATGTTTCTATATTAGATAGTACAAGTATGCCACCTTTCACAACATGGATATGAAATACATAGTTACAACTACAATTGTCTCAATTCATAAGAAAGGAACCTTCTGTCACACATACACACAGAAAGGTCAAACTACGGTAGCTATAACATCCATATAAGTATATCAAAAAAAATTGAGATCCAATATGTTCAGAGCAGAAACATTTTTTACAAGTTATCAGTATAACTATTCTATATCTAGGCCGGTAACTTAGCCTCCCATTTTTCTGCTGCGATATAAGCTCATTATATTGCATAGCACTCTCTCTCTTATACTCAAAAGCATGTCTTCAGTAATTTCATATAGCTGTTTTGGAAAATAAACAACCAAATAATCAAGTCACTCTCCAACACCTTTGTGTTATCAACCATGATAGAACTCTCTGGCTGCAGTAGTGCAGTTGAAAATTTTTCATTAAAAGAATATAAGGCTATTACAAGGAAACTTTTTTTATCCGTGCTATGACAAGGAAACGTTATAAGATATTACCACCAACAAAAGAAAAACTGACAAAAACCCCTACACTGCCTAGAAATAACAAAACCCTGAAAATAAGCTCTCTCTCCCTTCTTTATACAATTTAGTTGTTTGCCTTTTTAAGTTGGGAGAAAAAAAAGTTTTAAATATATAGTTTGTTGTTGTGCTCATTCATGTTCATTTTGAATTGAATCCTAGGGACTTAAACTCTACAGTGGATGGATTAGCCAGAAATGAGGTCAATAGGCAAAGGACTTGAAATGGAGTTAATTGCCACAGATGTTGTGCGCATTTATATAGCATTGATGGACCATCGTTTTTTTTGTATAATGTCCATCTATCTTTCTTTTTTTTTTTGTAACTTAACTCATATTTTAATAGAATTCTCTCTTTGATCATTACCACTTAAAAAATGGCAAGCAAAGCATGCATTCCATCATCAGTTACATTCTTCCTCTTGGTGCTGAGAAGTACCAATAAGGTTTCTAATCATCCTCCAAATAGCATAGTTATTTCTCACAAAACTCGGCTGCCTCCTAATCAAATTGCCATGACTAAATTTCTAGGAATAGAAGATGATGCATAGCACCATAGGGGTAGTGAACCGTTTCCACAGGAGTTGAACAAAATTGAGGAGGCTTCCATCTGTTTTGGTGGTGATTCAGATTGTCCAATAGTCAATTTGGAGGCATTAGAAAACATGATATATTTATCACTTTTTTGAAGAGTAAAAAGAAATTGCATTAATCAAAAGAAAAATTACAGTCAAGAGGTGACAAGATGGCACCTAATCGTACAAAACAGAATTAGAACCACAAACTGAAAACCGAGAGGCATTACAAATGAAATTCAGGAACATTCCAAAAATTCTCCCCCAGATCTGATTACTAACTTGAGCAAATTCTGGGAGCACCCAAGCCCAGTCCACTAGTTCCCCACCATAGCCACAAGTGATTGAGTATTTTTAGATTTATCTTGAAAAACTCTTCTGTTCGTTTCATTCCAGAGGACCCAGCAAACAGAAAAAGGTATGCAACTCCATATTATCTTTGCTTAATTGCTCACTCCGATTCTTGGCCAGACTGAGAAAAGTTCTTCGGCTTATTCACCTATTTTTCTGCTACCTCCACTTCTTATATCCAAACACCCATCTTTCTGCTTATTCTCCTATTTTTCACATAAAGGTCTCTTCAGAAATTCACTGAAATGGAACCAAATTTGGAAGCATTTTTTTATAATCCTCTTGATCAGAAACACAGAAATTCATTCATTCATTAATAAAAAAGAGAAACATTACAACCAGAAGTTGTGAAGAAACTTTCTAACACAATGCAAGACAAACCCATCCAGCTGTATAACTGAGCCCAGTACATCTTTTGTTTTATGTATTCCTTGTTTTGCTAAACTATTGGCAGATCTAACCCACTTGATTTGAATTATCATATCTCTTGAAATCCATTTGAAGCGCCTGTATTCATTTCTAAGCTTCCAGATCACCCCTTCACCTTTCTTTGACCACCCAACTACCAGTTTCTAGTTGCCTTCGAGAACCAATCTTTCTTCTCCCATGTCTCTGATCATTTTTACCCAAATACTGCAGCAAAAAATCCTGCAGTTACAGCATTACCTTGTACAATTGGACCTGAAAACAAAGCCCTTATAGTGCCTCTCTCATCTTTAATCACTCCTCCAATTCCAGACAGACCTGGATTGCCCAGACTACTACAATCAAAGTTCAATTTCAACCACCCGCCCATTGGGGGAGACAAGAGGTGTAAATCGAGCCGTGCCAGTTTGAGCCGGCATGGCACGATTGTATGGACATATATATACATATATACATATATGCATATATATATATATATAATTATATATATATTAATAAAATAAACAATTGTTTTCAATTTTATTATACTATCGTATTTAATTATTGTATATATAAACAATTGTATACATCAAAATTCATATAAAATAAAAATTTTAAGATTTTTTTTTCTATTTTTTAAATAAATAGCTTTGGCCCTGTCTACAGCTCGACCATAGACCAACACAGCACAGGCCCGCGCAGGCTTGGGCCATGGGCCATGCTAGGCCGACCCCCCAAAATATCCTAGGGGAGGGAGGCATGGCCCGAGACAGCCCGCAAGCCACACGCCTGTTTTACAGCTCTAGGGGAGACTATACCTTAAGGGGCTTTTGTTTCCTGGAGGAGGACCTAGCAATTGCCCCCCAACACTTGAAGAAAGGAAGGACGCCTTTAATGGGGGAGACTAAAGCCATCAAAGCTCTCCCTCTTTATTTTGCCTTCTGAATTGGAAGCTCTATCGATTTTAAAAGGAAGGAGCTCTTTTAGTGGAGACTATCTCATTCTGGATGTAAGGAACTATATTAAATACTAACTGTAGGCACCAGGCATTGTATTAGAAAGTCGATTGAAAGTTTTCAGCATGGAGGGAAGTTGAATCTTGATTAACAATAGAGGGTTTCTTTTCCTGCCTAATAGAGGTTTATTTGATCTACATATAGTGTTCTTTCAGATAATTTAAAAATAAATAAATAAAATCATCTTCCCAAAACATTCAAGCTAGATTTAGAGATTCATTTCATGATTGTGAAGTTCATGGTTCCCTTGACATGCATCATATATTCACAGTTTCATATTTGTTTCTTATCCATTAGAACCATAATAAACACTTCTCTTTCCTATCAAAAAACTAGAGATGAAGAAAACAAAGCTTCCATAGGCAAACCAATTCACAAAGCGGTCATTCACAGGGAATGACAAACAGAAACTTTCAACAAAAATTAAAAGGATGAAGAAGGATATTGAACGGATATAAAAATATAATACTACCTATAAGGCAAAGTATCATAGCATAAATCCACATCTCCAGTCAAACAGATGTTGGCAGAGCAATCATCATCATGATTGACCAAAAAAGAAGAAAAGCAATCATTCACCATTTCAGGAAAATAATCACTTGTGAATGGAAAGACTTCATGTACTCACCTATCAATCTAGAATTCTCACACTAAGAAATGGAATTAGCAATCTTCATCTTTCAAAAAAAAATATTAACAAAAGGAAGTTCTTGTGCTAGGTAGCAGATTGATCTCATTTTAACTTCTCTAATATCTGCTTGCTATCCCATCGTATCATGCAAGAATTTTCCCCATCGTATTGCAGCTTCATTATTATGTTTTATTTGACTGCAACAATCTAAAATCTATAAACATTGCCGAGTGCTGACATTAAGATCAGCAAAATTAGTCCAGAATTATGTGAGTAATGCAACTTTTTTTCTCCCCTTGCCATGTATGTTGTTTTGTGAAGGACAGGAAAACTCAAAACATGGCCCTTGTAGCAACTGCATCTCTACATAGGATTTTTGGACCAGGAATTATATCCTTAAACTGAACTTCGGAAAAAGCCCGTGATGAAGTAGACCCTCATTATGCAGACCCTTACACAGAAAAGGGTGGAAGGTGGACGTAAGTGGATTTGTTTGCAGTGTTCAATAAACCTTTATAAAGGAAGCCAATTGCAACCTCGTCAGTGTTCAATAAATCTCTTTCCTTCGGTATAAATGATCCCACCTTACTCGCCGAAGCCAGCACTCTTCAAATACCAAACAACCATTCAATGAAACAGAATGAAACGAGAAGAGAGMTGATACTGACCAAACCCATAAGCAACGGAAGAATTGTACTCGTTCCGAACAGTGTAATCTCCATCAGCATACCAAGCTATTTCGTCCCCCTTATTTATCTCCCGAGCACTGCTCAACGAAAATCAAAAACCCAGAAGTTTCAAAACCAAGCAAATGAGAAGTTGACAACACAACAAACATGACTAACACAACCATCTCCCATAACCCAAAGCTCAGAGAATGCACACGAGGAGTAAGTAAGACAAGAGAAGTCCAAAGTCCAAACTACCTGAGAGGCCGAAACCTGACGGTGACAGTGACATTCTCCTTGGCTTTAGTAAAATCAGACCGGTCCAGCGTCGTCGTCGAGTTAATAGAAGTAGCAGGTGAGACCGAGAGCTTCGGCGGAGGCCGAGACGATGAAGGAGTAGTCGGCCTGCCGCCGCTCTTTGCTACAGACGGCACAGCTGGTGGCACCGCCGGTGACTTCCTGGACCGGAACGGCGAGACGCTGCTCGACGATCTCTGAGACCTTGAGCTAGTCCCAGACATTGTCGCAGAGAGCGACGAAATTGTCAATTAGGGCTGATCAAGATTCAAGAGGAGGAAGAAAATTGAATAAAAATCAAAAAAGGTGGGAAGCAGAAGAAACCCAGTGGAGAGAGAGAGAGATTGAGAGTCAGATGGCGCTCACATGCCCGCCACTGCGGCCTTTGGTTCGGTTTCGGTCCCTCCAAAATGAGAATAAATCCGCTACGCCTGTGGGCGTAGCCTTGGGCTAAAACCGTGAAATCGCGGCTTTCGATATATTTTATGGTCCCACCTTAACGTTCCTCCTATCCAATTTACGGTGGGCCATGGCAATACATCGAGGGCCGTGATTCACGGTTTTAGCTCAAGGCGGCGTAGCCCATGGCAAAAACGGTTTCCTTTTTCGTCTATTGGCTCCGAAAAGCGTGCAACGTAGAGTGTACTCATGAAATGTAGTTTTCTACGGTTAACCGGACTGAGCTGGTGTTGAAATTACGGAAATAGCCATTGGTTTCTATCTTCGGGTTTTGATCTGAGGGAGAATGGGCCATCCGGACGGTCGAACCAGAAAACTGACTAGCTGAGGTTGACTATTAGTGGTGCGAAGATGGATCCACCGGGGACGAGTCAATAAGTCATCGTAGTCGGGCCGACCTGGAAAACCCAACCAGGAGTGGATAAACAATTTCTGGGCCTGGCCGGACAAGTAGTCAATAGAAAAAAAAGATTTTCTATTCGGGTCCCTCCACAGTATGGATGATCATGGGCCTGGCCGGCTCAGAGTTTTACAGAAGAGTAACAACAATTTCTGGGCTGCATGAACCTGGCCCGGCCTGCTACAATATGTCAGGGTCAGGCTAGTTATCAGGATGGGTCTTGTATAAAATAATAAATTTATTTTTAAAATTTTATAATTCATCTAGGCTTATACTTAAAATTATATAAAATAAACTCGGGGTGCAATTTAGCGGAAGAATTGACTACTTGTCCGAGCCTCAAGTATAAAATGATGACTTGGGCCAATCCGAATATCCTATATATAGTTGTAGATAATGAAACAACTATGAAGATATTTATATCTATATCTATATAAATATATTAAGCTGAAATGTGTACTTAAGGGTATTTTTTCCTTTTTTTTTCATACAAATTATAAGAATGCCACTCTCTATCAATTCTTCTTTTGTTTTTTTTTTTTTCAAATTACATGAATGACACACTCTCTTTCTCTCTCTCTCTCTCTCTTCTTTCAAATTACAAGAATGTCACTCTCTCTCCTACCAACTCTCTATCTCTTTCTTACAAATTACAAAAATACCATCTCTCTCTCTCCTTATAAATTACAAAATGCCACTCTCTTTCCAACTAAGGGAGACCTCAGTTTGGCATCTCGGCTACTAGGGGACCTACAACCAAAGGTAGTCGAGTTCGAGCCGAGCCGAGCTCGAACTTATGAGCTCAAGCTCAAGTCTCTAATTCGAATCAAGCTTAAGCTAGACGACACCTCGACCACTGAGGTAGACCTCAGCTCAACACATCAGTTACTGAGGGAGATCTTGGCTTAGCACCTCAACAACTGAGGAAAACCTCATCTCGACACCATATCAACTAAGGGAGACCTTAGCTCGATACCTTGCCTGCTAGGGAAACCTCAACTCGACACTTCAACAGCTAGGGAGACCTCGGTTTGGCAGTTCGGCAATTGAGGGAGACCTTGGCTTGGCACCTCAGCTACTTGAGAGACCTGCAAGCAAAGGTAGCCAAACTTGAACTTTCGAGCTTTTGACTCGAGTCGAGCTCGAGCTCAAGCTCGAGCTTGATAGTTTATGAGTGAGCCCCTGCAACGCAAGCCCCTCTCTCTTGTTGTTTTTCTTTCAAATTACAAGAATGCCTCTCTCCTACCAACTCTCTCTTTCTTACAAATTACAAGAATGCCATCTCTCTCCTTATAAATTACAAGAATGTCACTCTCTCTCCAACTAAGGGAGACCTCAGCTCGGCACCTTGGCTGCTAGGGGACCTGCAATCAAAGGTAGTCGAGTTCGAGYTGAGCCGAGCTCGAACTTTTGAACTTAAGCTCAAGTCTCTAATTCGAATCGAGCGCAAGCTAGACCACACCTCGACCACTAAGGGTGGCCTCGGCTCGACACCTTGGTCACTGAGGGAGATCTCGGCTCAGCACATCGACAACTGAGGGAGACCTCATCTTGGCACCTTGTCAACTAAGGGAGGCCTTAGCTTGACACCTCGCTTGCTAGGGAAACCTTTGCTCAACACTTCAGCAACTGAGGGAGACCTCGATTTGGCACCTCGACAATTGAGGGAGACCTCAGCTTGGCACCTCGGCTGCTTTAGAGACCTGCAATCAAAGGTAGCCGAGCTCGAACATCCAAGCTTTTGACTCGAGTTGAGCTCGAGCTCGAGCTCAAGTCTCTAATTTGAATTAAGCTCGAGCCTGATAATTTATGAGTGAGCCCTTGCAATGTAGGGCCCCCTCTGCTAGTAAATTTATTAAGTTGAAATGTGTACAAGGAAAGTGAGAGAATTCATTAAGTGAATAGTAACTTTTGCCTTTTTTCATTAGAAATTACAAGAATGCCACATAAAGACAAACCCCTTATGTGATTAACTTATAATTGCCCCTGTGTTATTCGAAAATTACATGACTACTGATGTAACCTTTTCCGGTCACGTATCATTTTTTCATGATGTGTCAATTTTTTGGCTAAGTACCTCGTCATCTCGTCTGCTCCCAAGTGGCCTGTAACTCAGAGGCTGAAGTGGAGCTCCCTGGTGGCGAGCTACCTAGTGGCGAACTACCTGGTGGCAAGCTGCCTGGTGGTGAGCTACCTTGATGAGCTGCCTAGTGGTGAGCTTTGTTGCTCTTTTAGAGGCCTGCAAGGAACCAAATGTCAGAGGACCCGAGGTGGCTAACCCGGCGAGGTCACTCTGATGCCTAAGTTAGCACTTAGTGGAGAGCTGAGAATGATATTAGAGAATGAGAGAGCTAGAGAGCAGAGGTTACCCATCCTCTTTTTGCATACCTTCGCCCCTGGGGGGTGAGGTCTTTATATACTGGAGTCCTCGTGGGTTAGGTGGAGCAGTTCCTGGATTCCCGCTGTGAAGGGACCTATTTTCGTGTTAGGTGGGGATAAAGCCACCAACTGGTAAGGTTGCCCATTTCCGCCTGACTCGGGGAGTGGGTGAGCTAATACAGTCATTACAAGTCATAATCCCGTAAAATGCGGGGTACGGTGGTGAGCTACCTTGATGAGCTGCTTGGTGGTAAGCTACCTTGATGAGCTGCCTGTAGCAAGCTACCTTGATGAGCTGCCTGTAGCAAACTACTTGTGGCGAGATGCCTAGTGGCGAACTGCCTGTAGCGAGCTGTCTGTGGCGAGCTGCCTGTGGTAAGCTGCCTGGTGGCGAGCTGCCTAGTTGTCAAGAGGCTACACTTAGTTGTCATAATGTCATTGGAGAGCCAAATCTGCCCTCATCAACTACCATATATAAAACAAACCTTCTAACTTGTAATTGCCTCTATGGTATTCAAAATTACAACTACCACATATGAGACAAACCTTCCAATTTAATTGACTCTAAGGCATCCAAAAATTAAAGGAATGCCATATATAAGACAATTTTACTCTTTTTTACAGCAATGCCTTTATGATATTCGAAAACTACAACAATGCCATATATAATTGTTTATGATTATGCCATCATACAAAATAAAATGTCATCCCTCTTCTCTCTCCTCCTATTCTTTATCTCAATTTTTATTTATTCATTTATTTTTTAATTATTGTCTAAGCATTTATTTATTTAATAAAATTAAATAAATTATTTTAAATCAATAAAATAAAAGAGATTTGACATTGAGAGAAAGATTTTAATAGACATTTATTTATTTATCTATTTATTATTATTATTATCTAAGAATTTATTTAKTTCATAAAAGTAAATAAATTATTTATAAATCAGTAAAACAAATGAGATTTGACATTGAAAGAAAGATTTAAATAGACATTTATTTATTTATTTTACTAAATTACTTATTTATTTAGAAATAATTTACTAACAAATTATTCTCTCCCCTTTAGCCTAATATTTAGGTAGGGTTGTAAATGGGTCAGGTCCGACCCGATAGACCGATCTGATTGGGTCAGTTCTAGTTTCGGTTTGGAACTAACTGGTCAATTTCGGGTCGTGATATAGGGTCCCAATTACTATCGTTTTAGAATATATATATATATATATATAACATATAATATATTAAATAAATAGGCTATATGTATACTACACATATAATATATATAGAATATTTAATTTATATTATACATAAGTATTTATTTTTTATTTATTATAATCGGGTCTATTGGGTCAGACCTAGTTGTCTCGAGAACCAATTGGTTCGGTTAGGTTCCGATAAAAAAATTACAAACCCTATTGGGTCTAGGTCCAAATTCAGGTCATCAACATTTCATGTTAGGTCGGTTCCAATTCCAACTGATTCCGACCCATTGACAGTCCTATATTTACGGCTATCAATAGGTAGGTTTGAGCCCAATATTTATGAGGGGGGGGGGGCAAAATGTAAGTGGAATGGGGGACCATGGCTTCCTTGGGTCCCCTTGGCTCTACCCCTGGGGTTGGGATTAAACATATTCACAGGTCACGTTGGGATGTGACATTTGCCTTTATATCAATCGAACATATTCAAGTCCAAGTTTGAGCATGACCGGACCATCAAGCCTAGATCTTGAGCCCAAGCTCGAAGCTTGACCAAGAAATTGAGAAAAAAGATTTGTATTCTTTATTTAACAATAAAAATGATTTATTTATATTAAATTGACTTCAAAAGTGAAAATTGTAATTAATTAATTATTGTTTTATTTTATTAAATTATATGTATTATTATCCATAATTTTTATTTATTTAATTCAACATGCACCCAATATTTAGGGTTGTCAATGGGTTGGGTTTGACTCTAGATAACTTGGACCAGTCATGTCCCAATAATAAATAATTGATTTATTTATTTTACAAAATTAAGTAAATTATTATCCATAGACTTCTATCTATTTAAATTATCCAATTAGTTAATAATTCATTTTACTAGCAAATTATTTCTCTTTCTTCCCGAGCCTAATAATTTAGGGCTATCAATAGGTTAGGTTTGTATTGGGAAGGGGCAAAGGTAGGAATATTTTATGGGGGGGCTAAAATCTAAGTGGATTGGGGGGGGGTAATTTAGGGCTATCAATAGGTTAGGTTTGGGTTGGGCAGGAGCAGAGCTAGGATTTTTTTTATTTTTTTATTTTTTTTTTGAGTGGTGCTGAAATCTAAGTGAATTGGGGGGTAGGGGGATTAAATATGGATGGCCATTGGGGGTGGGGGGAACCATTGGAGTGGGGAGTGGGGGAGTGGGAAAATATACATGAAGAGTGGGGATTTGTTGGGCCATAGGGAGGCCATGGCTCCTTGGGGTCCCCCTGTCTCTGCCCCGAGGTTGGGGTTGGGATTAAACCTATTCATAGGCCACACTAGGCTTTGCCTTTATATCAATAGAACATATTCAGGCCAAAGCCTGACTATGATCGGACCATAGAGCCTAGATCTTGAGTCCAATCTCAACCCCCATATAAAGCCCAAAGCCCAGCTAGGAAATTGAGAAAAAAAAAGATTTGTATTATTTATTTAACAACAAAATTGATTTATTTATATTAAATTGACTTTAAAATTGAAAAATGTATTTATTTATTGTTTTATTTTATTAAATTAAATATATTATTATCCATAAATTTCTACTTATTTTTAAGTAAATCCTTTTCCCTAAAAACTATTAATTAAAAAAAATTACCTTTTGCAAATTCATTTTTTCCTATAAAATAGTTTAGCTTTTGCAAACCCCTATAACGCAGGGGCCCCTTTGCTAGTTATTATATTATTTATATTAAATTTTTGGGCTGGTTATGTTGTTTAGGTCTCAAATTTAGGGCTTAAGCCCTATCATGCGTGGGTTTCATTGAGGCCCAAGATTGGATGGGCAGGAAGGCCCAAAAATTTCATGATAGGCAAAGACCAGACAATGTGGACCAATATTTTCAAAACCAGACTAGACCAAACACTTGGACCAAAAAAAATAGGAACCGGTCACCTGACTGGTTCCTTTTCACCCCAAAACTGCTTTTCGACCAAAAACAGTTGATTTGGTTAGCGAACCGTTGACTTGGGCAGTCGAACTGCCAACTCAGACAATGGATTTTGGCTATTTTTTGTTTTTTTTTTGCAAAATGGGCCATCCATTTGGATGAAACGGTCAGACCATTCGACCCGAAAACTAGTCTCCAAAATAGTTCCCTGTTCGATCTTGTTTTAAAAACCATGACGTGGATCGATGAAGGAATGATCAATCCTACTCTAAGTTTAGAGGCCTAATCTATTTAGGACCATACACAAATCGGATTCCGGTTGAATCTGTGTAGCAGATTTTGACTAGACTCAGATCAGATTTGGATATTATATATGATTGATAAATTAAACTAAAAATGGCCAAATTATTATATTTTAATAATAATATCTTAATTGTATATAAATATTTGCATATAATATTAATATTATGGATTTTACAAAAAAATATTAATATTATGGGAAAATCTATAATGTGGGAACAACAAAATACCAAAAAGGCTTTGACCAATCAAAACCCCATGAATTTTGATGAAAACCCACCTGAATAGTTATAAGTTTATTTCCGGTATCATGTATTTCTGGCATCCTAACCCTAATATTATTGAACTCGGATTTTACTTGATCAAATTCACATAGATTGGTATGGATCCATATTTAGTCTAATTATAATTAGATTTGATTTTTTTAGATCCAAATCCAATTTAATCAAACCAAAAATTGAATTGTGACTTGGATAATGGGGTATTGCTAAAATCCTTAACTTCCCTTTGAAACTCAAATTATATGTTCTATCACAGGGATGCAAATGGATCAGATTGAATTCGAATAAGGGTATATCTAAATCCGACCCGATACTATTAATTGCATATCCGATCCAATCCAAAGATTCAATTAGATCTCATAAACATGGATTTGAATTCAAATCCGCTGAGATAGTCGGATCTTTAGATCTGATCGATTCGATTTGATTTTAAAAAATAAATAAGTTATTAAAAGAAAAATAAAATAAAACAATTTAAATAAAGAAAAAAACAAAAAATACAAGTATCTTTTCAACTATATATATATGTGTGTGTGTGTGAGAGAGGGAGAGAGAGAGAGAGAGAGAGAGAGAGAGAGAGAGAGATTTAAATAAAGAAATAAATAATAACATATATATATCAAATCAAATCTTCTCGAATCAGATAGGGGACGATCTAAATTCAATAAAATTTCTGATCGAATCCTATTACCTAATTCAATCAGATACAAAGATCCAAAATGGGGCTATCTGAATCCGAAAATATGGGATTGGACTTCGAATTAGATCATGATTCGATCCATTTACACCCCTACTCTTACTAGACAACCCATTAGTCTTCAACATAATTGATATAGAGATCCCATCACCTCAAGCACTAACAATAATTTTCTTTGGGAGAATGACAGTTCAGCCTAGGGTCAGAATTTGTAGGCCCAAAGTACTGTTAGGGTAGGTGCCAGCTCGGAATTGGTGCTAATTCACGGGCGGACGTTGATGCATAGAGTGTGGGTTATTGACATTTTGAATATTTATAACTCTACAGTGGAAATCAGAAATCTACATTGGGCCTATCCGTACTTTTCCAATCTTCTTTTTACCTTAATTATATTTTGGACCGGTGTCATGAGACTCGAACCGGATTAGACAATTGAACTAGTGACCCAATGACCTTTTTGGGTCCTGATGAAATTATGGTTTTCAGGGTTTGAACCAATTAGCCATAAAAAACCATGACCAGCGAGTATTTTGGTTATCATTCCGGTCCAGATATGGGTAAGGACCATATATTTTTTCATGTACTCCAAACCAGGCTTATTATGCCCATTGTTCTCTTGGAGTTTTGAACAATTTTTAGCTAGTTACCAAAAAAAACATTTGTTAGTTCATAACTTCTCTTGTTGATGGTTCAAAGTATCAATACATTCGATATTAAAAATTCAGTATTTAGACATTAAATACATTGATATTTTACTTTATTAAATTTTATTCAATGCCCGTCTTGTAATTATTAATATATATGTCATTATTAACTAAAAGGATCTGTCATTAATTCTTAATATAATGTATATAGACAATCTCAAAAACTGATACATAATGTACAATACGGTTTGATCTGCATCGATATTTTGAACCTTGCTATTATCATGATTTCATACTCTCATTAGCTTGACCTTGTGGTAACAACCCTTTGTATGTATTTTCCTTTTGATTCATTGCCTCTAAGGTGGGGTTCCATTTCTTTTTGCTGGTTTACTAAATTGGGCTATGCAGGTTTACCCATTGCAGGCAGTTGTTTTGAAATACAAATGGAATCTATTGTCTTTTATCTTTGGATTTCTAGAGGGAAGAATGGGATTGTTTGAACTGGCAAGACAGAACTGAAAAGCTTGATGTTGACTAACAACTTGGTCCAATGCCCAATGGTCCCCCTCAAGAGGGTTGCTATAATACTAAAGGAAGCAAGATACAAACGAAGATTGGTGTCAAAGGAAAAGGACTGGATAGAGCCATAGAGGCAGGGATACTTTACATAAACTACAAAGTAAGGGCAACAATAGCTAACCCAAACAAGAAGGACCAGCGGCCGAACCTGGCCCGGTCCATATTCCACATTAGGACCAGGCATAGAATAATGCTAAAGACAAGGAATCTTCCATGTGGCAAATTGGTTTGGAGCCCAAAGGCTAAGATTCTCTATAGGCCATGATTTTTGGGCAGGTTTAATATTAAGGTAGTGAAACCCATGGCCATGGCCATCATTGGTTGTGAGAAAATTTGATAGAAGGTTGAATACAAGGCTGGCATGGACCGGAGGATTGATTAAGTGTCCCCTACCCCTGTGAGGCTATGTTAGGTTTGGAGAGAGAGAGAATTAATTAAGAGAAAGTTCTTAGGCTTATTCGTTTCCAGTGGAGTTTCATCTATGTTGGTGCGAAAGTATGGAAGTGCATATGAGTTAGATTCCTGGGGTCTGTTTGGTTTGTTGTTAGAATCGGAATTGGAATGGTCTATTCCCATAGTCTGTTTGGTTCAAACAGGAATCGGAATAGGAATTAGAATCAGTTGGAATGGGATTTTATTTTTAAAGGAGGGGGAAGGAATGGCCATTCCCTCAAATGGGGGAATGTCATTCCACCAGGAATGGGAATGAGATTCCGATCCTGTTCAATCATTCCGATTCCGATTCCGATTCCGATTCCAAACCCCTATTTCTATAAACCAAACARGAGTTTGGTTTATTTTTGTTATAGGTTTCACTTTATTCTGTTTGTTTGTAGTTGAAGTAAAACGAAAATTAAATCATAATAATGAAAAAGTGGAAGCAAAAATAAACCAAACGTTGCAAGATTCAAATTTGCACTCCCACCCATTTGTACTAGTTCAAATAAAATTGCTTTGCAAACAAACAGATCCTAAGGACACAAAACTTCTTAAGAACTTTCCCTCAACTTTCTTTTTTTTTTTCGTATTAATTGTCAAACCAAACGCAGTATAATTGTTGGATGGCTTGGATTGGCTACATCATACTTCATCTCGATATGATAGGTCACATACAGGGAACATCCCTACTTAACCCAATTAGGGAATCTCCTTTTAAATGTAATACATGCATGCAAATGCACATATAAGAAAATGTTTCCAAACGAGATCTTCCTACATCTATCATATAGTTTATTTTCACTCCTTGAATGAATGGTAGACACAAGCCTTTGAGACCGGCTTCAGTCAGAGTAAATCCATGCCCACACCGTTCTAACAGCCTTTTCCAACCTTGCATTGAGAATATCTCCCCATGAAATAAAGCATATAAGTATGGAGATATTCTCAGTGCAAGGCAGTAAAGGCTGCCCGAATAGAGTTTGCCCTTACTGAAGCCGAACCCCAAGCCTTTTGACACATAATTCAGAAGGATTTTGCATCCTTCATTGAAAGAGCAAAAATTTGTCATAGTTATGCCACTTGGAGGAATTATTATGTGGCTTGTTAGAATTAGCGGTGCTACTCGGGCAGGTTTGGGTTGGGCTTTTGAAGAAAAACAAAGCAATGGCTCAACAAGTCTGTGCTTTTGCAACAACTATGAGCTCCATGGCCTGGTATATCAACTCAAATACATCCATGTCTTCCACCCAAAATATAACAAGTATCAAAGTTTAGAATTGGGTGATACTCAAATTTTAAAAATCATCTGTGTTGATACTTTGAACCAAGCTCTCTAAGAAACAACATTTTGATGTAGTTGCTGATTAAATGACCATGCAACCAAGTTTCCTGAGACTTGAACTGCATTGTACCGTCTGAATAATTTTGAAATGCAGGTACAGACCGAATTTTGGGTGCAATAAGAAGTTGCAACTTGGATCCCCAATTGCTTCTTATGTTTTCGTTTGTACTTTATACCTTCTTCTCCTTGCTTATTTTCTCTCAACCATAAGCATGCAGATAGGTCTGATTATGCTTTTTTTTTTACCTGATTTTCAGCTCTGGAACTGTTGGATAGCGTTGCAAGGCTCTCTGAAAGATATGGTTCAGGCTTTCAGGATGTAAAGATGAAATGTGGACCTTTCCATTTAGAAGGATTAGGATTTCAAACACCACTCTACTTCTCGCTGGGTGCTTATTCCATTTTAACCCCTCAGACTTGATTGTGCTACCAACTACCAAGTACTCTCAAAGTCTCAATCCCTCTGGATTCACAATGTCCCTACTAAAAACCCAGCAATAACATTCTGTTGTATGTGCATAAACAATACAATTGATTCACTAAAAATGGGTTTCTTGAATAGGTGTAAGAAATAGCATTCCGCAAAAAGCTGCGTTCTATCAACTTCCCACTCGGGTCACTCCATTCTTCCCAAGTACCCAAAAAAAGGAAGATTAAGAATAAACAAATAAAAAAAGCAAAAAAGAAAAAAAAAAAGAGTATAAGACCTAACCACCAGTTGCTGAGCCTGAATAATGACACTCTGGGAACTCTTGGAGGCCGTTTTATAACAGCTTAAGTGGCTGAACTGAATAGCTTATTGATTTGTCTTTTAGTGAATAAGTTATTAAGGAGGTTGTAAACTCCTTAATTATTAAAACTGAAAATGGGTTGATTATTCTACATTGGAACATTTTATTATTTAGTTACTTTATCTACTAAATGACAAAGCAATAAATCATTCAATTCAGCCATTTCAGCTGTTATTAAAAACCCCTCTGCAACTTAATTAACATTTACATTTAACCTCAGCAGCACAATCTCTAACAGCTACAAAAATGGGCATCGCAGAAATAATACTTACAAACAAATAACCTAACCAACTTACAGATTGGGATGGGAATATTATATCCCCGCTGCCCATATTTTTGAAAAGCTTTCTGAACTAACCATTTCTGTGTATAAGTGTATAAGTAGAAATGCAGACTACTCAATTTACATGTTCTCATTTGATGTCCTATTAGACCAGATGATCTCGATTTCTAATGTCCGAGAAGATCCATCCTTGTTGTTATCATGGTTAAGGCTGAAGAACCCACTGTATACTCCCTCTGTAACCACTTTGTCTATCTGGATTGTCACTCTCCCAAGAGTTGTCTGCAAAACATCACCCACTCAACATTGTGAGCAACCCGGTTTCTAGGAATTGGAAAGTAAAAGCATATATAAGAATATCCACCTACCTTCCCGAATGTATTTTTGTTTTTACAAATGATGTGAAGCTTTTGGCCTTTTGGAGGTACATCAAAGGCCCAAGTAAACCCTTCTTTCCATTCTGGACATGTATTATGGCTAACTACCTAATAGCCATAATTCGAGTGTGTTAGTATCAAACATAAATGAAAAACAGATGCTGAAAGATCAATATCTAGTGAGCACCGTATAGAACCTCAGACAAATACACAAAACATTATGGATAAAAAAGCAACATCATGAAGCCTCTTTTAAGAACTGATACTGGGAACTTCTTCCAAGAAATTGGCACTTCTTAATTTGCAATATACTTCATGGAGATATCATTAGAATTTTCACATATTGTTAGTGCTGACCTTTTTTCTTCTATTTTTAATAGCATTTTTTAGCAAGTCCATGGGGCTTACCATTTCTTGGGTTTTTTTTTAAAACTTCAATAAACGTTTATAGGTTTACCATCTCTATATGGAGCAACTCTGCAAGTTTTTTCTGGTAGTGTAAACAACCAGGAATCTTTCACATAACAGGATAGTTGGGTGTTCAAAAGCCACTTATATGCTCCTCTTGTGCCTTCTACTCACCAGGAAAATTTAGGCCCCAAACCCTTGCCACTAAGTCTTTTTTGTGGGATTTTTTTTCTAAAGAATTAATACAGATCTAGTATTACTTAAGGAGAAGTCAATCCAACGTGGGGATATGGATGATGTGATCAAGAGGAGGATGAATGTGTGGCAATGCAGATGGATTCTATTCATGACTGTTTAAAACAACAAAAATACTACATTTGGCAGACATCTTCAAGGTGCCAGCTAGCTTGCTGGCAAAGTCTCAGGTTGGCTGTAGTTGAGACGTATGATCAAACCCCACCTTCACCAAGGTTGGCAGGTTTGGGGCAGGGCTACCCCTATTATGTAGTCCATTATATGTAGGTCGAGTATAACATGGAGGAATCTTCAGGCAACCAATACCATAATTTGCACATACGTATTTAGCAGAAGTACAATATGGAAAAGTTCAAGTACAATTTCAGTTTCAAGAATTGGCAAAAAAAAAAAAAAAAAACAATGGAAGTTTGGTCAAACACATGGTGTGGTAAAAAAGATAATTAAAAATGACATTTAATATTTTTATAAAAATATGGAATTGAAAACTTCAGAATATTTTACATGTAAATGTGTGCGTGTGCAATAAAAGCATGCATATTTATAAATAGTCATAATTTTACATGATAAGATATATTAAAAAAATAAAGTATCCCTGTGTTTTTTATGCCATATTTTTTAAAACCTGTATTCGCATATTGTACATCTAAGAAAAATTCCCTTATTTCTCGTTCTTCAGCTACTTTGGTATCTAATATGTTTTAGTCAAAATTCAAAATCAGAATCATACTTGTATTTACTATGACCCAGACCATACATCAGATAGGGAACTTTGGATTAGCTTTGTTCAATCCAACAGCAAACACTAGCCTATACCTCATGTTCTCACCTTGTATTGGAGTGCTGCTGGAGTAATACCAGCCATCCAAAATTCTAATACTTCTAAGTTACAAAATGGCCATAAGAAAGGTTCATCTTGAATACATGGCAGGGTTTTTATGCCAAAATTTACCCTACTGGTAAAGCTTATTGGTCATGAAAACAAGTGTTGCATGGAAGATCCCTTGGTCAGTAAGGCTTCTCAAAAGGGCCCAACTAGCAGACCCATTACGTATAAAATCTAAGGGCAGGCACCAAATAGTTGGGAACCAAACTGGACCAGCTACAAGCACAAGGGTGGGCCAAAATTGGGAACCAAGCCAGTATTATAAGCAGGATCTCTATAGTCTATACTGGAGATTTACCTTTGTCTGACGTGGAGGACCATTTCCTATAGTCAACCGGCAGAAGGCATTTGTGCTTCCCATGGTTTGCTTTAAGTTATTACCACGCTTAATGGTCACTGTTAAACATCCAGGCAAGCAATGCAATAGGCTGTCTACTCTCTTGTGGAAGCTTGGTGGGCAAGTTTTCATCAGCAATTGCAAGACAGGAATAGCTTCAGCAGCAATCATAGCTTGTGCTTTAGCAATGTCTATTGGCATGGTTGCCCATGACTGTTTCAATAAACACAGTGTGTCCAGTACAGATTCCTGAGCTGCCTCACTGCCAGCCTTGAGCGCTCCTACCAAATGGGGGATGCACAGGGTAGCTGCCTCAGAAATATGAAGCTTAGAGAAGTTGCTGAATATCACATTTATGGTTCTGAGGACCTCTTCATTGATAGTTGCTGTTGACCACAATTCTTTCTCTAATGCAGCTGCATGACACATCAAATAGGAATTTAATTGCATAACTGGTATAGATATGCATGAAAGGAATGTCTGTGTTTGTATGTGAAAATAAGTGCATAAAATACACAACAAAGTTTCCTGCTATCCAAATCACATCTTGGCTGAAAATAAAAAGGAACAGAATATTCCAAGCACCCATTTTTCTGGTGATAGTGGTGGAGCCTGTGCTCAAATCCATGAACTCATTTTAGAGCTAAAAAAATAACATTAGGCTTGAACCCTGCAGAAATGGCTGAACTGAATAATTACCTATTGTTTTATCTTTTAGTAGATAAAATAATAAAATATTCAAGGTTGTGGTAATCAACCCAACTTCAGCTTCAGCCATTAATCAACCCAACTTCAGCTTCAGCCATTAAGGCGCTTGCAGCAAACCGAATAACTTATTCGCTAAAAGACCAAGTAATAAGTCATTCAATTCAGCTACTTCAACTGTTATCAAACAACCACTAAGTATAATTGATAATGATGTAATAATGCTTTCACAAATAAGCCTCTCAAAACAATTGGGCAAACCCAACAATCTGATCTGAACAGATAATAACAGATCAGTGACTATTACATGTGCAGTTTGGTCTGCCTGATAACCTGATTGTTTGATAGCTTTATTCTTATTCTATGGATCTGTGTATTAATTTAGGTCTAGGATCTATACATTAATTTAATTAGTTTACCAGTTAAAATTTTTTCTAATGAAGTCCAATTTTTATATTTCTCCCCTCCTTTCTCTACTCTCTCTCTCCTTTAGATTCTCTCTCCTCTTGGATATATGGCTTCTCTCTCATTTCTCTCTCCAACATTTTCCTAATGAAGTCTAACTTTTATGTTTCTCTCTCCTCTCTCTTGTCTTGTTTTTCTCCCTTAGATCCTTTCTCCTCTTGGTTTTGTGGCTTCTCTCTCTTTTATGTTCTTTCTCTCTCTATCCTTTCCTAATGCTGTTTTGTTGTTTCTCTCTCCTGTCTCTCCTTCAGATTCTCTCTCCTCTTGGCTATGTGATTTTTCTCCCCTTTAATCCCTTTCTCTCTCTAACTTTTATCTGATGAACTCCAATTTCTATGTTTGGATTGAACCGATTAAGTATGGATATGTGGCACTATAAGAGAAACCCAAATCTTTTCTTTTTCTTATTAAAGATGGTTTACATAATTTTAAATATTGAAATGGCTCAACATAGGTGGGTTAGGTTGGGTTGCAAACCCATGTAGATATTAGAAATGTGGGTTATTAGTGGATGCAATGGCATTCAACCAGCATCCAACCCATCCATTTTCCATCTATAATTCCATACTGATAGCATTGGTATCAATTTGATGTAGTATTGCCTGCTCTAGTACCAATTTGATGTAGGACCTGAATGAATAAAGAATGAGTCTAAGAGGGTTAGGATGGGTTTACAGGTGAATAAGGATCAAAATATTGCAACATATTGGCTGATATTATTCATAAAAAAAAACATATTGGCTGATATCTGTCATATCAGTGACCCTCTGATACACCTCTACACTTGGTGTTTTGGGGTCCCACCTATTTCAGGGGGGTAGATGGGCCTTAAACTGACCCCCTTGAACGAGTTTGAAAAAAAAAAGCTAAGAAAAATAAAAGGTGACCTAAGATACAGGCCAATACACCCCAGTGTATCGACATTTTGATCCTTGCAGGTGATTTTAGGACTGAAGGTAGAGATTGGTTAGGTTAGGAAGAGTCTTGAGGTTTAACAGCACTAAGCGCATGTTTGTCCTAACATTGTGAAAAGTTTCAAATAGAGGAAAAGAAAAATAGAAAAGTAGCATTACCCAGATTGACCAAATCCAGCCCCAATACACCCAAATAAACTAGAATCAGTTTATATAATTATCAAAAAAAAAAAAAAAAGAATCAGTTATATGATATTCATCATCATCTATGTCTTGTCCCAACTATAATATGAGACCAGCTAATCTGTTATATGACATTAAAAACATTATTAAATATTTTTAATATTATAATGGGAAAAAGTGGAAAATAGTAAGATTTATAATTCATTGAGATAGGCTTGAGCATAATTTGACAATAGCTATAATCTTTGTCTGAAAATATTATTCATGACTGATGGACATATGTGGCCAATTTGGTGAGAATAGATTGTGCTGTTCCTTGAATTTATAGTGAGTATTCTTCCTCTATCAATTACTTGTTTGAATTTATTTATAGTATTGCCAATGGTCTAAAGGACAAATAAAAAGTATAGGGAGTTTATACTATGGATTAATATAACCATGCACATAATATATTGTACGGATAATTTTAACAAACAGGATGTCAAACAGATGCAAGCAACAGTTTAACAGTAAAACAAAAATAGATGAAAAAGAGGTTAGATTAAGCTGTTTCAATGATTGCTTACCTGTCAAAGATCTGATGAGTTCATTTGATACATATTCTTGAAGTGTGTGATTAGAAAATAGGAATTTGATCAGCAATGCTGCTTGAGCAGCAACTTCTGAATTTGGAGAAAGTAGAAGTTCCTGAATTACCAATATGCCACCTGCTTCTGCAACAGCTCGCCTATTTGTCCTGCTGTGCATAACCAAGTTTTGTAATGCACAGATGGCCACCATTTTCATGTCTTCAGTTGGTTGGTCTTCAAGCAAGCTTATTAGAGCACGGCATGCAGACACAGAGTCACTGGCTCTAGCAAGTTCTTCATGCTGGAAGAGATCACCCAGAGCAAGAGCTGCAAGAAGCCTTCCTTGCTGTGATCTGGTTTGTGGATCCAAAAGATATTGAGATAAAGGAACTATGGCATACTTAGTAATTTTCATTTCTCGCACCCTAACATTGTTAAATAAGGCTTCAAGTAGTCTTCCAGATGCTTCTTCACACTGATGAGATCTTAGAAGGTCCAGTAATGCATCTATTGCACCAGCCTCAGCCATCAGTTCAGCACTGGAAGCATCATTCCTCTCTTGAACAGTTAGGGCATTTAGAGCAACTGTAATAGTGCTCTCCAATGTCGAATGCAACAGTCTCACCAGGACCACTAGAGGAACTTTGAAGTAGTACTCAGCATTTATCCGTAAAACATTTGATAGGACCAATGAAGCTGATTCCCACAATGCATGTGGTGGTTGAGGGTCGTCTTGAATAATAACTTTAGAGAGCTCAAAAATACCCCCGGCATCAGCAACTGCCTTGGGCCAGCTGGTAGAGATACTTTCTAATGCCTTTATAGCAGTTTGCTGTAAGTTCAAAATTCCAATTCCTGCAAGCTGCACAAGAGGCACTATTGCATTTTGTGTTGTGATGTCTTGTTGGAAATGCTCCTGTGCTAGAAGATGAGACAACAGCTCACTGCCTAACTGCTGGATGGCTTGAGATGGGGATTCCAAGAATGTAATCAGAGGTTCAATTACTTGGCTAGGGGTAAGCTTCAAAGTTGCAAGGCTTTGCGGTTTCTCCAAAATATTGACAAGGGTTTGCAAGGCACTGTGCTGTCCCCACATACTTAAATCTGGACGGAGTAAAACCAAGAAAAGAGGCTCTACCATTCTCGCAGCAGCTGAGCTTTTTGAAATCCCACTGTTGTTTGTTAAGATGCGGAACAATTCAGCAATTGAGGAACATAATGAATCAGATGAGGAAGGGAGTAACTCAAGACAATTGTCAATAATCCCAGCTTTGACCATATCCAATTTGCAGTTAGTACGGTCCTTCCCCAACTTTATGAGAGCATTGATGCTAGCCTCAGTAAGCTGATTGTTTGACCCAGTGACCAAGCCAACAAGAAGATTCACAACATCATATGCTGCAGCAAGTTCAACTTGTTTTTCATCATCCAACAGCTTCTCAAAAGCATATACCCCAGCTTCCACTGCTGCACTTGTACTTGACTGCATGAGTGATATGAGGGGCTCTATACACTCAGTGGCAATTGGCATTGCTCGCATTTTTGAATTACCAAACAGAACATAACAGAGTTGTGCAGCATTTTTCTTCAACTCCAGTGAGTAAGAAGATGCTAAAATCTTGTACAGGGTCTCAAGTGGATTTCCTTCCACATCTGTCAGATATGATACCTTTGAAACATTTCCTGATGTCAACTTTATCAGTGCAACAAGAGCTGCCTGTTGCTCTCTCTCTGATCCAGCATTAAGCATGTCAACCAATGGTTGAATGGCTTGCCTGGCTAATTCAGTGTCTCTGATATTGTCAGAATCAAAAAGTTCATGCAGAGCCCTGGTAGCACTGAACCTAGCACTTCTTGATCCTAAACGCAGAACAGCTATGAGTTGATTCAAAGAACTAAGTGAGACTTCATAGCGAAGAAGATCAGGGCTGCTATATAAGATTCTCAATAGTTCAGATATAGTCGTCTCAGTTGTGTCTTGGGGACTCAGAGACAGGTATCTTGTTAAAGCATCCAGAGCTCCAGCTTCTGCCATAGCCAGTTTGTTGGCATCACTACCATCTGCAAGATGGGTCAAAAGGCGTACAGCAATTGGAGGGGCACCGGGCCTATCTGGCATTGGTCTCAAGAGATCCACTAACAAAGGTATTGATTTGCGTGCAGTAGAGCCATTTCTTACATCTTCAATTTCAAACAGGTGGTCCAGAACAACTTGATCAGGGTTACATGGCAAAGAAAATTCTTCTGATAGAGCAACAAGATTTGGCATATCCGATTCTATGTAACCAATTAGAGTTATTAACCCTGTAACTGCACCTGAATTTGCAATGCTGAGTTGAATACCTTTACTTCCATTACAAACAAGACTAGCCATTGCCTGAGCTGCAAAGTATCTATCAATCACTTCATCAGACCTGAACAGAAGGGCAAGTGAAGGTATAATCCTCATGCTGGACGGAGAAAGAACAACATTCGCATCCTGGAACAAAATAGCCAAAAGCAGGGCACTAATCCATATACCTTCATTATCCTCTGCCTGTAATCACACAACCTTTTAAGCTCAGATACCAAAACTTCAAACTTTACAGAATAAACTTCATTTTTTGAAAGAAAAAAAAATCTTTACAGAATAAACTTGAGTTGCATCTAGATGAACATGTCAAGAACTCAGACTATAAATAATAACCACCTCAAAGATAAAAGGACACCTAAGAAGGGGTTAAATCAAGCCCATACCTGTGGATTGGCTGTATAATTTGCAAGCTTATCAGAAAGAGCCTCCAGTCCTCCAGCTTCCATAACAGTAATTTTATTCATTGCATGAAATGAAGAAATTATTGAAAGCAACCACAAAGCAACTACCCTACTACCCAAGACAGTGACTTGATCAGGAGCCCCAAATTCATGCCCTTCCTGGAATACAGTCCTTCCCATATAACCCCTATGTATTCTTACTTTAATTTCTAAAGAGCAGCTAGAATTACACTTGATCATTTCAACTAGAGCATAAATGAGTGGCTTTAGAAAATCTGACCCTTCGAGTGCATCCATTGACTGCTGTTTGTGTTCCTTTGCAGCACAAATGAGTAATGCAGTCCCTCCAACTCTTGCTTCTAGACTGGATGAGTTCATTACTCTATTAGCTAGTGAAGCAATAGATCTTGGTTTTGCAACCAACATATCACCTAGCAAAACTGGTTGATCACCACATAACCTAGACAGAATTTCTATTGCCTTGTCTTGTGCAGGAGGAAGTCCATCAGCCAAGCAGCATAACAGTGGCTCTATGCTGGAGGGAACTTCAGTAAGTGCAGCCCATGGGGGATAAGTAAAGTTCATATCCAGCTTTGTCCTAGCCAACAATGCAACTACTTCTAGAGCATCAGTGGAATCAGTACCATCCATGTCCATTCCAGTCAATGAATCAACAAGTGCAAGAACTACAAAGCGGCACTGAGCATCTCCTGTGAGAACATCTCCCACTGGAAAATGATTTAATAACTGATAAAGGGCACGTGATGCATTCTTCTTTCCTTCTAAACTCCCTTCTCCTAGTACCCTTGTCAAAGATGAGACAACATCTTCTGCCAAAGCTTCAGCAGCTACCTGAGGATCAGAGAGAAGATTGGCTAGTGCAGCCAAGGCAGTCTCAGCAGCATCGATAGAAGATGTTTTTGCTAGCTCAATTAGAGGCTTGACATCACCTTCAGCAATATAAGACATCTTGTTTGTTGACTTAACCTTGGTTGGACGGGACAGAGCACTCAAAGCTCGAGCTGATTGTTTTGCAATAACTTGAGTCTTGCTGGTCAAAAGATTCATGCAAGGGCGGACAATCTCATTAGTTGCAAGACTATCACAGATATCTTGTCTATTGATAAACAGATCAGCAAGAACTGAAGCTGCATATTCTTGAGTCTCCTCATTTGAGGAATTGAGAACCTGGACAAGAGACCTAAGACCTTTATTAGCAGGAGCTCCCTTCTGCACAAGGTCTCTGTGGGATGCCATAGTAAGTACATGGCCCAATACCCTAATAATGTAGGCCTTTGAGCTTGGAGATTCTGCCAGTAGCAAAGCCAAAAGCTGATTAATGGTGGCAGAATCAGCATATCGAATAATCTTCGTAAGTGCCATTGCTGAAGCTTCTTGTCCCTTAGGCCCACCACTTTTTAATAGCCATAGGAATGCTGGGACAGCTCCAGCACTTTCAACACAGGCACGTATGTCTTCACTGTGACAGCATAAAATCCACAACAAATGTGCTGCATCTTCCCTTGCCTTCTGTGATCCCATCTCTAATAATTGCACCAGCAGTGGAATGCCACCAGCTGCAGTTATAGCCCACTTGCTGTCATCAACATGGTCTGCCAAAATAGCAAGTAATGCAACAGTATACTCTTGATGCTGTTCAGTAGACAAACCTAGCAGTGATATCAATAACTGAACACCCTCTCTCTTTCCAATTGCCTCCCAGAGGCCTACACTGTTGCAGCATAGTCTAGTTAGAGAGAGAATCAGGTATTCTTGCATATTRGCTGATGCCATGGTTATCAGTCCAATGAGCACTTTCTTTGCAACAGCATGATTGATCCATCTTGAGAGACATGTGTTTCCATAGAGACTGGCCAGGGCCTCAAGGACACGCTCTTGAATCAGACTATTATCTCGACGCTTTAATAACATTACTAGGATATCTTCTATCTGTCTCACATCAAATGGCTCTTCAACACTAGATGCCTGTTCAAAGACCATTAATGAGTAGGCAAGTGTTCCAATTACATCAGAAACCGGAGCAGCCAAGTGGGACGAATGGGACAGTTCTCCAAGATAAAGTATAAGAGAAGACATCCCTCCACAAATGTTTGCCAAAGCACGTATTGCATGTCCTTGTAGAGCCTGGCCGCACTCCCCTTGCATACACTCTTTAGAAGGAGCCACTACAGCCCCAATGAGAATGGGTATGCCATCTGCATCCACCACTGCTTTCTTAGCCCTTGTCGAATTGGATGAAAGAGCCTCTAAAGCATCAGCGGCACTTGCACGAACAGAAATATTATTTTTCCTACCCACAAGTCGAAGCAGTGCATCAACAGAACCAGCATCTATAACTTTGGGGATGCTGTCACTGACAGCTAACATCAAACGAGCTAATAGAGAGGCTGCATTGGACTGAGCAGCAGCATTATCAGAAGAAAGAAGTGCAACAATAATATCTACTCCCCCAGCCTCAAGTGTAGCCCTCCAATACCCATCCTTGTCTGCACAAAGATTCCTCAAGGCTCCTATCACAAAACCTTCAACCACTTTGTCCTGTTTGTTCTTGAGCTGGTCCCAAAGGGTGGGAACTACATCTTCTGTGACAAATATTTTCATACCCACATGGTCATCTGATAGTCCACCGGAGGAAACTTCATAGATTGCCTCTGCAGCTGCCTTCCTCCCTTCAGTTGATTCAGACCTCAGAAGTGACAGCAATGGTGGTATGCACCCTCCCAGCAGGACCTTCACCCGTAAGTCTTCTTCCTTACAGAGAGCACTCAGAGTTGCAGCAACATTCACTTTGGCCATAGGTGCACCACTCCTGAGGATGGATATAAATAACGGCATTGCCTGTGAGTGGGAACCAATAAGTATCCTTGCCTCTTTTCTTTCTTTAGAAAGATCAAGCAGTTGTGCTGTAATAAGCTCTTTTTCATGAGGTGATGACATGTTGGAACGTAGCTGCTCAATGAAATGAGCAACAGTGGACATGGTACTTTCTGAATCATCCATTCCCGCTGTTCCATTTGTTTCCCTGAGAAGTAAACAGTGGATTCCTCATCGGGGGTTATAACTTACAATTAACTACCTTGAAGATATCTAGATCAGTCTACAAACTCTAAGGGAAGTTCCAGACTGACTTCCAATGACTTAAAAGCAACATATTCGAGAAACCAACTGAAAGATGTCAAGTAAAACATATTTTTTTCTAATAATTTGGTATAATGTAGTTTGATCTCAAGAGAAGCTGTATATAATCAGCAATATAAAGACTATATTCTAGAGCTAAAACCATTCATCATAGTAAAGACTAACAGATCAAACAAAGAGACCAATACTAACCTGGGCTGAGAAATAGATGAGGATATCAGTTCTTGAGGTTCAGGGGAGGGAGACTCTGGCATTTGATCCTAGCCCTCACTGTGGCCACCTGCATAACAAAGACATTAAGCAAGTCCAATGACAATGCCAATGACCAATTTTCAACTCCCCCACTCCCCAAAAGATAAAAACAAGGTTACAATGAAAAAACAAACTTAAACTTCCTAAAATTCCAATATAATCATTACATGACCAGAAACCGAGAAAACCCAATCCAAATTTTCCCAAATGCAGCGGAAGCCTAGATCCAATTCATTGTCAACAGCTATAGCCCCCTAATATCAACCACAACTTATAWAACCACATTCTAGAAAATCCTCAAAAATGTAGAACAAATATGAATTGAATAATGCATTAATATATAAAACAAATCACTCATCACATGAACTAAGCCACCCCGAAATCTACATGGAGAGATCATACTAAATTAAAGTACCTGGGCACCGCTGAAAATGAAAATTCCGAAGAACCCCCGTCTTGTAACTGATCCAGCTCTTCCTCTTCCTCCTCCACCAGAGAAGCATACCAGCTTAGCTACTCTAACCAATCGTCCATTGATTCAACCAAAACAGGGGAAGCACATAGAGGCAAAGCTCAGTACAGTGAGCCCTAACTCCCCTACTTCAAACGACCCACCGCTACAGCACCGACAACAACTCAAACATCATCAATGGCGACGACCCAGATCTTCAAAAGCAAAATTCGAAACAATTACGCAAATTCCACCATAAATAATGCCAACAAAAAGTTGGATTGCAAATGGCAGAAACAGTTGCAACAAAAACCAAAAACAAAAAAAAAAAGTAAATTAAATAACAGTACGGAGATCAGATCAGGAGAACATTACAGAATCTAGGGCAAGAGCCGTCATTTTCTTAATTAACTTAAACAAAAACACGCAAGAACAAAAACCCATACCTCGAAACTGGGTTGTCTCTTTTCTTCTTCTGCAGAATCTTTTACTTGTGCCAAAGCAGAAACTGGAGAAAGAAATGGAGTGGGAGGGAGAGAGGAGGTTGCTGTGTGAGTGTTTCTTTCCCTCCCTCCCCCCTCTCTCTCTTCTTTATTTTCTCTTTCTTCTAATTAATTAATTCTTTTGTTTGGCTGTCGGAGAAGAACTGCCGCTGATTCGGTGGGAGTGTCAAGTGTGAAGGTAAATCAGGCAAATCTGTGGCTCTGTAGTATACTCTCCCACTTTAATTACCTTCTTTTCTTCTTTCCTTGTTTTTTTTTTCTTTTTCTGGTCATGGATTCTGAGCAAGTGTTTTCTGGACGGGCTTGTCCAGTCCTTTTTTTTTTCTCCCTTTGAAAAGATGACGTGGTAAGTTGAATATAATTGACCCTTGAATTCATCGCCCACGTCACCTTAATGCTTAGGTGGCAAGTAAAAGGTTTCATACATTCCTAAAAGCTAAAAAGCATGTCAATACACTGAAACTGAGAGCATCAGAAAACAAAATCCGACCACACATCAAGAATATTTAAATGACTGGATTTCAATTCAAGTGTTCTCACCATGTCCGCACACTTTTTACTTTGATGAGATCCGGGCTCATCTACATCTTGTCAAGGGGACAACTTTCATGCCTATTGGCAAGAAGACACGTGGCAAATAGGCTCGTAGTCAACAGGTTTGGTAGCGTGGGGAATGGGATCTAGACGACCCGTCTAGGAAATTTTAGTCAGTATGGATTTCCTGATCCCTTGACCAATCATCTCTCACAGTTATATCTCCTATAATTAAGGATATGACCCATCACTATCTTATTAAATTGGACCAACCCAAGAATCTATCCACTCATCTACCACCAATTTCCTGAATTTACTACAAAAGGGATTCTCTATTTGTTTATTACAGAGGTTAGTTAAAAAACAAATAGTAGTTTGTCTGTCACATCCTATTTTATTTGCTTTTCAACTATCTTATATATCTTTTAATAATAATCTACAATAATGCATGTGTTCCTATGCATTAATTATGTAATTTTGAATATTTTGTATGGTGAAGAGTGATTTCATTTGAAGGTCTTTTCAAAGTGGTTTGCAGGTGTTTCAGAACAGGTCAAGGTCAGATCTCACCTAAATAAGGTTTCAAAGTATCGATCTTAAAAGTTATTGATATATTAAACATAGAGAGAAGGTTTAAATATTAATAAACATCTTAGTATATCTAGTCTAGGGTAAATATATCATAAGTAAAAAATAATTAAGTACTGTGGTGCTGTATTTTTGACTCCGAGTGTATTTGGTTGGACAGATTTAACTTAAAAATGTCACACCACACTTTGTATTAGGTTATGTGCATGGCTTATGGGGTATTTGGGGAAACATCAAAAAAGAATTATATTTTCATGAGGAGGTGGGCGTTTCCACTTGGGCTGTCTTATGGGTGTTTGAAACTATAATAAATTATCGTGCAACATGTTTTGTGTCAAAACATCTTAATTTTTCATGGGGTGTTTGGGGAAACGTCAAAAAAGGATTGTATTTCTACAGGGAGGTGGGCGTTTCCACTTCGGTTGTCTCATGGGTGTTTGAAACTATAATAAATTATCGTGCCACATGTTTTGTGTCAAAACATCTTAGTTTTTCATGGGGTGTTTGGGGAAACGTCAAAAAAGGATTGTATTTCCACAGGGAGGTGGGCATTTCCACTTCGGTTGTCTCATGGGTGTTTGAAACTATAATAAATTATCGTGTGACATGTTTTGTGTCAAAACATCTTAGTTTCTAGGTTTTCGTTGTCATAATTTAAGTTCAAATGTTGTGACTTGAAACACCATGGCACCAACTACCAAAAACCCTTTGAGCTTGCAATACTGTAAAATGGGCCTGAGAATTATTAGCTAGGGGATGTTTAAGTGTTAAATTCAACCCAATTAATGGAGATGGTTGTATGAAACCACTATCTCCACATCTGCAAATGTTTAGAATGAATGAGACATGTCTCAGACACAATAAGATGGTAAAAAGTGGGTCAGCCCAAAGAGCTTCATCACAGACAGGGCTGATTGGTGGTTAGGGGTCAAGAGTTGTTGCTCACTCTGAGTAGGGCCTCAACCTTCTTGTCTCTAAGTTGAAGTATACCATAAGGCAGTAATAGTACTGTGAGGTTTCTCTAAAACTACGTTCTGCAGGTGATGGAGAATGTATAATCTGCTCTGATCATCTCCTTTTGTTCTCCTCACTGTTGTAAATCTTTGAGATATGCAGAGGCAGAAGCACCACAGATCATGTCTTTAGGTTGGTTAGATACCCTTGCTCTCTAAGATGTGGTCAAGAAGACTGTCACTTTCCACATTGAAAGCATAAGGAGGCTATGCCAACCACATTGTACAACAGCATTACTAGGCCGGTGCATTACTGCACTGGGCAGTGGGCACATGCCATGGTGATGCAATAATGGCAATGTGGTTCCCCTACCACAACAGATTGGATTGGTCGAAGCACAACTGAAAACCTACCATTACCGATCGATGAATCAACCATTATAGAGGTGTTGCTTGCTACACCCAACATGGCCTGTTAGTTATATTTATGAGGCTGCCTGTGGATCTGTGGTACATCAGCATTACTAGGCTGGTGCATCACTGGAATGGGGTTTCCCAATCACAGTGGATTGGTTGATCGATCGATGAATCGACGAGAATGGAAGCATTGCTAGACCCAACATGGTCTGGTACATGCATGAGGCAGTCAGACCTGTGGGACATCTAACAGCTTAGTTTGAAGGTTCAACATGAGTGAATTGACAAAGGAAGCTTGGGGTTTCATGATGATGTATCTTTTTTTGTCATGGCCTGGTGCTTGCTTGTAAAAACTGAACAGTGCAAAAGGTTATTTGCTTTCTTAGGATCCCTTTTGTGGAAGAAGGAGAAGAGGTTATATTGAAATGATTGTGTTTGTGGAGCCTGGAAAGAAAAAGACTGAAAGTGAAAGATGAGAGGTTATGGGTCAGGAAAAAAGATGCTTCTTTTCCAGAGATGTGTGTAAACAAAAGAGAATAATTTCTAGACTTGCTTTTACCAGAAAAGGAACCATTAACTTGAAGGCCCCTTGGAGGCAAAGATTGAATAAATATATATAGATGGGTAAAGGTTAGGGTTAAGATATATGGTTCAGGGTTTGGAATCAAAATTGCTTGTTAATTACTGACCCAACACTCAATTAAGGCTGAACAAAAACCCATCATACAAGGTCAACTCAAGGTGGGTGATAACACTTTGATGGCAGGAAAGAATCATATGATGATATAAAAAAAATTGAGTTTTTGACAATATGTGGTGATTTATAAAATAAAATCAATTAAAATATGAATTAATTGTTTTTGTTATTAAAATTTATTAATCCCACATGATTTGTGTCTTAAATTTATGGATCTTAGTTTTTATGCCATTCTCATAGATCTAGTATATTATTTTTAAATTAAGACTATATATGTTTTCCTATAATTGCTAAGAAATCATTTAATTTAAAATATAACATATTAATAATTTAATAAATGTAGTAATTGGTAAAAAATTATACGATTAGCTAAATTGACTTTTTTTTTAATTTGGGTTTAAATTGGACAAATTAACGAATTATTTACAAATTACTTGTATTTATTTATGTTTGCCAATAATTTAATGGTTCATGTGTATAAATATTTATTAATTACTTTTTTGTACATATTAGTTTGTAATTATTTCATGGCTTTGGGTGTTTTGAGTATTTATTTTATAATATTTTATCATCATATTTAGGGAGTCATATTGAATTTTCAGTAAACTAGAGTTGAGACGTTCATTAATGTAGTATTGGTGAAGCTATTTTTCATTGCAAAATACCTAATATCCATATATCTCATACGCTGATTGCACTATTACATTATGTGTTTATGCCTTATTTATAATCACTTGAGACTTAGGTTTAGGGACCATTTGATGACAGCTGAAATGGCTGAATTGATGGTTTCTTGCTTTGTCTTTTAGGGGACAAGATAGTTAAATAATAAATAATCTTGGTACATTAGTAAACACAATCCATAATAGGGGTGTTAATGGTATTCAAAAATCAGATTTTGAATTCGATATTTGATATAATCGAATCGAATTCAAATAATTTGAATATTTAATCGGTCGAATTCAGATATCATATTCTTATTGAATAGTTAATCGGATTCGAATTCAGATATGTCCTGATTCGATTCGATAAATATCCGAACTTGACCTATTATTTAATTATTATATATAATATATAAAATATGTTATATAATTTATATATAATAATTAAGTTATATAAATAATTTATATATTTATATACTTTATATCAATAAAATATTTATTTTATATATTTATTAATTATTAATTAATCAAATTCGAATCAAATCAGATATTCGAATATTTAATCGGATTCGAATCTAGATATTAATTTTTAATATCTGTCGGGTATCGAGTCGAATTCGGATATCGAATTTTCCAATCGGATTCGAATTTGGTTATTGCATGATCTGATTTGAATTTGGTCCGTTTACACCCCTATTCCATAAGGGTATATCCGATCTGAATCATTAAGAAAATCTGACTGATCCGAATTTGATAAGAATTATATTTATATTATGTAATATAAATAATATATTATATTATTTATATAATATAATAATATATTAAAATATATAATATATAATTATATAAATAATATATAAAATATACATATATAATATGTAAATATAATATAATATATAGTATTTCATAATTAACGGATCAGATCGGGTCAAAACAAATYAGATCAGCCAATATCCGAATTTGATTCGTTAAGTTAATGGATCACCCTTTTCGATCCGATCCGATTTGTTAGAACCAGGAGGAATATCCAAATTTGCCTCTTAACGGATCATCGGTTTCAGATTCAGATCGGATCTGATCCGACTTATTTGCAACCCTACCCAACTTCAGCTTCAGTTATGGGTGTTCAAATTTAGTTATCAAACCAAAAATTGTACTGAATAAATCCATTCGGTTTGGTTATTTCGGTTTTTGGTTTGGCTCAGTTTTATGAATTTAGAAATTTCAGTTTTCGGTTTTGGGTTTAATTTGAGAAAAAATTCAACCGAACCGGACCAAAAACCGAATTAACCAAAATAAATACATATATTTATATTTTAGTTTTAAACATCAATACTAATTAATATATATTAATATTACTATTTATATTAATAATAATATATGATGTGTTTTAATTATAAATATTGATATATTTTACTAATAAATATTAATATAAATATAAAATACTCTGATATTTTAACTAACCAAATTAACCAATTTAAAATCGAACCAAACTAAGTTAAATTGGGTCTGGTTTGGTTCAGTTCCAAGTCTAATTCAGTTTGGTTTGATTGGTTCAGTTCCAAGTCTAATTCGGTTTGATTTGATTTATGAAAATGGCCTAACCGAAATGTCAGTTAGGTTCTATTTCTGAACCGAACCAAACTGATCAAATGAACACCCCTAGCTTCGTCCATTAAGGAGCTTGTGACTACTTGGATAGGGTATTGATCACGAATAAATCTATGATGTCATAAAGGTATATGACATTGAAAGAACTTTGACCAATCAAAACGCCCCATGAATTTGGGATAAATCTATGCTAAAAGAAAAGTATGGAATGGAAAGTTGATCAATCAAAGTTGAATCCATTGACTAAAAAACAGAATAATAAGTTGTTCAATTCAAACACTTCAATTGTTATTAAATAACCCCCTTATGATGTGTTTGGTTTTATAAAAAACAAGAGAGAAACAAAAATTTTAGGGAAAGTTATTGATGAATTTCACAAAAATTCATAAGTACCTTCTCTCAACTTTTTGTTTCTCTTTCATTTTCTATCAAAGCAAACACAACATTTTTAATAATGTATTTATGGGATTTATGTCAGTTTCCTTAATGTGTTTGTATATATCAGAACCATTCAGTCGTACCCATGTGTTTCCTAAGCATACAATATTGTGCCTCTTAAATAAATCATCTTTCTTATACTCTCTCTCTATGATACCAATAAGTTGAACCTCGCCTATAAATGGAAGCCTGTCTAAATATGTGTCTATTTAGTTGTATTACACATGTGCATGTAAAATGATGATGATGACACTAATTAAAGTGCCTTCTATCCTTACTCTACCAGATACTTTTAGATATATCAGTATAAATGTATTGCATGTGACAATTTCAAATAAAATAATAATAATAATAATAATAATAATAATAATAATAAATAGACCATGTGACATTTTTTATGAAATTGGTTGATATCAAGACTTAATGTGTTGTAAATACTTAAGCACTTCAACTTTATGTCTCTCTCTCTTAATTTGTTATATTTTCTTCAGAATAAGTTAACCAACATTTCTCATGGTGCTTGATAAGTATGTCAATCTTTTTYTCTAAATCCTATTCAGATACACTAGCGGAGGGGCCCTACTTCGTAAGGGCTGAAATTGTAACATTGTTATTTGTTACATTAAAAAAGACAATAGTTTTTTAACAAGAAACTTTCAATTATAAATATTCAAGTATTGAAATTCATATAAAGACTTAAAAGAGATCATCACGTGTTCATTTTTTAAATATTGTTTTGGCAAAGCATATCATATAAGAGAATTAATACGATTATACAATGATAGTTTTGAGTTCTACTTCATAGCTGTCCTTTGTTTCACATCGAGAACTCCTAGTTGACCCGGATAGTAGGACCGTTCGGCCTGAGAACTGTCCAGGCAACCGGTTCCATTTTACCCCAAATTCGGTCCCTGGCAAAAAATTGTTGAATTAGTCAACAACACGTTGACCTAAGCAATCGACCCCCCATTCAACGGTTTTGGCCATTTTTTATTTTTAATTATTTTTTATTTTTTGTTGTCAGAACGGGCCATCCATTCGAACTAGACGGTCAAACCGTCGACCTGAAAATCGGTGGCCATAATGGTTCCATTTCCGGGTCATTTTTTTTCTAGATGTCAATAATTAAACGAAATAACTTTGTAGTCATAGTCATGGGAAGGGTGAACATTGCAAGCGATTCGAAAACCTTGAAAGATAAATCCAAAGTGATTTTAAACACAAAAAAAATTGGCGGTAAATCCACCAAACTGAAAAACCCAAAGAAAGAAAAATCAGAAAATCGAGTTCAAAGTTTCGCTTTGAAACAGAGCTAAACATACATGCAATCAAAGAAAGAGACAAAGCATATCGTCTTGTAAGAAAAAAAAAACATTGCACAAGAAAACCCAAAGAAAAAGCAAAAGGGAAGAAATAAAATGGTGGTAAACCCTAGATTGTTTTGAAGGATCTTGAAGAAGAAGACCAAACACACACAAAAAAAGCAGAAAATGAAAAAAAAAATGAGCTTACTGCACACGCTCGAATAAAGCCAACAGTAGAAGAAACCTTTGAATAGTGAAAGTCGAAAAGTACAAAAAATCATGGTTTTTGAACCGTCGTTGACCTGGATAGACAAACATTTCGGCCTGGGAACCGTCTAGGCAATTGGTTTTGTTTTACCCCAACCCCGGCCCCTGGTCAAAAACCATTGAATCAATCAATGACCCATTAACCCGTTCAATGGTTTTTGGAAGATTTTATTTATTTATTTTTATTTTTTTAAATTTTGTTGTCAGAACGGGTCGTCCATTGAGCCAAACGATCGAATCACCATTTTTTTTAATTGGGAACCATCCAAGCAACTGGTTCTGTTTTACCCCAATCCCGGTCCCTGACCAAAAAATCATTGAATCGGTCAACGACTCATTTATCTGAGCAGTTGAACCGTTGACCCGTTCAATGGTTTTTGTCCGTTTTTTATTTTTATTTAAAATTTTTGTTGTCTGAATGGGCCATCCGTCGAACCGGACGATTGAATCACCATTTTTTATTTTTTTAATTGGGAACTGTCCAAGCAAGCGGTTTTGTTTTACCCCAATCCCGTTCCTTGACAAAAAATTGTTGAATTGGTCAACGACCCATTGACCCGAGCGGTCAAACTGTTGACCCGTTCAATGGTTTTTGGCCATTTTTATTTTTTAATTTTTGTTGTCAGAACGGGTCGTCCATCCATTTGAACCGGATGGTTGAATCGTTGACCCAAAAATTGGTGGTCAGAATTCGTTTTTGGGTCATATGAGTCATACATTCGAGTGACATAACACGTATGATACTATTTAATGGACCTCACACACTCAATTTTTTTACTATAATTTTTGTTATTAGAATGGATCGTCTATTCGAACCATCAACTTGAAACCGATGGCATATATATATATATATATATATATATATAAGGGCTGCCATTTGGCGAAAGGGAAGACCACCCCTATCCCATATATATAAGAATACATGGTCAAACAAATTCAAAATTTCTTGTGTAATGTTAATAACCACCCATATTGAGTATGAGGCAATTATATCTTGGGACCATGAAGTCAAAAAAAAAAAAAATCTTGGGACCTATTATCCACATGGTAAATTAATGATAAATTTGGGTTAAGTTTTTTATTTGATTTTGAAGACGGGGTTGATTTATAATTATCAACCCCGTCTTGGGACCTATTATCCACATGGTAAATTTATAATTATCAACCCAATTTATTTGAAAGACTTTCTGTTGAGTTTTTTATTTGACCAAATATTATAAAGCTTTGAGGTAACATTTTTAATCCGAGTCAAAATTTATTAATCCCTTTTTCTTTTTCTACGAGGGAGGTTAGTCATGTGCTTGAAGGATAAGGCCTCTTGTATATGAGGTTAACTTTATAATATATTTATATAGATTGTCTTTTTTTCCTTTTGGCCCTAAGCTCTTGCTAGGTTGCTCTTAAAGGAGAAAAAACTGTTTGCTCCAATGTGGAACCGAGTCAAATAACTTCTTGTAATTCTTAGAACTATGGACTCAGTTTGTTTGTAGTGCAAATGAAACTGATGTAAATGCATTGAATATAATAGGGTTGGGCCAAGCTTGATTCTGGGTCTATGACTCTTTAATTAATATAATAGGTGTTATATTATAATATTTATATATAATATGTAGCTGGGCCTGAACACCAAAGCTAGGTTCAAGCTTGATACTTTGACGTTATATGTGAGCCTTTAAGAACTTATAAGCAGAAATGGTAATTTTGGATTCTCAAACCTTCCTATGTTGGAGTTTAGAGAATTAATTGATGCTAGTTGATGCAACGCAATTTGGCTGCTCTTAGCCGGAGATGATCTGGCTTCCAGTAGATGACGGATTTTGCGGATCTGTACAGGAAGAATCAGAGAACCCGGAGATGCTTATCCGGCGAGGTCGCACCGATGCTTAAGTCAGTAATGTGCGAGCTGAAAGTAATTAGAAAGCAAGAGAGCTAGTAAGCAGAAATTGCACGTACCTTTGCCCCCAAAGGGTTGGGGTCTTTATATACTAGAGTCCTTGCGGGTTTTTTGGGGCGGTTTCGAGATTCCTGCCGTGATGAGGCCCGTTGCCGTATTAACAGGAGATAATGTTGCCAGCCGATAAGACATATCGCTGCCGTCCGAATCGGTCGGAGGAGATAAGGCCAGCTGTCACGAGGCGTGATCCTGTGAAACGTGGAATCCGGTGACGAGATCTTCGGGGTCAACATGTAGAGGTTGATCAATATTACCCGAACTGATGCCCCCCGGGTCCGACCTATTACGAATGCCGAGGTGCCTGATAACCGAGGTGATCTTGATGCAATCGTGCCCCGAAATGAACTTGTCCCGAAGTGGATAGGCTTCCAAGGTGATCTTGCCTCGAGGTGGTTCGGTTATCCGAGCTCGGTCTGTCGCAGACTTGAGTACATCGGGATGAGCTATCGTCCTGTCAGTTGGGTCGTGTCCACGTGTCCCTCTATTATTAGGTCGGGCCAAATCACCCTACATCAATTGCCCCCCATTCCCCGGGCTAGGGGTCCTGACTTGGTGCGGGGAGTTCATGACGAGCCAAGTGGATTTGGTCTGAGAACCGGGCAGCTAGTTAGATGACTCACGGGTCGGACTTGTTCGGCCACCTGGCTCAACCAGGAAAATACAGGTCGCGTTTGGCTTACGCGCGGACGTCACACGAATTATACTCCGTGGACGTAAAAAAATGCGCTAAACCGAATTTACCCTCGGGGGTCGCGCAGTCGGTTTTCCTAGGAGCCGTTGGATTGCTTCGATCTTGATCGTTAGTTCTTGGACATAGCAGCTATAAATAGGAGGGTCTGCGACTCATTTCTCACCACAAATTCTGCGATTGAGCTCTCTCGAGGTCGAGTCGGAGTCTTTCAACTCGGTTTTCTTTCCGTTTCCCACTTTCGTTCTTTGTTTTTGGTGAGTCTCCCTTCCTTAGCTTTTTCCCTGTTTTCCAATTATGTCGAGCTCTATCATAGATAGGCTTGTAGATAGCGTTAGTGAGGTGGAGGACACCGTTATTCTTGCCGAGGAAGTCAGCCCACGGCAAGGTGCCTCCCCTCACCGGTTTGCAGAGGGAACCTTTGACCCCGAAGTTGAGCTATCTCAGCTCGGGGAGACCRAAGTCCAGGAAGAAGGTCCGTCCTCCAGGTCAGAGGCCCCGACTTCTTCTCGAGGTCAAAATCCTAATGACTTTGGGCCTTCCAAACTGTCTTCAGATAGGTTGCTGTATTTAGCATATCGCTATCGTTTTCCTGACAACTTGGTCTTCAGTCTTCCACTAGGTCAGTACCCTTGGGCTCACAACCATAACGAGCTCGCTGTTTTTGAGGAGCAGCTCGCGGCAGGGCTGCGTTTCCCTCTTCACCATTTTTTGATAGAAGTAGTCAAATTTTACAACATCACCATTGACCAACTTCATCCGAACTCTATTCGGAACATAGTTGGTACCATTTCTTTGTTCCACGCCTATAATCGACCTTTAACCCTTGACATCTTTAGCTCGATCTGGCGATCAAGCGAAACTCAGCCTGTCTGCGTGGGGACGTACGACAGAGCTATTACAACTCTCCCAGGCCTGGATCCAAAATCCTGTCCGGCTGCCCAAACAAGGTTCCAGCCTAGAAAAGATGGTACCTCATCATCCGTAACCTGAAAGGGTGGTCTTTTCCAACCCACTAGAGGGTGGCTACCCAGGGCCTTGGGGTGATCTTGGATGCAGAGACCAGGGTGGTGATTAACTCTTGGAGGGACCTCGGCCTCGAGATGAAGAGCTTCTTGGCCGAGGAAGCGCTGGTGCGAGCTGGTTTGAGCCCTCCTGGTAGGTTTCCTTTCAGATACTTGCTCGAAGCACCCTTTAAGTTTTTTTTTTCTTTTAACTAACTGTTTATTTTTTTGCAGCTACGATGCTAGAGGTTGATGCAAGGAGCCTTCTGATGAGCTCCCGGAAGGGTAAGAAGCGAAAGGCTGCGAAGAGACCTCGTCGAGAAGTTGAGCCTTTGACTTCTAGAGCAACCGAGGCCTAGGCCGTGGAGTCGATCTCCACCGAACCCCCAAGGGAGGAGGCCCGACCTACGGACCCCGAAGTGGTCGCAATGGACAGCCATGGGGAGGAGGTTCATCCTCAGGAACCGGAGGGTGCATCGACTTCAGAGGAGCCTGCTGCCGAGCCAGAGCTCGTCCCTGCTAACGAGGAAGAGAGCATAACGAACCACGTGCTCGCAATGCATTAGAGCCGGGACGCCGTCTTTCCAAAAGAGGTCGCGTGGTGGGCTAACATGCTTCCGAATCGACTCCTGGGGCTAGCTGCCGGCCACTGCATGGTGGTAAGCATTTTGTCTTTGACTTCGCTCTCTCTTCCTTTTTTTTTGTACTTACCTCGATTTGCTTTTGATAGGTCAACTCCGCCCTTCATGCGTTGGCTTGTTAGTCCGTGATCCACTCAAAGCAGGCTCGGGATGCCAAGGTGGAGGCACGAAAGCTTCATCGCGAGCTGGACTTAGCCCGGGGTGAGGTGCTTCGGGCAAAGAAGGGAGTTGAGTGCCAGAAGCAACTAATTCTGGACCAGGAGGGGCTGATCTCCTCGCTGACCGAGGAGAATTCCAAGCACAAGGAGCAGATTTTTGCGATGGCCGCGAAGGAAGAGGAGCTAATCGCGAAAATGATCGAGGAGAAGGCGCGGTTTCAACGAGAAATCAAAAATCTCGAAGCAATGGTCCAAGAGTGAACTCAAATCTWCGAGGCCGCCATCGAGGAGGCGCGGTCAGAAGAGAGAACTAAGGCTGTTGAACGCTTCAGGGAGTCCTCGAAATTCCACGCTCTTCAGGTCGAATACGGTTCAAGCTCCTACCACTCCGGGTTCAAACTATGCAGATATCTAGTCCGGCAGAAGTTCCCTGATCTCGAGCTCAGTGCCATCACAACAGCGGGCTTAGCTCCAGAAGTGGTTATGGCAGCGAACGAGGAACCTGACTCGTCAGAAGAGGAGAGCGATGACGAGGTCGAAGTAGTGAACCCCTCGGACGTGGMTGGCAGTCCTCCTGCCTGATAGTCTTCCCTTCTTTTTGTTTCTTTTTGAATCATGGATGTACACCCCGAAGCCATTGAGCTTGGGTCACAATGAAATCTTCTGTACTTACAATCATTCTGTCAATGAAATATACATTTTGATTAATCTTTGCGTAAAAAATATTTTAAGTGTGATTGTCCCACGATCTGGGCAACGAATGTATTGGTTACCCGAATTGTCGAGCTACCGAGTTGGACAATAAGTAAGGATAACCAACCATATAAATTTTCTAAGTGGGGATTACCCCGAATTGTCTGCCCAGACTAGTAGGAGTAACTCCACGTATTGTGCCCCGAGATGAGCGGCATTAWAGAGTATATACCCGACCTGTCCGCGCACGGGCTACACATTTAGATGTCAGTTGTCACTAACGGGTTCAACCTATTGTTATATGCCGAAGTGGGCTAGACATCGTAGGGCTTATACCCAAGCTGTCTATGCCTTAAGCAGTTAGAGGTATCTTGCCTATGCCGAAGAGGCGACCAGGACTTATATGCCCATGCCAAAGAGGCAACTGGGTCTTGGGTGCTCGTGCCGAGGAGGCGACTGTGACTTATATAGTGATGAGTCCGTCAATTCGGTACCTTAGCCCTTAGGCCTTGGGGGCGACTTATTGTCCACCCTTCTTGATTTTTCCCTTGCCGAAGAGGCGACTGGGGCTTATACAATGTCGAGGTCTCTTAACACTTTTAGTCCTTAGACTTATGGGAGTAACTTATAGTCCTCTCTCCAGTTAGACGATTACAGATAGTACCGCCTTAGGTTGCTGACGTTCCACACCCGAGGCACTTGTTTCCCTTCTAACGTTTCGAGCTCGTACGTACCTTCCCCGAGCACCCGATTTACTCGGTAGGGTCCTTCCCAATTCGGTCCGAGCTTACCAACACCGAGCTTAGGCACCATGATTTTACGAAGCACCAGGTCTCCAATGCGGAAGTTCCGCTTCTTGACTCTGGTGTGGTAATACCGAGCCACTCTCTGCTGGTAGGCCGGGGTCCGGATGTATGCGAGGTCCCGTACCTCTTCAACTAGGTCGAGGTTGGTACGTACCTCATCATCGTTTGCCTCTTCGTCGTATGCCTCCAGGCATAGCGTGGGCACCTCGATCTTGGCTAGGATCATTGCCTCTGTGCCATAGGTGAGGTTGAAGGGAGTTTCACCCGTGGCGGTTTTCACGATGGTTCGATAAGCCCATAGTACACTGGGCAACTCGTCTACCCATAGTCCTTTAGCTTGAGGTAGGCGTGCTTTCAGTCCACGGAGGATGGCCTTGTTTGTGACTTCCGCTTGACCATTCGCTTGGGGGTGTGGTGAAATTCTGTTGTATCCCCATTTAGTTGCACCAGTTATGAAACTTGATGTCTTCGAATTGTTTGCTGTTGTCAAATATAATCACTCGAGGTAGTCCGAAGCGACACACTATGCTCCTCCAAAAGAAGTTTTGCACGCTTCGTGCTGTGATTGTCGCAAGAGGTTCAGCCTCCACCCACTTCGTGAAGTAGTCCACTACTACCACTAGGAATCTCCTTTGTCCTGTCGCTGGCGGGAATGGTCCAAGGATGTCGATTCCCCAATGCGCGAAGGGTCATGAGCTAGTGAGATACTTCAGGTCAGCAGCAGGCTGGTGGTGGACGTTGGCATGCCTCTGACACTTGTCGCATTTTTTGACGAGTTCTAGCGCATATGCCTTCATCGTTGGCCTGTAGTAACCCTGTCGTAGCACTTTCTGGGCGAGAGCCCTGCCCCCCAAGTGTCCGCCACACAGACCTTCATGAGTGTTGCGGAGAACGAGCTCGGCTTCTGAGGGTCGCAAGCAGCGCAGGTAGGGGAGAGTGTAGGATATTTGGTACAACCGTCCGTCTATTATGACGTACTTGGCTGCCTGTCGCTCTACCCTTCTAGTTGCGTTACGATCTGCAGGGAGGGTCCCGTGAAGCAGGTAGCTCGCGAGTGGATCGATCCATCCCGGCTCTGCTTGTGCAATAGGAGCGACCTCTTCTGCCCCCCCCGAGAATGCTAGGCCGGGGCAAGTTCTCTATGTACACGGTCCTCATGGTATTGTCACTTGTGCTGGCTAACCGGGACAAGACATCGACCTCAGTGTTCTCGGATCTCGGGATCTGTTTGATGAAGTGCAACTGGAAATTGCGCAGAGCCTCTCTGACTTTGGCTAAGTAGGCGACCATGGTTGGCTCGTGAGCTTCATACTCACCGGTGACCTGGTTGACCACGAGCTAGGTGTCGCTGTAGATAACAATATGCTTGGCTCTTACTTCGTTTGCTAGGGCAAGCCTGGCTATCAATGCCTCGTACTCCGCCTCATTATTGGACGCGATAAACTCGAAGTGAAGTGCATACTCCAGCTTCACCCCGCTTTACCCGTACAGAATGATACCAGCTCCACTACCTTGTTGATTTGACGAGCCGTCCACATGGAGGATCCAGGGCTCCTCCTCCTAGGTTGGCGCTGCTCTGACCGAGGGAGGTGCCGCACTGGTTGAAGCTTCTCCTCTGTGCTCGGGCTCAATCGCTTCAGGAACTGCAGTGCTGAAGGTACATTCCGCGACAAAGTCAGCCAAGGCTTGGGCCTTGATTGCTATCCGATGCTCGTACTGGATGTCGTACTCGCTGAGTTCAATGGCCCACTTCGTCAACCTACCGGAGACCTCGGGCTTGAGTAAGACTTGCCTCAGGGGTCTGTTAGTGAGGACAATAATGGTATGAACTTGGAAGTATGGTCAAAGCTTCCGAGCTGCGGTGACTAGCATAGTAGATGGGTCGTGCAAAACTTTACTAACATAGTAGATGGGTCATTGAACCCGATCTACTTCTTTTATCAGTATCGAGCTGACCACCTTGTCACTCGCGGAGAGGTACAACTTCAAAATATCTCCTTCCTCGGGTTGGGTTAGAACCGGGATACTGGTCAGATAATTTTTGAGCTCGTCGAAGGTGAGCTGGCACTCTTTGGTCCATTCAAAGTCTTTGCTCTTTTTAACCGCCTTGAAGAAAGGCAGGCAGCGATCTACCGACTTAGACATGAAGCGGCTCAGAGCGGCTATGCGGCCATTCAACCTCTGAACCTCCTTCAATTTACGGGGTGGTCTCATATCTAGGATGGCCCTGATTTTGTCGGGATTGGCTTCGATGCCACGTCAGTTAACGATGTAACCCAGGAATTCCTGAGGTAACACCGAAGACACACTTGTTAGGGTTTAATTTCATGTTAAACTTGCGCAAAATTTCAAAAACACAATGTGAATCTTTTATTAAATCATTTGAAAACTGAGTTTTGACGACCATGTTGTCTACATAACATTTTACTTTTTTGTCGATTAGCGGATCAAACAGTCAGTTTACAAGTCTTTGGAATGTTGCCCCGTCATTTTTCAGTCCAAAGGGCATGACCTTATAACAATATAGGCCTAGCTCAGTTATGAAGGCCGTTTTTTCCACATCGACAGGGTCCATCCTGATCTGGTTGTAGCCCGAATAAGCATCCAGAAAGCTCAACAACTCGTGCCCTGAGGTCGCGTCTACCAGACAGTCGATCTTGGGAAGTGGGAAGCAGTCCTTCGGGCAAGCTCAATTCAGGTCGGTATAGTCGACGCACATGTGCCATTTATCGTTGGCCGTTTTTACCAGAACGGGGTTAGCCATCCAGCTCGAGCAATGGACCTCCCTGATGAAATCGGCTGCGAGAAGCTTCTCAACTTCCTCGTCGATTGCTCTCCAACGCTCTGGGGTAGGTTGCGTTTCTTCTGTCTAACAGGCCTAACTACAGGATCGGTGTTCAACTTGTGAGTGATTATTCTAGGGTCTATGCCGGGCATCTCTTCCATGGACCTTGCAAACACATTTAAATTTTGAAGTAAGAAGCTTACCAGCTGAGAACGTAAAGGCTCCTTAATCGACATGCCGATTTGGAGAGTCCTGGCTGGATCTTCTGTCGAAACGGGTATAGTGACCGTTTCCTCTATTGGTGAAGCTCGCTCCTCATTGTACTCCGTAGGTCGCTCTAACTCGAGGTCGTCTACTGCCTTGGCTTTCCCTTTGAGGGTGACGACGTAGAATTTGCGAGACTCGAGCTGGTCGCCTCGCACTACCCCTGCTCCGAAGTCCGTGGGGAACTTCATGGCCAGATAATAGGTGGACACCACTGCGCGAAGAGGGTGGGTGATAGGCCGACCTATTGTGGCGTTGTATGGGGAGGGAGTTGTGACCAGTAGGAAAGTGTGGTCGAACCTCACAATACTAGGCCATGTGCCGACCTCTACAGGTACTGTAATTCGTCCCAGGGGCCTGACTTCCTCTCCGCTGAAGCCTACTAAGGGAGTGTTCGTATGCTTGATGTCGCTTTCCTGAAGCTGCAGCTTGTCGAATGCGTCCTTGAATAATATGTTTGCTGAGCTGCCTGAGTCGACCAGGACGCACACTTCACCCCCAAATCATTGATCCTTATCTTTATGATGAGCGCGTCATCATGGGGGTACTGGACTCCGCGTACATCATCTTCGGTGAAGAATATGGCCTCTTCTATCCTTGGCCGCTTCGGAGGATTCTGCTCTTCTCTTTCCATCTCACGAGYTGATGTCTTCGCCGTGGCTGAGGTGCACCCACGACAATCGATCCGCCGGTGATCATGTGAATTATTCCTCGAACCAGCCTCTCTTCGGGCATCTGTCTTTGCGGCTTCTCGTTCTGCCTATTGTTGGATTCGGGAGCATCTCTACCTTGCTCCCCCTGCCGATCTGTTTGATTTTTATTTTCATTTAATACAAAGTTTTTCAGATATCCGCGACGGATGAGCTCTTCTATCTCATCGTGGAGGTTCTTACAGTTCTCGGTGCTATGACCGTGGTCTCTGTGGAAGTGGCAATATACATTCCTGTTCCTGGTATTCGAATCCCCTCTCGTCCGAGGTGGCCACTTCACGTAAGAAGCGTCCTTGATCGCCATATGGATCTCTGCTCGCTTCACGTTCAAGGGCGTGTAATTTGTTCTTTCAACAGGTGGAGCTCGGAAAGGCTGATCCGGTTTACTTCCTCCTCGAGCTGGTTCATCATTCTTTCGCTTGTTATCCCCGTTATTTAAGGTCTCACCTTCTCTCTTCCTCTTTTCTGGTGCACTCTTGCTTATTTAAGGTCCGTCCTGTTACGAACGCCGAGGTGCCTGATAACCGAGCTGATCTTGATGCAATCGTGCCCCGAAGTGAACTTGTCCCGAAGTGGATTTGCTTCCGAGATGATCCTGCCCCGAGGTGGTTCGGTTATCCGAGCTCAGTCCGTCGCAGACTTGAGTACGTCGGGATGAGCTGTCGTCTTGTTAGTTGGTTCGTGTCCACGTGTCCCTCTATTATTAGGTCTGGCCAAATCACCCTACATCACTAGTGGTTTTATCAACGTGGGTTATATTGGGCTGGCCTTTACTTGGACCAATGGCTTATCATGGGCCCGACTGGACCGCATTTTCATTTGGATTATTTTGAGGACATAATAGTGAAACATCTGAACCAAACTTGTTCAGACCACTTCCCTCTACTAGTTACTATCAAAGATAATATGATGCATGGAGCGAAGCCTTTTCGCTTCCAACATATGTGGGTATTGCATCATGATTTTCGTACTTTGGTTCATGATTCTTAGAATCAACCCATTGAGGGGAATGGTCTCTTTATTCTTTCTTCTAAACTGAAATGCTTGAAGCAACACCTAAGAGAATGGAATCATGATACTTTTGTAGATGTGTTTGCCAATATTCTAAATGCGCAGAATTTTGTCCTCGAAGTTGAGAGTATGATCCTCACTAACAACACTTACGAGAACCAACAATATCTTCTCAATGGTGCTATGACTGATGACATGAATCTCGTAAGAACCCATGCTGTAAGCTATTTTGAAAACTTACTCTCTGAGGAAGGTGTCTTGAATCATGGCTATCTGTTTTAGTGTATACCTCATATAGTCATAGATGAGGATAATGCTAGCTTGACTCGAGTCCCAAACACTGATGAAATCAAGCATTGTTGTCTTCTCAATGAATGTGGATTCAGCTCCATGTATAGATGGTTTTGATGGATTCTTTTTCACTCATTGCTAGGACATCGTTAGGGATGTATGCAGGCCCATCAAGGCAATTTTCATCACTGAATCTCTCCCCAGGTACTACACGTTTACATTTATTGATTTAATTCCCAAGATCGATAATCCTAAACAATTCTCTGATTTTAGGCCAATTAGCCTTTACGGGTTTTGCTATAAGATTTTTGCAAAATTATTGTCAAAGAGATTGAAACCAATTCTTCCTTGTATCATTTCATCAGAACAAAGTGCTTTTGTGGAAGGTTGATATAGAGGTGAAAATATATCCATTGTCTGGGAACGAGACATTCCCAAAGCCTAAGACAGGATTAACTGGAACTTCCTCTTCAAAACTCTTGGAAGTTATGGTTTCAGTGAAATATGGATTGAGTTAGTTAAACTTGGAATCTATAATTTTTGGTTCTCACTCTTAGTTAATGGATCTCCAGTGGGTTATTTTAAATCTTCATGAGGCTTGCATCAAAGTGATCCTCTTTCTCCTATTTTATTTATAATTGTCGAGGAAGTTTTAAGTAGAGGTCTCAGCAAAATTTTTAATTATGGTTATGTGGAGTTCTTTCAAATGCCAAGAGGTATCATGCCTATTTCTCATAGCTTCATTGTGAATAACACAATTATTTTTGTAAGAGGTTTCAAAAGAAGCCTAGAAAATCTCATGGAATTTCTTAAAGCCTATGAAGAAGTCGTAGGTCAACAAATTAATAAACAGAAATAAGGGATTTCCAGGCAAAGAAATTATAAAATTGCCCAAGTGACTAGATTCTTGAGGAAGCATCTTCTTTTTACATACCTTGGAGCCCCAATCGGAAAGAAACAACTAAGTAAGAATAAGGGATTTTGATCCTCTTATTTGTAAAATAAGGAAATGTTTAGAAGGGTGAAAAACAAAAGTGTTAACACCTGGAGGCAAGCTTATCCTTCTTAGAAATGCTCTCCAAAGCATGACCATTCATGTCCTTAGTACAACTCTCCCCCTGAAGAAAGTGATCCAGACTATACATAAACTGTTTGCTCTTTTCTTGTGGGGAAGTTCTAAGCACGGGCCAAAGCATCATTGGATTAATTGGAAGCAAGTTTGCAAACCTGTTGAGGAGGGTGGTTTGGGGATTTGATCCCTGGGGGCTTATATAAAATCCTATGTCATCTACAAAGTATTGGAAAGAAATTTGTGAAATAAGGGAGCTGACTACAATGAATAGTAAATCGCTTGTGGGTCGGGGGAATGTTTCTTTACTACAACTGGACAAGTAGGGGACTCTTATATGAACTTAATGAACTTATAAATCATGAAGATTTAAATGATTTTAATCTATGTGAAGTCATTACCAGGGATGGGTCCTGGTCATTTCTAGAAATCTTACCAGGGATGGGTCCTAGCATCTAAATGTAAGTGCTACAAGGATGCAAATGAAGAATCATTTGATCATCTTCTTTTAATGGAGTTTTAGCAACAAAATGTTGGAATTTCTTCGTGGAAAATTCAACATTTCTATCCATCCCACCCAGCATATTAGAGATAGAATATTAGATTTGTGAAGCCTATGCATCAATGATTCCCATCGTATCCAGGTTCTTATGGTGTTGTCATTGGTGCTTCTATGGGAAATTTGGGTGGAGAGATGTAGAAGGGTTTATGATGGTAAGTATATCCCTACAAGCCAGGTTATCCATCGTATCATAAATTGACTTGTTGAAATTGACAAACTTGCTCCACTGCTCACTTCTGAAGATGCAAATGGTTGGTGGACCGTCTTTCCCAGTGTTTTAAAAAATGACCTGAAGGCTGAACCGTTTTTACCTTTGGGTTGCGGGTCACTGGTTTGACCAGCCAGGTCGAACGGTTCAGATTGTGCCACGTCAATGTCTATGTATTTTTAGTATATATATTTATACACACACACACATACATACATACATACATACATATATATATATATATATATATATATATATATATATACACACACACACATACATACATATATATATATATATATATATATATATATATATATATATACACACACACACACACATACATATATATATATATATGTATGTATGTGTGTGTGTGTGTATAATATATATTTTATTAATAAATAATGTACAATTATGTTTTAGATATGATATATGTATTATTTTATATTTAACTTATGTTTCTAATTCAATTTAATTTTTTTTCTTTATAAAATATAAAATATTGCGATTTAAGGCCAAAAAAGGGTTTTTTTTTTCATAAAAATAGCAAGGTATGATGCCTTGAGACGCATAGATCTCGAAAAGTTACCTAAAATTAAAAACAAATCATCTCAGTCGGATATCGGAGTGCAAAGTTATGGCCTCCCAAAGTTTGCATACACAGTTACAATAGAAAGGTGCTGAAATAAAAAATCTATAAAAGAAAAGAATATTTCTTGAAGAAGAAGAAGAGAAGAAAGGAGAAAAGAAAGAAAAGAGATTTGAGAGAGAAAAGAGAGTAATAATGTTGGTTGCCCTCTTCACTGTTATTTATAGCCGGAAATAATAAAGAGTACAAAGACCAATATGCCCTTATAGGGCGGCTAACACATAAAATAACATAAAACAATTAAAATAACTACTAAAAAAGGACCTAACAAGAGTGTTGTAGTCCCAACTTCCTACCTAAACAATAAATAATAAAAAACTACCACTATAGAGTACACAATTTGTTTAAAACCTCAACACTCCCCTTCAAGTTGGGAGTAAATGTTACACATTCCCAATTTGCGTAGATTGTATTCAAGCTTGTTCTTTGCAACCCCTTTGGTGAAGACATCAGCCAATTGTAGTTCAGAGGAGACATAAGGTAAGCAGACTTCTCCAATTGTCACCCTTTCTCTTATGAAGTGCTTATCAACCTCAATGTGTTTAGTCCTATCATGTTGAATTGGATTGTTGGCAATATTGATTGCAGCTTGGTTGTCACAATATAACATCATGGGCTCCTCAACTTTTATTCMAAGCTCACTCAATAGAGATCTCACCCAAAGTAGTTCTAAAACACCATGAGCCATAGATCTATATTCAGCCTCTGCACTTGATTTAGCTATAATTAACTATTTTTTACTCTTCCATGAGACCAAGTTTACTCCCACAAAGGTGCATACTCCAAATGTAGATCTCTTGTCATCTAATCAACCTGCCCAATCTGCATCTATGTAGGACTCCAACTTTAAATTTTCATGGTCTAAGAAAAGAATCCCTGTGTCAGGATGCTTTTTCAGATATGCAAGTATCCTCTTAATGGCTTCCTAGTGCTGAACCCGAGGAGCAGGCATATACTGACTCACAACAATAACATCATAGGAGATGTCTGGACGTGTCATACATAAATATAGTAGTCGGCCTACCATCCTCTGATATCTTCCCACATCCTTAACCAACTCACCATCCAAAGCATTAACTCTATGATTTGGGTCAATAGGAGTATTAGTTGGTTTAGTTCCTAGCTTCCCAGTCTCCTGTAGGAAATCCAACACATACTTCTTCTAAGAGATGAAAATCCCATACTTGGATCTTGCAACCTCAATCCCTACAAAGTATTTCAGTTCACCTAGATCCTTGATCTCAAACTCTTGTTATAGTGATTTCTTAAGTGCATCAATCTCCTTCATATCATTTCCTGTAACAACTATATCATTTGCATATACAATCAATACTGACAAGAGTGTCTCTCTCCTTTTTACAACGAGAGTATGATCGGATTGAGTCTGTGTGTACCCAAAATGGATAAGTGCTCATCTGAACCTGTCAAACCATGCCCTAGGTGACTATTTCAAAACATATAATGATTTTTTAGCCTGCAAACTTTTCCCTTACCAACATTCTCATAAAAACCAATTGGAATGTCCATATATACCTCCTCTTACATATCACCATTAAGGAAATCATTTTTAACATCAAGCTGAAATAAAGGCCACGAATAGGTAGCTGCTAGGGACAAGAGAGTTCGAACTGAGCTCGTCTTAGCAACTAGTGCAAAAGTCTYCAGGTAATCAATACCATAGGTATGTGTATACCCTTTTGCAACCAACCTTTCCTTGTACCTCTCTATGTTGCCATCAGCCCTGTACTTCACAATGAACACCCATCTGCATCCGACTGTCTTTTTGTCTATAGGAAGATTAACTATTTCTCATGTTTGATTTTTAACCAAGGCTTCCATTTCTTCTTGCATAGCTGGTTTCCACTCAGGTTGGAGGGAGGAGAGAGGTTCACTGACATTTCTGGGTATAGACACAGAATCCAATGAAGAAAGGAAAGCATGGTAGGAGTGTGATAAGGCACCATATGAGAGATGGTGTAAAATGCAATGGGTTGTAAAGTTTYTCTTCCCTTTGCGGAGTGCATTGGGAAGATCAAGATCAGAGGGATTAACTACCACAATAGTGTTAGGTACAAAAACATCATTATCAGGGGAAATAATAGGCTCAGGCTCAAGGGATATACCTGGAACTGTATGAGCCAAACTTGGGATCTCAGATGGACAGATAGAGAGTGGTGTAGGTTCTTATATCTAAGCATGTGTGGAGTCAAACCCTCTTCTGGTGGTGCTTATAGGCTTGTGAGACTAGCCGTAGTGGATCAGGCAATGGGACTATAGTTGCTGATGGGGGAATAGGTGGATCAGATGAAGGAACTAGTGACACCGAAAGAGGGATAGGTTGTGAGTTCTCCTCCCCGAAAAACTCCCATTGAGGAAAACCACTCAAGAAAAATAAAGTAGACTAAAAAAAGGTAACATCCATAGTAACAAACATGTTCCCTGACACTAGATCATAACAATAATACCCTTTTGGTTTTGAGTATACCCAAGGAAAACACATTTCTTGGCTTTAGGATCTAATTTCTTGCGATGAGGACCAAGAATGTGAACAAAGGAGACACACCAAAAAACTCTCAAAGGTATATAAAATATCTCCTCATCTAGAAAAAACACGCTGAAATTGTCTTAAACCCTAAAGTGTGTGAAGGAACACAGTTAATCAGATACACGACTATGAGAACTACATCCCCCAAAAATGAATAGGAAATGAGGAACACACCATAAGGCTCCTTGCCGCTTCCACAATATGTCTATACCTCCTCTCTACTACCCCATTTTGTTGCAGTGTGTATGCATAACTACTCCAATAAATCACACCATGCTCCAAAAAGTATGAGGACACGTCATTTTCAAAGTATTCTCTAGCATTATTTGATCTAAAGATTTTAATCCTTACTCCAAATTATGTGAGAACCATCTGATAGAATTGTCACACCAAAATAGGTATTTCATCACATGATCTCATCAGATATATCCAAGAATACCGTGTATGATCATCCACAAACAAGAGAAAATAATGGTAACCACCCATTGAAGAAATGTGGTAAAGACCCCATACATCAGTATGAACAATATCAAAAGCAAATGAACTTTTTTTATTACTTAGTTTAAAAGAATGTTTACAATGTTTTCCCAACTGACAACTTTCATATTCCAAATTAAACAACAGAACAAATTCAAATAACTTTGGAAACAAAAACCTCAATGAAATGAAAGAAAGATGACCCAAACGATTATAACAGAGCATAATTTGACTCATCGACTCTGATCCACTATTACTACTGCTACTAGCATGATGACTCTAATGTCTCAGAATCTCATCCATAAGGTAGACTCCATTCACCTCATGACCACTCCCAATTGTCCTCTTTGATTCCAAATCCTGCAAAACACAATTAGTAGGAAGAAATGTCACTGAGCAGAGGAAGTAGTATAGTTGGCTCCTGCATTGTTCTGCCCATCTGAAGAACTAGAACTGACTAAATCCTTCTTACTCATAAGTTGTCCATACTTTTCCAATTCAATCCTCACTGCCACTGCTACAATGGACTCCAGATTAGCCTGGGAGAGGGGTCCTGAAGGGTCTCTTATAATTGCCACATTTGCATTTCCCTTCTTGTTCTTGATTCTAGATGGTACGAGATGAAAGTAATGCTTCCAACAGGTGTCTCTGGTATGCTTATGTTGGAAGGGTTAGGATCCATCATATGGATGGCCGAACCATGCTAAATGGCTGGGTGAAATTTAAAAAATTCCTTAATCCATCTAGGAATCAAATTCCCTATTTTTAGGGTCGGTCTTGCATTGAACTGGACCGGATTTGAAACTAAACAAAGAGGGAGATTAATACCTAGTATATATACCACAAATGCAGACCCCAAGGTGGAAGTTCACACCCAAATCAGTCATAAAACCAGCCTCTATTAAAGATGGTGCAATGTATAAGTGAGCCTGAAATTCCTCAGATTTTTTCTTGCGAAAAAAAAAGATCTCTATCAGTCATTGAAAGCCTAGGTTGTGATAGGGTTTCTTGGAAGACAAAAGAGAAGAAGAGAGAACAAGAGAGAGTGGTTTTCTAGTTTGGTTCGCCCTCTTCTTCTTTTATCTCCTTATGAAGAACTTCTCCTAATCAAATTAGGAGATTATCCAAATCTAATTTAGTTCTGGACTCTATTAAGAGATAAGCCTTGTCCTCTTAAGAGGATGGGTGCTGCATACTCATTTCCAAACCCAGATTCGACCCAGAGAACATGACAACTTAAATTATCATGTGACAACTTACTTAATTTTATTAATTATGGGCCTAAGGCCCATTTCCTTCAAAGGCTCATGACCCAAGATGTTGCATGGTCAACTCAGGCCTGATTTGTATGGTGTGTGATAACTCTGCATTTTGACGCCTTAAGAGCATCAATTCAGGGGTATTTTTGGCCTTAGAATAGTCAAGATGTGCCTTTTTCCTATTAAATGCAATGTTGTGGCCTTTGAGGGTCTCTGTGCAAATTCTAGAGAAAACTGGGAAGTTTTCATGGCTGAAATGCAGATTTTGGGAAGCTGGTGCGAAGTCTAATTGAGAGAGGGGGTGTTTTGTGAAAAACTAAAAGCAGGAGGGCGCCTCTTAGCTGCTAAACCAAGTTTGGCGCCCCTCCTACTGTATTAGCATGCTCCCCACGCCTTAGTAAACCCTAGGGCGCCTTTTAACCCATTCTTTTCACTCTTAACAAACCCTAGCCGCCCCTAACTGCTAAATCCTCACCTTCCATCCCTTCTAATCTCCACCATCCATTCTAGTGCACTCACTTTTTAGCATTCTAACCTTACGAGCCACCTAACTTCTAATCTTCACCATTCCGTCTTTAGCTATTAAATCTCAGCCTTACATAATATTGGGTGCTTTCTCCTTTTCTTCTCAGCCTTTGGATCACCCTAGAACCATCCTAACCCTTCATTCTAAACCCTAGGGCACCCATATTTTTGCTAAAACCCAACTGCCACCCTCTCTTTCTCTCTAATCCTAGTTGTATCCACCTTTCTCTATAAAAAGGACCCAAGGGCTAATGAGAAAGGGTTGGATTCTGCCCCCAGGTAAGATGGAAGGCTGATCTTGAGAAGTTCAAGGGTAGAGGAAGAGGAGGACGCCCAGGCAAGAGGAGGGGTTCCAACACCACTACTGCCACCTCTGGAATCGGATCCCAACCACTTTTACTTTAATTTAGTTTTAATTTCTGTTCTTTCAATTCCAGTTTCATTATTTCCTTTCTATAATTTATTTTCATTCTGTTTGATCTTTGTTTTCTTTTCTACAGATCTGTAATTCGGCCAAGTAAGACGGAAGGCCTAGCTCGAGAAGTTCGAGTGTCAAAGGAGAGATCCAGAGACTGCTACCTCTGATCGGATTACAGATTTTTATTTTGTTTCTTTCATTTATTTATTTTTGTATTTATCTATGTTTCTGCACTTTTAACTTTCAGTATTGTTCAAATTCTATATTTTCCTCAGTTTAATTAAGTAATTTTTATATTTCTGCACTTCCCTCTTGTGTTCTCTTGTCCGGATTTGAGTGTATATTAATTTTCCCTCACTTCCCTATGGATACGACCCGTTCTCACCCATTTACTACGTTAGTAGTTGTTTGAGAAATGGTAAAAATTATAAATATTTAAACTGGTTTTCTGGGGTGTTTAATGACGTGCTTCCAGTTACAACGCCAAAAAGTGTGGGACTCCACAATGACCTCACATAAGTTCACATGGGTTCGGCCCAACCTCTGTGAAAAGGCTTGGCCAAATTCACTACTAAATGCAGTGAACCCATGGGCACATCACTATGGGCTCAACTTACACTTAAATGATCATTGAATTCAGCCATCCTATGAAGATTCAAGGATAATGGACTTAAGTAAAATAAAGCCCATCAGGTAATCAGCCCTGTAATGGTCTCTTACACTTAACCTCTCGGCCCATAATGATCACAACACTGCCCGATAGGGAAGGACCTCTCCCCTAGCTACAAGGTACAATGTCACACTCTCTGCTCAGATGGATCCTAGGATTACAAAACCAAATCTCAAATACAGTTGAAATCCACTAGTGGTAGTATAGGTTTCCATGAGAGAGAGTGTAAGCCCTATCATTCACTTTGTCTTACAAAGGGGTCGATCCTATCACTATGATCACCCACTCAAGTGAATTCTCAGACTGCCCCAACATACCCAGGTTTTGACCATCAATGGATCTCATTGATTGGCACATAAAAGATAGCCCAATCCAATACCTAATGTAGTACCATAATCAAATCTAGGGGTTATGTGTAACTTTCCAGTTAGAGGTGTAAATTGGGCCAGGCCGACACGATTTTGGACTAACCTGGCCCGACATGACATGAAGGCCTACGGGCCATGCTGGGCCAGGGGTTCAAGGTCCACAGGTCGGCACGGTACAACCCACGGGGCCTGTAGTGGGCCGAGTGTGGCCCACCTAGAATATAGCCGTTGTCCCCCCCCCCCCAAAGGGGCCCAACGACTGCTTTTAGCTTTTGACCCCCCAATAGCTATAAACAACCATATTAGGGGGTATTTGTGTATTTTTCTTTATGGGGGTTGAAAAATGACATAAATGCCCCTCAACAGTTATATAACAAGTAATTTAGGGGGGCTTTTTGGGTAAAGTTATAAATAACATTACAATGAGCAAAATACCCCTCTCAACAAATAAATAACAACTAGTTTTTTGGGTATTTTGGGCAATTGAATTATACCCAGTTCCTATAAATAGCCCTATCCTCCACCATTTTCATCACACCAATTCAATAATTCTCTTAATCTGTTCTTTCTCTCCCTCTCTCTCTCTCTCTCTCTCATACTCATACATTCTCAATTCTTTGCAATCTGAGTAATTTTGATTAGCTGATTGTCTGATTCTGCATTCTCCAATTCTCAAGTCTTAGCTTTATTGAAGTTTCAACTTTCAACAAGAAGAAGGCTTGCTCAACCAGCTCAAGTATCTCAATTTGGGAGGCCTGGACGTTGAAAGGCTTCAACCATTGAAATCAAGTTGGGATTTTGAACAAGCAATCTGGGTAAGTCGAATTAGATTATTACTTATCTTTGTAGAATTAAAATAAATGGCTGGCTCTTCTGAAAACCGATTCCCCAACATGTTCACCATTGATGATATTCAATCGCATCATGATAGTGTTAGCATTGATGCAATTGTTGTCAATGGAAGTGGAACTTTCACCCCCGATACTGATACTAGGGGAAAAAGAAGGGTCATTAAGTTGAGTAGCCCGGTTTGGAATATTTTCAGAGTAGAGGATATTGAGGGAAAGGGGAAAAGGGCCGCTTACCAAAAATGTAGGAAGGACTTTAGTTATTGTAGCAAGGGTGGTACGGGTCATTTGAGCAGACATCTGCTCACACATGAGAAAGAAGTAGATGAAGGGAGAGAAACAACCCAAACACAGATTGGGAGGGGGGTAGTTTTGGTACTTTTAAATATTTACAAGAAAAAATCAGACAAGAACTTGCTATGTATATTGTACATGCAGAACAACCATTTATATTAACTGAAGATCCAAAGCTAGCAAAATGGTTGCGTAGTTCTGTAAACCCACAATATAAAAAAGTTTCTATGAATATTATAAGAATTGATGCTTTAAAATTTTTTTGTTCTTATAAACAAAATTTAATTTTTTTGTTAGAAAATCTTAATTCTAAAGTTGCAATTATTTTGGATGTTTGGACATCCAAATTTAATATTTTATATTTGTGTTACTAGCCACTTCATTGATGAAAATTGGCTTTTGAATAAAAGAATTTTAAGTTTTACTAAGCTTGAATGGCCACATAGATTATTTTAAATACTTTGCATGCTTATGGAATAGAACATAAATTATTTTCTATTAGTTTTGATAATGCCAACAATAATGATTCTGCAATAAATATTTTAAAATCTCAATTAAGACCATGCTTAAATGGTAAATTTTTTCATATTAGATGTGCATGTCACATCTTAAATTTATGTATTCAAGATGTATTGAATATTATTTCTCCTCATATTTCAAAAATTAGAAATTGTATTATATGTATAAAAGGTTCAGGGGCAAGAAAACAAGAATTTAAATATTTATGTCAAAATTATGGTTTAAAATATAAGCATTTTATATTAGATGTAAAGCATAGGTGGAATTTTACCTATGCTATGATAGAAAGTTGTATATCTCATAAACAAATTCTTTCTGATTTTTATAATTCAAAGGGAAATGACAATCTGTCTAAGAGATTTTTTAAAACATTTTTATGATGCAACTAATGAATTATCTAGAATTTATTATCCAACTACTTGTAATTTACCTTTTCAATTAATGGTAATTAGTGATTGTTTTGCAAAATATAGAAATAATCCACAATTTCAATGTATTGTTGAAATAATGGAAAATTAATTGAAAAAATATTGGGAGAACATTTCTCCCCTTTATTGTTTAGCTACARTATTAGACCCTAGGATTAGGAAAGATGGTTTAGTTATTTTACTTGAATCATATTGCGAAAATATGAATATTGATATAGGAAATAAAAAAGAAGAAATTAATAATTTATTATTTGAAATGTACACTTTGTACGAATATGAAGTTGTAGGAAATATTCCTACAACTTGTTCATCATCTTCTTCTACTTCTGACCTTGAGCCCAGTAGTAGAAGAGAAAAACTATTTTATTTAATAAGTAAATTGCAGAAATCTGCTAGTTCTACAACAAGTTCATTTATTGAACTTAATTTTTATTTACAAGCAAATTTTTCTAATTTAGGTGAAGGATCAAATAATTTTGATATTTTATTATGGTGGAGTGAACATTCAGAAAATTATCTAGTACTCGCCGCCATGGTACGTGATCTATTAACCCCTCCGATATCTACAATTTCCATCAGTCTTGTTTTAGTGCAGGTAACAAGGTGCTCGACGACAAAAGAAGCTGCATGAACGATGAAGGCATAGAGATGTGCATTTGTTTCAAGGATTGGATAGATGCAGAAGATAGATTACAAGACAAAGGAGGGCATGATACTACATCGGATATTTCACCCAAAGTAGATGATGAAAGTCATGAATGATGATTCATGAATTTGACTACTTGTATAGAATTTTTTATTTTTTCAAATTATTGTAAATTTTTTAATTTTATTTAATTTATTTGATATTTTCTTTTAATTTTTTAACAATGTAATTTTGTATTTTCAATTGGTAACCATATTGTATTTTTTATATTTTATTAATTTATTCCATTTTCATATTTCATTCATCTAAGTATCCAATGATCAAATCATTGTATTCGTAATTTGTACCATTCAAATTTAAATGAAATAAAATTCCTATTTTTCTTTCAATTTGTTCCATCATTCTTATTTGAATTTGGTTAAGTATTTGTTTTCATTTATGTGTTTGATAACTTAGATATCTCATTTCTTAACTTTTTAATTAGTTCCTAATTGCCAAACTTCAAAGGAAAGTTAAATATTTTAGTTTTACAATTTTACTTAGAAAATAAATCAAAATTAAAAAAAATAAATAAAAAGAATAAAAAGAAAACAGTGCAGCCCGGTTTGGCCTAAGCCCAAGGTCCGCCTTGTGGCCCGATCTGGCACGACCCAAGCCCACGGTACGACCTGCAGCCCGGCCTGGCCTAGGCCCGCAGCACGGCACGACACAGGCCTGCCTAGGCCTGGGCCGTGGGTCATGCCGAGCCGACCCCCAAGATTTCCACCGGGGAGGGCAACACAGCTCGTGATGGCCCACGCGCCAGCACGGCATGACCCACTTTACACCTTTACTTCCAGTTTTGCCCATCAACCTCCAAGGTCTAGGGCATAACTAGAAAACGGTCCGAGTTTAGTGTTTCATCCAAACACACATTGCATGTGCTTTGGGTCTAACCCTAGCAACTGAGACAAGCTACCCCAACTTCTTTGGTAGCACATCAATGTTAGCCTTGGCAGGATAAACTCACCAAGTCTATCCAATGGTTGAGAACATTCTATACTAACACAAGTTTCATAAGTGTTTAGTTTATGGGGTAATTTTACAGAAATATACCAATATCAACATGAAACAATAATTTACTTTTATTCATTTACAATAAATGTATTTGCACATCAATCTGATTGGAGCTAAGGACATACACTATCTAACAACTTAGTCTTCTTGAAATAGTCACACACACCAAATCCTTCTTGTCCTCCTTCCTAGTCTCACTACTCCCCTTGCCTCTATTTGGCTTAGATTTAACTGTACTAATCATAGCTAACTGATTAATCCCAGGCTGTCTCAACATGTCGTTCCTCATGCTCTCCTCCCTAGAGACAAAGGCATAAGCTTGAGAAAAAGTTACACTTTCTCTAGAAAGGAGATGTTGCCTGGCAATGTCGAATTCAGGGTTCAGCCCGACCAAGAACTCAAAAACTCTATTCTTTTCTATCAACCCCAGATAGGTTGCTGCATCCTTCATACTCTCCTAAACCACAGTTTCTAAGTAGTTGATCTTTTGCCAAATAGTTTTCAGCATGGAGAAATAAGTGGCAAGAGGTTTATCTCCCTGTTTTGTACTAATCACCTGATTCCTTAACTGATACGCTCTAGCTACATTTTGTTTTTGGGAATAGATTTCAGTCACTCCATCCCAAATCTCCTTTGCAGTATTAGGCCACAAAAAAAAAATACCAATGTGAAGTAACATAGAGTTTCATAGCCAGGTCATTACCATGTAATTCTCTTGTACCCACCGGAAGGGATCTGTATCAGGTTTCTTTTCCTCCCTAGTGGTGTACCCCAGTTTCCCATGAGCACCAATGGCCATTTTGACTGATTGTGCCAATTCTAGATAATTTGTACAATCAAACTTCACTGTAATAATAATTCCAAACTCAAAAATGTCACTACTACCTCCAACACCCAGACCCATGTTTACTTGTGGACTTCTGCTCAACACTCCAACTATCCATATTCAAACAGTTCAAAAAAAAAAACTTAGGTAGAGAGCCTCCAAGATCAATTTGATCTCACACACAAAGGTAAAGAAGAAAACCCTATCTAGAGAGAAATCTCCTTCCTCCCATTGTCTCCCACCGGAGAGAAAAGTGAATCGGCCACTCCAGATGGCCCAGAAAATTCCAGAAACCTAACCGCCCCTATAGAATACCTAGAGAAGTCCAACAATACTTGAGCGCCCAAGATCAGATCAAAATTGAAGAGTCGAACTTGACTAGGACTCTTCCCCACACTCCATTTTTTCCTGATTTTGATTCCAAAACATAGATCACCCTCGTGATGACTAGATCACACCAAAAAATCCAAGAACTGGGCAATCTGAAGTAGATCAATCAACCCTTTATCTTCTCATGCAACTAGATGGTCTAGGATTGCATGAAAAAACTTCAAAAAGCCCTAACCTTGCTCTAGTACCAAGTAGAAAGGTGTTGAAATAAAAAATTTGTAAAAAAAAAAATATTTCTTGAAGAAGAGAAGAAAGGAGAAAAGGAAGAGAAGAGATTTGATAGAGAAAAGAGAGCAATAATGTTGGCCGCCTTCCTTCACTATTATTTATAGTCTGAAATAATAAAGAGTACAAAGACCAATATGCCCTTATAGGGTGGCTAACAAATAAAATAATTAAAATAACTGCTCAAAAATGACCCAACAAGAGTGTTGTGGTCCCCACTTCCTATCTAAATAATAAATAATAAAAAATTACCATTATAGACTACACAATTTGTCTAAAACATCAACAGTTAGTATGCAACCTGCAACCCGGTCATTGGGTTGACCGAGTCAATGGTCCAACCGCTTGGGTCGGATAGTTTTTGATAAAGTCAACGGGATCCAAAATCTTGACCAAGTGATGGTTTAGGTGGTTCAACCAGCTGGGYCAATGATGGATTGAAAACACTCATCATTCCAATTCCCCCTAAGCCCATCCGTCCAAAGCTTTATAAATGGGTTACGTAGCAAGCCCCTTCACGTGGCAAGGTAAAGTTAAATATTTGTGAAGGCCTTGGCAGTGGGGGAGGGTTTATTCATGAAGATGAGGGCAAGTTTCTTGAAGTTTTCTCAAGTCCTTATGGTGAATGTGCCTCTCTCCAAGCTGAAACTCGAGCTCTCCTTGATGGGATAAATATTTGTGTTCGGCATCATGGTTTTCAAAACCAGACCGGATCGGATGGTCGGACTGGAAAAATCGGGAATCAGTCAGGTGACTGGTTCTATTTTTCCCCAAAATCGAATTTTTCCAAAAAAACCATTATTTTGGTCAGCAAACCGCTGACCCGAGTGGTTGAACCATTCGAAATGTTCAACGGTTTTGACTGTTTTTTATTATTTATCAAAACGGGCCAATTGTTCAGTTTGAATGATTGGACCATTCGACTCGGGAACCGGACCCATGACCGATTTGGTCTCCGAGTTGGTTTTAAAAACCTTGTTCAGCATGACTATCTTAACTTCGAGATTGAATGTGAGAACTCGACAGTGGCACACCTCTTCGATACCTCTCAACACCCTGGAGTATCCCATTACTAATATAGTTGAAATGAGAATGCTTCTTAATCTTTGTGCTTTCTCAATAAAGCATGTATACCTTGAAGCCAATAGATTAGCTTATTACCTTGCTAAACTTGGTGGAAATTTGGAAGGCTTTACAATTTTCAATAATCTGTCACACCTTCCACGTCGGGTAAGAAAGTTAATTTTTGAAGACTTTATAGGATTGCCTACCCTATGTTTGGTTTGAAGGAAAAAGTAGGGAAAGGAAAGGTAACCTGTACAAGGTTTGTAAAAATTTCCCTTCCTTTCCCTACTTTTTCTTTCAAATCAAACACAGCCTAAGAGTTAGCTGGTGTTTTTGTGCTTTGTGGGGTGGGCTGAGAGTGTTCTGTTGAGAGAAGTGTTCTTTGGGTTTGGGCCAAGTTTGTTTCTTAAACTTTGGGCTTAAAAAAAAAAAAAAAGAATTGATTTTGTCTTATTTGTTTATGAGAAGTAAAATGATGTGAACCTACTTTATATGAAATAGAAGGGAGGTAAGACGAGGGTTTCTTATTTAGGAATGAGGTAAGAGGATGAGGTGGATGAGAGAAATTGATGTAGAAGGAAGGCAGTGAAAATTTTGCATCAATTTTTGGATGCAAAACTTGCCCCACTAGTGAGCGCATATCATAAATTCATAATCATAAACAAAAAGATGCATAAGTATACCGAGTGTTGTATCTGCTTTGTTGCCATGGAAAAAGAATTCCATTAGGCTGTGTTTGATTTGATGGAAAAGAAACCCTGAATGTGAAAAATTGCAAGGAACCCTTAGCTTTGTCCCCTCCACATGATATCAAATACAGCTTTACTGGGAGCTACGTAATGATTTTTCCTTCTATTACTCTTAATTCTCAAGTGGCTTAGCTGACATGAGGCAAATCTTCTTATCTTCTAAAAAACCATGGTATCTAAGATATATATATATATATATTAAAGTAATGAAATCAGGCTAAAGTCTCCCTCAGTCAGACATGTGGCTTTCTTCTATTTAGACATCTGTTCATCAATTATTAAGTTAGGAGAGAATTTATTCTGTACAAGTCACGATACCTATTTTTCAGCAAACAAAAACCTCTCATTCATTTCAGACGGAAGGCCACCAACCTAAATTGTAGGAAGAGGAGACACATGGCCACTAACTTGCAAACTATCAAAGCCCACCAACAAAACCCAAAGCCAACTATTGTAACCCAACTACCATGGAGACACATGACCATCTCTGATTTGTTTTTCTCTTATTGCTTTTACATACGTGTGATATTGTAATTTTTTTTTTCTAATGAATCACAACGTAACTGTAATTACAACTACCCAAGACTGTAACTGAGAGACTGAGAAAACCATAGCCTCTACGAGAACCAGACCTCCGTACTGAGAAACACATCCTCTAGAAGAAGTAGAGACTACCTCCACACTGAGAAACGTACAACCTGTACAAGAACCAGATCCATCCTTGATCAGGTTAGTTGGTTTCCTAATACATGCTTTGATTTTACATTTTATAGTTTACTATTCGAGTTTGTAATACATTCACTTCTCTATAGTAGTTCATGTATTCTGTTGTATTAGAAGTTCAACGTAGATTAATGTGTAGGTGTTAAGAATGCAAAACCATTTTTGGGTTATCGGCAGTGGTCAGAAATGTTATACAGTGCTGTTGATGAAGGCATCGGTGGTCGGGAATGTTATACACTCGCTGTTATACAATCGCTGTTGAGCTTAGATGAGATCGCTGACCACCGATGATCATTTATATGTAGATGACGGTGGCCGGGACCATCATACCATCCATGTGGATGAAGCCATCAGTGGTCGACCATCGGGTTAGGTCGGGTTGAGGCCAACCCTAGCTCAACCCTAAGTTTTAAACCTCAAACCCAACCTTTAACTCGACCTATCCAACCCTAACCCTAATCCTAAGTAAATTCCTTCAACCCTAATCCAACCCAACCCAACCCAAAGTCAATTTCGGGTTGGACTGGGCTTGGGTTGGGCCCAACCCAACCTTCTTCCCATCCCTTAAAATCTTGTAGAACTTCTTAATCTTAAATCTTAACTTAACTTTCACAACATCTATTAATCTTATGTTTTATTAGTATTTGTTTGTTGATGTTTTTATTGGTTCTTTAAATACAAAATTCAGAAAAAAAGTGTTTGAAATGACTATAGTTTATTATGATGACTTATAATAGATCTTTTATGGGCAGCAAGCTATGGGTGGCAAACAACATAGAGGAGATAAGGAATAAAATAATCAAAAAACATAAAATATGTTATCAAGGTTTTAGTAGTTCCAATTAGGATTAAGTGAAGTGATTATCTTAAATGAAATAAACAATAGTATGTGATAGTGGCTATACAACTATCATGCATCTAAACAAATCAATGTATGATCATATATATAGCATATATTTATATATGATATGTAGTATAGAGTCGGATTCGGGTTGTCCAAGGGGTCAACCCTAATCCAACCCGAAGTAAGTCGGATTCATAAATTTCAACCCTAACCCTAACCTGAGCATCAACCCGACCCAAGTTGCGACCTTACTTTTTACAGTTAAGATGCCTCCATTAACACTGAGTTTTTAAATGCAAAAAGGAGATAAGTCCTTAAAATAAAAAATACCAAATGCAACTTTAGCCCTAACCAACCTAAGCTATCAAGCCTCCAACTCTTAGCCTGTTTGGTTAGGTTAAGGACTTCTCTGCTTTATTTTGCTATATATAGGGATGTCAATTAGACTGGATTTGGTCCAATCCGATCTAGTCGAATGTGAGTCCATTATAAATGGACCAGGTCCAATCCAATCCAATGAATGYTTTGGACCAATTTGGACCGGTCCAATTTAATGTCTGGACCGTCGGATCTATTCAAATTCATTTTGATTTAGATTGGTTTCAACCTAAACCTGGTCCCTTAACACATATATTCTTATCTTATATCAATGGACTAGATATTGGCTTAATCCAACCCAATCCAATATAAATTTGTTATCGACGGACCAGTCCAATCCAATCTAATAAATATTTTAGACCGAATTGTTCCAATCCAATATATCTTGTTGGCCATCCAATCCATCCAAATTGATTTTGTATTGGACGGGGTCCATTCCAATATATCGTGTGCGTGTTTTATTTCTGAGAAATTATTCAAGGTTTGGGGTTAATTCAGTTCCAGCATTGTTATTGTAAAAGAACATAATTATCATATTTTAGAAAAATAAGTTGCCTCTAAACTTAAATTTTTTGATATAGAATATACATAAATACATAAATACTAGTATAAAGAAAATACATAGATACATACATTGATGCATAATTGCATAGTAACATGTTTATATAACATTTATACATAGATATAAATATGAAATTTGGTTTAGATTGGTGAAGGCTAAGGTTCAAAGTACCAACACGTATCGGCCGATACGTATCATACCAGTGGCTTCCCGATACGCCCCTACAGAGATTGTATCGGGTCAGCCATTGGTTCAGAGGGTAGCCAGGCCTTAAACCGGCCCCTCTAAACCTATTAAAAAAAATAAGTAAAACATAAAAAAATAGCATCAACACGGGGTGTCAATATTTAGAACCTTGATAAAGATCTCAACTGTTCCCCAATTAAAAGTTTAGTCGGGTTTATACTTTTCAACCCTAATCCTAACCTAAAGTTCAACCTCACTTGACTTTTGGTTGGGTTTGGGCTAACTCGGCTCTAATTGCGACTCTAATCACAATAATGCCTAAATCCTTCAGACAAAATGCAGACCCCGTGCAAGGCTTAACCGCAATGAAATTTTGCACTTTGCAGACAATTAGGAGGCTTTAGTTCACTTCTACCATGATCGGAYGGTCCAGACGAAAGGTCCAATCACCTCTTGATTTTTATATTTAACTTCAAAATTATAAACCTTAAACCCTAAATCTTAAAATTAAACCCTAAAACTTAAACTCTAAACCTCAAAACCCTTAAACCCTAAAGTTTATGTCTAAAAATCGGTATGAGCCAATAGGCCCAATATCCTATCAATTAGGAGTGGGAGAAATTGGTTTGATGTTGTCTGGGTCTAAATACAAACCCAACTTGTTCAAATGCAAAATGGAGAAAATGATAAATAGCCCCTGTTTGATTTCACTTTTAAGAAGTACTTATTTCAACAAGTACTTCTTTTAAGACATGRGACCATGGTTTTTAAGTACTTATGTGTGTTTTATACAAAGAGGGTAAGTACTTATTGTTAAAAAAAATACTTCTTAAAAAAGTGACAAGGATGTGGCTTTTTTTCAGCACTTTTTGAACAAGTGCTTCTTCATTTGAATGGGACAAATCTGTCCCTGTTTTTTTTAATGACAAAACTACCCCTGCTCGAGTTTATCATCTTCTTCTTCCATTCGAAAACCTACAACAACAGGTAGCCGCGGCATTTGGTTGCAGGTCCACCGGCGACGTTCGACGGTGAGCCAAAAACAGCCGGCGGACCTTCTGTTTTACTCTTACCTTTATGTTTCTATAGTATTCCATCGATTTGTGATTTTTTTTTTTTTTTGCGTTTTTCTAAAGTCTGAAACTCTCTTTTTCCCTCTGGTCACAAATCTGTGTTTGGACGACTTCAACAACGATATCCCACCGTCTAGCCGCCGGTGACCAAAAGGTGAGGTCGCCCAAACTCCTCCCCTCCATGTTTGTTTGTTTTTTTTTTTTTTGGTTTTTTGGATGGTTATTTCTCTGGTTTGATTTTTTTTGTTGACAAATCCAAAATTCTTTTGGGTGTTTTTTTTTGTTAGAAATCATGCAAACAATTTGCATGAGTTGGATGAATATTTGTATGAAAATTTGTTGAAGTTGAATGAATATTTGTGTGAATATATTATTTTCGATTTTATGATTGAATTTTTTTCTTTATTCGATATGTATATTTGTGTGAATATATTCTTCATGTGAATATTTATGAATATTTGTGATTTTTTCATGAATTCTTGTTGGTGTTGTTTTTAATATTATCTGGCCTATTTTATTTTTTTTGAATAATCCGAATTTAGTCGTCCTATTTATTTTTTTTAAATTTGATAGTTGGTGTTTTTTTATTTTCTTGAATAATATGAATTTCCTATTATTGATTTATATGTATAGTTAAAATTATCATATTTTAATTTTTTTGTTGATTTATATGTATAGTTAATATTCTCCTATTTTATTTTTTTTTGAAAAATCTGAATTTAGTCATCCTATTTTATTTATTTTTTAATTTGATATTGGTGGTGTTTTTTATTTTCTTGAATAATCTTAATTTCCTATTATTGATTTATACATATAGTTAAAATTATCATATTTTAATCTAAATTTGCTATTATTATTATTATTATTATTATTTTTTTATTATTATTTGAGTTCACATGATGATTCATGTGTGGGTCTACATGAGCTCTCAATTGTCATGATGTGGCGTTTTTTCATTGAAATGTATATTATAACATGTGAAAAACATTGTATATATATGTATGAGTGAAATGAGGGCTAAAATTCTCATTTGTGTTAATATAAACACTTATGGGGAAAATAGCTTACCAAATATCTCCATCCCAATAAGTGCTTAAAAACATAATAAGTGATTTGGCAAGTGAGTCACCAAACAGTCTTAAGTGGTTGTTAAAATAAGTACTTTTAAAAAGTACTTATGCAATAATTACTTCTTTTAACAACCACTTAATCATCAAACAGGGCCATAATCAGATACTGGTCAACAGTACACTCAAAATTAATAACTCACCGGTGAAACCTAACCAGAACTCGAAAGCTCAGTGTGTTACTGGTTCACCGGTTCAATCGCCCAATCTGGTCCGAGTATGAAACATTGTTGTTAAATGTTAATAATCGTTTGGTGGCATTGACCGGTGAATTCTCCGGGTCAGTCTAGGTTTTTCCATGCCTGATGCGGTTCAMATATTCTTGAGCCAATTTATCCAATGGGCCGGTCCAGTCCACTTTAAGTGACTTTTCCCATCTAACATCCACTGCCATTCAAGACAAAGACATGCTAACACATGGACGTTGCGCACCAGCCACTTATGTCAAATGACAGGAAGAAAGAAGAAAAGCAACTCAAAAAAGTGGTTTTGTTACTTTCAATTGGAGAAAACGCGTTACTTCGGTTTGTATATTTAAGGATGTCAATGGCTCGGGTTAAATCCAGTTGGATTCGATTTTATAGGATTAGGTTAGGGTAAAGTATATTTGATTTAGGTCGGATTAGGGTTTGATTTTTTGACTTGAATCGGATTTGGGTTTTGATTGATCCACCCTACGGGTTATGATACCTTGTATATACACTAAATAGTTTTGCAATTTTCTGATTTTTAAAAGTTTATAATTTATTTATATATTGATTTTGATTTTGTTTTCTTTTTTTAAATAGAAAAAATAACACCTTAACATCTATAAAACAATTTTTTATTTAAATAATTGTATTTTAAATCTTCAAAATGTGTTAAAAAATATATTTGAAATTACATGGGTTACACCGTATAGGATCAGGTTGGGTTCAGGAATCATATATTTTTAAGCCGAGTCGGGTCGGGTTTGGATTGGAGTGCTGGAGGGTCGGATTAAGGTTGAGGCAAACCCGTTCCAAACCCGACCCGTTGATTCAATGTACCAAAAGATGCTTTTTTAAAAGTCATGATTCAACGAGGGCCCACCATGAAGCGACCCATCCTTCTCAAGAGTCTAGACCGTCCGATTTGCCCAAGAGGTCCAATTGTACGATTGAATTGTTTACTTTGGTTCTTATCTCCGATCTATATTGATCGGTCCAACATTCTTTTCTTGAGATAAGTCAATGGTCAAATTTTCTTTGCAGGTCTCTTTCCACAAATCCAAATATCCAATCCATCCATAACTCACAAAAAATGATAAGAACTTAAAGGATGATAATTAATCATGCGACTCGCTACACCATAAAAAATCTTCTCCAGATATAAGAATAGGGAGAGATGGGAGGGAGGGGGGCCCWGTAAAGGACCCCGGGAGCAGGCTATCTATGTTATGTACATCTTGTACACTTGTATGTATTATAATGGGGAAAATCTAACATGCAACGCGGACCACTGAATCACTGTGACCAACTGGAGTCCCTACCTGATTCATGTGATGCCCAAATGCATGTTAGCAAAACCCATTTAATGTAAGTAGCTCCTACGACTCATGTGCTGTCCTCGCACGTGCACAGTCATGGACTTCGGCCTCGTGTGCAGTGCAAGTATCCGGTGTTGCATGCACCACGGAGGAAGAATGTAGCGGCCCCACACATCTAATCTGAGATTCCGATCACCCGCATCAGAATGGCTTCTGCAGGTACATGAACATATCCTGTAATGGGTTGAGCTCATTGCTCTGGTGATTGAGTAGGGCAAACGGGTTGTCAGCGGCACCGCCAATGGCGTCCATGTAATTAAACTGAAATCCTAGGGGTTTCTCGTAATCCTTCCACTTCGGCTGGCTCTGGACCTCCCTCTCGCAAGTGAATTCCGGTGACACCACGTGCTCCGAGCAGCTCGAATCCGGGTGCAACTTCGGTATCGAATCCGACGTGTCGAAGTACATCATGTCATTCATCGGCGGTGCCGTTACCGTCGCCGGACGTTGCTCCAGTATGTCCCGGCGGTATGATATGGTTTCTGGCTTCTGATCTTCGATATCCGAGCAAGTTGACGAAGGAGCAAGCGCCGATTTCCGATCGAATGTAGTGAAATTCTTCTCTCTGCCACCTTTCTTGTTGTAGATTCGACACAGCACCCAGTCGTCCAGCTGCAGATCAATCAACGTCAGATAAGAATCTAAAATACCCGATTAGAGAGAATCAAAACCACACCCGAAATTATCTTTGGTTTTTTCAGGAATCTAATTCTTTCCGTTTTGAGGAACATGAAAAATAATAGAGGTGATGTATGATGGATACCCTACATCATTGTTCCACAATAATAATATACGTCGACGGATGAGTTTTAAGAGCTTTTCTCATTTTCAAAGGACCCACCCATAATTCGTATTATGATGATGATGTGGTAGGGTCCATTGAGAAGGATAGACCTCCCGATACAATAATACAGGGCAACTCCAGAAAGACTATTTTGCCCCCCATGCGACCAGTGAGATTCACTTGGCGCCCATGGTCTCCTCTTCGTTTTCCGTTTGAGTTTATCACGTTTTAATTGTCTATTTTACCCTTTAGAACATGAATTTATTACGAGGAAGGATAGGCAAGTACTCTTAGGCTGTTCTTCTTGCGAGCCGACCTATCGACGTCGGCGAGGCGATACTCATGCATGATCCAGTTGGTTTTCTCGCCCCTGGGAGCCCTTCCGGCGTAAAACACCAGCGCTTTCTTTATTCCGATAGTTTTTGGATGTCCAATCGGCTTATCCGCTCCGGTAGCCTTCCAGTAACCGGAGCCGGCTGCCCGGTTCGGTCTCGATCCGTTGGGATACTTCCGGTCTCGGGGAGAGAAGAAATACCACTCTTTCTCACCATACAACGCCATCCCTGCACAAACGCAAACCTCAATCTCAGTCAATCCACTTAAATCACTAATCAAAACAACAAAAAATTGATCAAGGACGAATGAAAAATACCAGGAAGCTGCCACGGATCATATTTGTAGAGATCAATCTCTGCGATGATCGGAACGGCGATGGACTGAGACGCACATTTCCGACAAAGATAGTGCACCACTAGCTCATCATCCGTCGGATGGAATCTGAATCCCGGCGGTAACTGCAAATGTGACGTCATTTATATTCTCCGAGCCTCTCCTCTCTCACCCTTTTCTCTTCTTCTCTTCTCCAAAGACGGCTGTTGAAACTTAAAACTCGGGAGAGAGCGGGGTATTTATAGAGGGAAAACGCCACGTGTCTAAATCGCCGGTGATGTCTAGAACTACACGTGGGCATGACCATCCCGCCTTGAGGACGAAGAGGGGCTGACCGCCTCCGGACACGCGTCGAGTGTCGAAAGCGGCATCGCCACGTGTTGATACGCCGCAATTGGTGATTTTGTCATTCCTTGCGTCACCGGTTTTGTACGCATTCGCGAGTCGGCTCGCGGGGCCAACGCTCCCCGGAATCGTTCCGATCGATCGTCCTCGGTCCTCGTGAGTTGGCGATTCAACGGAGGACGCTTATACACATCATCCGATAACGTGTGCCCCCTCGCCCACGGCCCCGGTGCTTTATCCTAACCGCACAGGAAGTCAGGACATTCCTAACCGAATTTCCATAGAGCATTCGTACCCCCACACGGCCACGCGTAGGGATCTGCTCCCAATACTGTCCAAACATGTCACTTCAGTCGTACATTGGGAATACTTCCTGTCATTCAGGGAAATATTCCCGATGTGTGAGTGTAATAGCTTACGGAGAAATACGGATACAAACGATGCAGAATTCTGAATTCCAGCCCTCTCCCCCCTATAAATCACATCTGCCCGTGAATTTAGCATCAATTCAGGGTCAAGATGCATTCCCCTGTACTTTGGGGTTATAAAATTCTGACCTGAACTGATTCGTCATTCTCCCTATTGGAACATGTTGGGAGCAGATTTGAACTTCTGGGAAATGAGATATTCCCGAGGCCACACGACCTGGTGGCCTGGTGGGGCAATCAGATGCGCTTATACATTGAACCATGGTGTATTGTTTCACACAGGAACGAATCTCCTGACTCCTGAGCAATTAGAAACTATTTCCAAGATGTAGGACCCACTAGAACATTTACTGAGGTGCTAGGTTGCTTAAATGGGGCCCATGTGTGGAAATTTTCTGGGCCAAAGAAAGCCCAGCCCAAATACTCCCTGCCCACGTAATGACATGAACCGATTACATGAAGTCATGAACAAGTTGGTTGATGTTTATCCACGGTGAGGAGTGGGGGCGCATTTAATAATGTTAATTAATTAATTAATTAAGGGGTTAAAAGGGTGGTGATTGAGTGAAAGAGGATAAAAAGCGGTGGGATTTGGGTAATGAGAGTCACGTCATGACTAAGCTCACTAGACACAATGAGTGTGTACGCATGCATGCCCTTTTTTTAATACTTGTTTATTGATTTTTTATTTTATTTATCAACTTTGGGAAGTGGTCTCTACGTTAGCTGCACACAGCAATACCATACTGACATACCATACTGATGTACTCCCTTTGACCATTGCTAATTTACGTCAGGGTGGGAGCATGTCTACGTCCGATCCGATCCGACCGTCGGGKTTGTCCCGGGTCGGGTTCATATCCAATTCGGGTTTATATTACCCATGAATCCATGATAGATCAGAATATCGGATTAGTTGATATTGCCTAAATTGGTTACCACTTTTAATGGAAGGGGATTAAGGGTTGGGGACAAAGTAGGGTATGTGCATTGTCTACCAACCTTTCTATAGAGAGCTTGTAACTCCATATTTAGAGGGATGCTGAGTTATCATATTGGGTGCGTTGGCTTATTTGGGCGTTGTTTGGTATCATTCTTGTTTCTTTCAATAAATACTTATTTTTTATACTATTTTGTATGTATTTATATTGTATATATTCATACTGAATCTTAAAAAGCAAAAACGTATCAAACACCTATATATATGGAGATGGTACGGAAGAAATGGAAATGCTTTGGAGTTTGGAGAAATGGCAAATACTACCAAATACATATACTTAGATTATTTATGTACGGCAATTTTGGATGGGATGGGTAATGGGTTATAGATTTGAGGGGCCTATTGATTTATTCGGGTCGGGTTAGGATTTAGTCAAACATGCTCCAAACCCGATTGTTGACATCCCCATCCCCATCTATCGCCATGTACCTGAGAATGTTGTAGGCTTACTAGGTTGAATTTATCATTTTGAGATATAATAGTCTGAACCGACCCGAATGGGAGCCCGTCTGAGCTTTCTTTGGTGCTAAGAAAATGTCGACACCGTTGGTTTTGACTATTTTTGTGGCGAACAGAGGACAGAGGGTCATGGCCGCCGGGGACCGAGTCGTGGCAACAGCTAGCAAATAGCAATACTAGGAACCTTCGCGCTAGTACCACACAAGGGGCGGCCTGGAATCTTATCTCACTGGTCTTCATTCTCCCAGTAAGCATCTACGTGTTCCACGTGCTGGTAATCATCGTAAGAGTTGAAAAAAAAATTAGGGTTGAAAAATATTTAAAAAGAAAAAATGGAAAAAGAAGAAGAGCAAGAAGAATCTTGCAGTTAGACTTGAATTGGACCGGATGGTCGGACCATAAAATTGGGAAAACTGAGTTAAACAGGTTTATTGTCAGTAAAACTGAGACGCATTGAGCATTTTGATTTTTAGTTTGGTTGGAGTCTTATTTGTAGGAATAGGGGTACGTTTGGTTTATGGGAATAGGGGTTCGGAATTGGAGTCAGAAGGATTTATTTTAATTCTAACTGTTTGGTTAGACGAAATCAGAATCTCATTCTCATTCTTAGTGGAATGACATTCCTTCATTTGAGAGAATGGTCATTCCCTCCCCCTCTCTTGGGAATGAAAATCTATTCCTATCAATTCTGATTCTGATTCTGATTTCAGTCTGAAACAACACAGGTGAAGAAATAGATTATTCCGATTTTGATTCCGAGGGATTCTGATTCTAAATCCGATTCTGATTCCAACTATAAATCAAACGGACCCTAAAAAGAGACCTATGCTATTACAAAAAAAAAAAAATACCCATATGCTATTACCAAAAAAATGCCATACATCAACTACATTATTATGTTAGTTTTAAGATTTAGGATTTGAGATTTAAATGTGAAAACTGAAAAGAAAGAGGTGGTACCAATGATAAAAGTGAAGTAATGCCCCAACTTACTAAATCTCATCCACAGCCGGTTCAGTTTTTTAATCACAGTCGGGCAGACAAGCCAGCAGATCGGATAGGGATTGTGTTGTTGACAACATGTCTAGCCATGTGGCTCCAAAGAACAAGACATGATCGACTAGGAATCTTCCATGTGGCAGTTCAATTGGTGGGCCAAGTAGGGGTGTCAATTGGACTAGATTTGGTCCAATCCGATCCAGTTCAATGTGAGTCCATTATAAATGGAGTAGGTCTAATTCAATCCAATGAATATTTTGGATTGGTTCAATATGTTCAAATTCGTTTTGATTTAGACTGATTTTAACTCAAACCTGGTCTATTGACACTTACATTCTTATCTTATATTAATGACTAGATATTGGCCTAATCTAATCTAATTTAATGTAAATTTATTACGAATGGACCAGGTCCAATCCAATCTAATAAATAYTTTGGACYGATTGGTCCAATCCAATATGTCTTATTGGTCCATCTAAATTGAGTTTGAACTGGGCGGGGTTCAATCCAAAACCGATCCATTGACACCGTTAGGGCCAAAATGGCTCCATCTGTTCACAAATTTGACCAGTTTTTATGTGGTAAGATTCAGCCAGAAGGCCCTTGGCCGTATAACAACAACCCCATGTCATCTGGCTGAGGTGAGCAAGCTACGGGCTCCAACACGAAGACAAACCTGTTTTCCTCTCTGTTGGGCACCAAGAATTAGAATCTTCAAGCCTCTACATCTATACTAAAACAGAGAAAGTAAGCTGAACAAAGAGAGAGAATTCATAAAGATGAGATGAGATAAGCCACCCATAAAAAAAGGAATTGTTTCTTTGGGTTGGTCTTAAAGATATTTGAGAATTTGACCGGTGATGACTTGTATTTATGGATTAGGATAAGATGTCATCCCCCACTTTAGGTGTTTGATGTGGGCCCTTAGATGAACCCCTATATTAAAAAATGGGAGAATATTGTAGAGATGGATAAATGAAGAGATCATGGGGTTTATCTGATTCAGTAGCCCTCCAATAACTAATAGTCAGAGTAGACTGAACAGTGCTGTGTTAGCTCTGCAAATGGTGAAGGACACATACAATGTGTTTGTAAAATGTTCGAAGTGGAGATGATTCCATGATGCTTCACTCATTATCTTCTATCCCTATCTGCTAGGATGTGTGGCTTGCCATATTATTTATCTTTTATGTTATCCTGCTAGAAGCTGAAATGGGGTGTCTCACATCAGTGATATCTTCTCTGCATCAAAGGTCTCTGGTACATTTGCTGTGTCTATATGATAATATTCTAGCTTCATGCCCAATGAAAAAAAAAATCACAAATATGTGGCAGAATGTTTTGTTAAAGAGAGTGAGACAAAACGACAAATATAAGAGTACAAATTTGATCATAGCTCCTACTTAATTGTGGGTCACCTTGACATCAACTCAGCCCACAAAAGAGCACAAGCTAAGATAATGGATTGTCACCTTCACTTCATTGAACAAATTCGGGCTCAACTGATTCTAGCCAATTGGAAAAAGAAAAAAAAGCGCCCCCCTTTTTAGACAGTTCTTTAGCCTAACAGTTTGAAACTTTGAATGGTTCAGCATCCAAGTGGGTTGAACAGTTGAAGCATGATTTACGGAGCAAGCCATTTGACCTTGATCAGTAGACCATTATTAAAGCTTTGATAACTTGAAATGAGTTACAGTTGTGATAATCATCTCAATGTATATTAATGCTGGTGTTATTAATTAAATCTTGTAGCTGAGCCTCATATAAATTAAGCAAACCTTAATTAAATGATTAATCACAAATCATGGGTCATGTTGGCCAACATCAAATGCTTACTAAATAATCTTTTGTCCAATTAGGTAAAATAAACAAGGCAACTAGGCAACTTGCTGGCCGACTGGTCAGGCGATCTTTTATTTATCTTACAGTAAGAAAAAAAATGCAAGTTGTAACCAAGGTGATTTTCCATTAATCTTAGTAAAAAATAATAATTAACATTAACAATAAAGCAAGTTGTCATYGATCGATCGACCGATCGGGCGCTTTTTTTTGTTTAAATTAGAAATAAAAAATAATGCAAATTGCACCCCAGGTGGTTTTTTGTTCAACTTTATTAAAAAAACAAGGCAAGTTGATGAATTTGGTTGAATATTAGTCTTCCTTGTTTTATTAGGAGAATTTACAAATATTTAACTAAAGCACAAGTTGGGCAGGATTTGGTTTTCTTGGATAAGGATCACCACTATGAACATGGAATATTCTTGGGTGGAATTTGTCCTCCTGGAATATCTTAATTCATGGAACCAATAGAGAAAGAGAGAAGTACATAAGCTTGGGGCCCATGAAGACTAAATTCATCATCATTCACTAAGGTTGGCTTGATAGAAAATAAGTGAGAAACAAAAGCTGGGAACCAAACACAGCCTTAATATCTTTACCTTTTTGAGTTGGATAACTTCAATGGGTAAGTTAACCAAGAAAAAAAATAAAAATCTGAAGTCTAATACAGCTGAGCTAGAAAGCTACATGCCCATAAAGAATACATGCAGGACGTAAGCTTGATTCATTAGTTAGTTGGTGAGAGAAGCTTCCAGATGACAGATTATTAATTGTTAAGAGGGGGAAAAGAAGACAAAATAAATCTGGCTTAATGCAGCAATAATAAAGCTTGTGATGGTGATTTCTTAATGGGGGGAGGAGTACAGATTTCAGTGATTGATAATTGGTTTCGTAATGAAGGGGGTGGGTGGATGAGGAGAGACTTGACGTTATTGATGGGCTTGCTTTTGATGAGATTGTGATTTGTTTCCTTGTTGAGTCCATGAATAAGCAATTACCATTGGGCCATGTTTCGTCATGCATAGGTCTTCATGTAACGTGGCGACCCTTGGGCTCGGCCCACAGCCCCACACAAAACCTCTAAAGTCTGTGAACTGTGATTGTCTGTCTCATTACATGTAATGGTCCTCCTTGAAGATTGAAGAAGCTACAATATGTTTTCTGTTGTCTCTGTCTAGAAGTTCTTGACCCATTCACCAACCCGGCCGGTTCGGTTTAACCTTCCCCAGAGCCACACGGATGGTCCCCTCCATGCATCATCCCCTTAAAAGTATAAGAAGTCGAAAAATAATTTATTTATTTGAACAACACTAAAAGGCTATAAATTATTGTTTTTGCTAGGGTTGCTGGTCACTATTATTGCTACGATGACTATTAATAATACTGTATCACTTATATAGTTAAATAGTGAAGTGGTGTAATTGGTGGTCCAAAAGGTGGGTTCCGGATTTCTAGATGGAATGACATTATTCTAGGAATGGAGTTCATAAAAAGAGAGTTGGTAGGATGATAAAAAAATAATATTGATATTATTTATTAGTATTGAATAATGGACTTTGATACAGAGGTTGGGTTGCTCCATTGTCACTTGGATGTTTACATCTTGGAAATAACCTCTTTGTCTATCTCTGTAAGGGTAAGTTTGTATACATTTGTCATTCCCTATAAGCAAGTGCATCGGGCTCCTGCCTTTTTTTTTTTTTCTAATAAAAATATATTAGCAATGGTTAACGAATCAGAAGATGGAATTGTTGAATTCTATAATTAATTATTTAGGCTGTGTTTGAAAGCAATGTGAAATATCATTGATGTAAAAGTTTATGCTGATTCGGTTTTGTTGGCGTTTGGATGGAGTGTAAATCAAGATTGATGTAAAACCTTATTTCGGTTTAAATTTGTTGATGTTTGGATGGAGCAGAATTTTACATCTTAAATTGATGTAAAACCTCATCTAAAATAAAGTTTTACATTGATTATTGATGTAAATACTACATTTATAAAATCGATATAAAAACTCTACGCTTTTCATCATGCTTTTCAAAGCTTAATGGTAACTTTTGTACAGCTCAGTGTAAAACCTCATAGATAAACTTTTACATAGATGACATTTTAGATCGCTTCCAAACATAACCTTACGCTCAATTTGAAAGGAGTACAAATACAAATTTGTAAACTACATATTTGTATTTGTACTCCTTGCGCCTTAACAGTGTTGATGAATAATGGTGTTTTGTTTGGTGGATTGTTAGCTCTTCAATATGAATTGTTTTTGTTGTTGCATAAATCATGTTCTTGGTTATATGTGGACTTTTTTGTTTTCAAAACTGAAAAAACATCTTCTGGGATTTTTTATTTAAAGAGTTTGGTTTTATCTGCAAATTTTGTTCTAAAAATCATCATTTTGATGGTTCTAAAAATATATGAATTATTCTTTTAAACAAAATCCAACTAATTTTTGTTTTTCAGAACCAAACTAACGTGTTTTTGTTTTCTCCCCTGATATAATAATTTCAAAAACAAATGACAATAATGGCATTCATTTGTGGATACCCTTTGCTTAACCAATTTTCGGTTTTTTTACCAAATATAGGTTGCTGATTTTTTATGTGGGGCCTACCTTGCAATATTAGAAACTGTTTCGTGTAGAATTTGGATTAGCTGGACGCTTTAGCTGTTCAGAGGGCTGTGGAACCAATGATGAGGTTCAACGTCAATATTAAATTCATGGACCCCACTATAAAAAATGCAAACCTTATCATTGGTTCCACACTCGGCTGAACAACTAAAATTGAATTTCAGTGCTCACCTCTAAGACTTGGTGATTAAGCAAGGTTTTATGATCGACTTAGCATGTTCTTCAACAGTAGGGGATCCGGTCTTCACATTATATGGTTTTTTATTGGCTAGAATTTATAATAGACAAACTCATAATTAGGTCCCGTTCGTTTTTTGGTAAGTTACTTATCCAGGTAAATGCAGTTACTTGGGTAAGTTTTTCTTGGGAAACATTTACCCAGGTAAGTGCATTTACCCATTTTCTTTTATTTCTCATGTAAATAAGGCAATGAYCGTTTTAACCATAAAAATCTATTATTAAAAGGGACATTTTTGTCCCATTCAAGTGTTAGCAATTTTTCTCCTAAGTGGAAAAGTTATTTACCCATCTAGGTGATGGGTATCATTTACCTAGGTAAGTGGTACCCAAGAAAATAAACTTTCTGTGGTCCTCACATAAATCTGAAAAAAGAACATGAGATTCTTAGTCTATGGGAACCTAAATCCCATTGACCACCTTCCCCCTCTCAAAATCCGAAAAAAGAACTTCCCTTAGAAGCTTCTATAATAATAATAATAATAAAAAAAAGCTCAAAGTTAGGTCTGTATTTGGTCTACCCGTGGATGGCTGGATTAGCCATACTTTGCTTGCTCATTCCATATCAGCCTTATACCCATCATCATCATGTATTGTAYTTTTTTTCTAGAGCTATATATTGATTCTCTCTCCAAAGTTGTCATTTTTTTTTTAAATCTAAAAGATGCCCAAGGGAAAGAATAAAGGTGTCATTGTAGAGTTTCTTTGGGAAAATTCTAGAACTTTCAATAGATTGGGTCTGATTGAGGACAGGATGGACATGTTTCAAATTGATTATTTAATCGGTTTTATAAAATAGGCTTAGGTGGCGTTTGGTAGTGTGTATATATCGATTACCAGTTCCAAAGTAAGATATGGTGTTTTGCTATGTGTGAACGGTCATCGTCCACAAAATAGCGTGGATAGGGACGGACCACACCCCAATTTATCATCTACAGTATTTTCTCGTAAATGGTCCACACTATAGTGTGGACAGTTTGTGGGAGGGTTTCAGTGTAACGCACTTACGTTACATTGGTCAAATTACTCTTATTTTATTTAATATTTTAATAATTTTAAATTTTAAAATTTTAATATTTTATCAATAAAATAATAATTTTTAATGTTAATACTAGCACAAGTCCAACGGTTCTCATTCTCAATTCTTCTTTCATTATTTAAATATTAATTTTTTAATATTTTTATTAATCAAATAATATTTTTTATTTTTTAATATTTAAAATAATATTTTTTAATTATTTAAAAAATGCAATTGTTGTCTACATATTGGTGCTTTTTTTTTCAATTTATTTATCATATAAAATGCAAAAATTAGACATTTATGATCAACTATGTAGATCTCCCATAAAATGTATATGAGATACATGAAATCAAAAAGTATGGTGTGGATCAGTCCACACCACACCTACAGAATGCCAYCGTGGGTGTGGACTGGTCTGGTCCACACAATCTATCCATAGTTCAGAATAGTTGTAGACTGTGGTGTGGTGTGGATTGGTCCTTGCCAAAGGGTGTGGTGTGGACCAGTCCATATCCACCAATTTCTTATCCACACTACAAATCACCCCCTTAAAACCTATTCAATTATTGACAATTGGGTTTGACTTGATTACTTGACATCTATAATTATCTATGACCCAAAAAAATTAGGGTTGGGTGAACCATTGACATATTTGACCAGTGGGTCGATCCTAAACCTATAGGTTAGGGCCCACCTTTAACAACTTGACCCAAATCAACCCGACTGTTAGACTATGATATAAAACTTGGAACTTCATTTTTTATAATATAACCTTAAGAAAAATGATAATAATTAGCTGTTTATATATTGATAACGAAATTAATTTTTAGCAAAAATTATGGGTATGATAAAATTAGGAAACCTTTATGTATATGTTTGGCATCGATGCTACAGATACAATACTGCTGATGTGTGGGTTAGAAGCACTGTTTTTTGATAAAATGATTTTTTTTTTTTGGAATCATTGCTGTCAGGTAGGATGTTTCCTGAAGCAACAACTTTTTTGTTTGGTACCAATGCTCCAGAGAATGTTTTCAGCACTGGTACCCATTATCTAGTGCCACATCACTGCCACCTCACATCTCTGTTGGCAGCAACTGCTAAATTTAGCGTTACTCTAAACCATACCTTCCCAATTTCTGAAGCATGACTTGGAGCATCACTTTTTTATGAAAAAATGGTTTCAAACAAATACCCATTTCTTATAACACCATTTTTTTCGGACATAACGCTGATGTGGCACCGTTTTCTCGAGCAACCGCAACGATGCCAAACAGACGCTATATTATTAATTACATAGTGAATTGTTTAGAACAGAAAAACCGGTTTTGACCCAAATTATAATTGAAACCCATTGACAGGTCTAGAAAATTCAAAAGAGAAAATGACTCATAACTATTCTCTACTTTCTCATCCCAAGCATCTCTTATATCTCAATTTACAGTGTAATAATTGGAGACCCTCATTTTAAGATTTTATCTGTGGTAAGAAAGTTGGGAATCTCAAATCTTGTCTCACTCTGCAACTCTCACATGGAAGCCTCTGGGTCTACGATTTTGTTTGACTGATCCTCCATCTCACAAAAGGATATAAAGGGTCCTCCTTTGGTCAACTTCGAGGACAGATTACCAATCTCTAGCAACAACAGACGTGGCTTGCAATTCAAGGACTACACTCATACACTGATTGTTGAAAGAGCTGGCATCCAAATACTACACGTTCCAATGAAGAGTTTAGAACAAAAGGACATGCTTAAGGTGAGGAACAGCTGGGGCGGTGGCGATGAATCCAAATTGCAGCAAAGGTGTTTGTTGAAATGACGGRTCATTTTTTTTCTGTGAATCGGCCGGCCGTGACCAAGAGCCCCCCACCAATTGGAGGAATCGATTCAGAGGGTTCAGTACGCGCTGTTGGGGAGGTTTTGGAGCCTTTAATTTATTCTAACCCCATTAGAGAAGTCGCTTTAGGACCAGTTTGCAGAGACTAGATACTTCACTTTCTCTTTCATTTTATCTCCTTCAACAAGGAAGGAGCGTTGAGCCAAATAGCTCATCGCTTTCCCACTTTTTATCTGCTTTATGAAGGAAAACACGACCACGTGAAGCTTAAGATTCTCTCTACCATGACCACCGATTGTATTGGAAGAGTCTCTTTCAATGGCACGGACACTCAGGATGCAGACGTGTTTGAATTAAAGCGGTTCATCATAAAGCTTTCTTGTTGTTTTCTTTCTTTCTTTTAACCTTATTTTTCTCTGATATTTTCAGTTTGGTGCAAAAGGGTTGAAGGGTTATGACACAAAGTTTTTCTGTAATAATTCAGCTGTTTAAAAAATAAATTAAACAACCCATGTAGCTAGCTAACTAGTAGCTAGATGGTCTGAAGCCAAACTAATTAAAGGTCCTATAATCCTGCCTCCATTCATGGGAAAATTTAACTTAAACCCATATACCAAGAAGCCTATCCTTGGAGAAATATTTTTCTTTAAATAGGAGAATTGTGCTGAAGTTTCTATTGGCTAGTTCTGTGTAGGGAAAGCTAGCTCAATGCAAGGTTGCTGCCCACCTGAAAATCATGCATGATGACAATTTGGTCAAATTTTATCAAGTGTTTGATAAAATCTGGATGCAGATAAGGGCAATAAGGATAGAGGCATAGAGCAGGTTTGGTTTTGTAGGGTCCATTAATTAATRAACAATAAGTCTGAAACCCCATTAAAAAAGGAGCATGTTTGTTTCTTTAAAAAATCACAAGTTGGGTATAATATGGTTCTCTTGGAAGTTGGAACTAGAGAGAAGGTGCAGTGGAAAATCTTTGTGCTTGCCTTCTTGGAAGAGAGGCCCACTTATATTTTCCCTATTATAGGCTAAGGGTGTTAATGAACCGGTTTTGGATTGGACCATTCAATTCAAAATCAATTTGGACGGATTGAACGGGCCAACRAGATATATTGGATTGGACTAATCTAGTCCAAAATATTTATTAGATTGGATTGGACCTGGTCTGTTTATAACAAATTTATATTGGATTGGGTTGAATTAAGCCAATATCTGATCCATTGATATAAGATAAGAATATATGTGTCAATGAACCAGAGTTGGGTTGAAAATCTAAATCAAAATGAATTTGAACAGATTAGACGGTCCAGACATTGAATTGGACCAGCCCAAATTGGTCCAAAACATTCATTGGATTGGATTGGACCTGGTCCATTTGTAATGGACTCACATTGGACTGGATTGAATTGAGCCAAATCCAATCCAATTGACACCCCTACTATAGGCCACTCATATTTGTGATTGACAGAGAAGGTATGATGGAAAATCTTTGTACTTGGAAGAGAGGCCCATTTTCTCTAGTATAGGCCAACTTGGCTTATATTCAACAAGCAAAATTAACTCGTACTAGTGATAAATGGTCATACTATGGGAGAGGGGTAATATAGTACATTTAATGGCCCATGTAGCCCTACTACACATTTTATAAAACATTAACGGGGTTTTCTGCACTGTGGTCTTCATAAAGTGTGATGCATTTGGATTCATTGGGCCCCACTCCACCCAATACTCTATAAAGTGTTTTACACTGGTGTAGAGTAAATGTATTGTCCGAAAAATTTTCAATGAAACATTTTAGACATAGAAAACCATTATTAAAATGGACAATTTTGTCCTATGGAAGTATTGACAACTTTGCTCCAAGGTGGGAAAGTTACTTATCCACCAGTGAGAAGGGTATCACTTACCAGGGTAAGTGATAGCTAGAAATTAATTTTCTATAGATGTCACATAAATATGAAAAAAGAACATGGGTGTCTATATTAATAAGAATCAAAATTCCATYGACCAACTTTCCCGTTTTCAATATCGGAAAAAACAAACATCCCCTTAATACGTTATGATAATGATTGAATCTTCCATGCTGTGAATTGTGTTTTAATCCATGGTTTGGCTCATTTCAATTCACGCCATACTTTCAAAGAACAACATTTGGATGTAAGGTAGGCTGAAACCGGTGATCAATCCACACAAATTCCACGAACCAAACACCACTTGAGGTTTTTTTTCCATATTTTTATCAAACATTATTGACTGCTAACATAAATTAATGAATTTCTTATTTGACTAATAATTAATTTACTGTCTATTTATTTTGTTTTATTTGCAAATTTCTGTTTTAATTCTTTGACCTTCATTAGCAGTGATCTCAGATAATTTAGGCCGTTTAATCTGGTCTATAGATGGCTTTTGTAGGCTATGTTTGGGAGTGCTTAAAAATAAATGCTTATTTGGGCCATTACACACTTATTGGTATTTGGGAAATAAGCCCAAAATAAATGCTTATTTTAAAAATAAAGGCTTATTTTTTAAGCCTAAATTTCCAGCCTTTTTTAAGTGCTTATACAATAAATATATATTCAATTTTTTTTCCAGAATGATCCCTAATTGAATTTTAAAATAGCACTTACAAAATTATCCCTAGCTAAACTTTATAAAAGTACTTTTATGAAAGCATATTTATAAAAGTATTTTTAAAAAGTACTTTTATGAAAACACTTTTATAAAAGAACTTTTATGAAAGCATTTTTATGAAAGTACTTTTATGAAAACACTTTTACAAAACACTTTTATAAAAGCACTTTTATGAAAACACTGTTGGACATTTGATGATAGATGAACATTTGAGTTGTTTATCTACTCATATGGATCAACAAAGTAAAAGTTCTACTTGCTCTCATCCAATTTCACTGTTGGACTAGTTGGTTTCATTATTGGTGCTACAATTTGATGGGTGCTAATTAATCCTGCTCCAAACACATTCTAATTTCTACTATTCAATAACTATTGAATTATTCTGAAGAAGTTTAGTTGTGGATTCATAAAACCAATTGATGAAGGTGGTCAAATATGGGCCAACCATAGATGGTTATTGATAGAACATTGCCATGAGATGTTCGACAAAATTCCCAAGTTAGGCAAAATATGACACTCTTGAAGGGGGTTTACAAAACCTGGAAGAGAGTACATTCCAATATCCAAATACATGAAAATATCTAAAGTTTCTACATTTTGAAATAGAAAATCCAATTATTCTTTTGGACCCATGCATGAGGATAAGAGTCACTGATAGTCGTATTTTCCTTATGGGTTGGACAAACTGATAATTAAATTCCTTAGAATTATTTATGAAAGCAATGTAAAGCTAATATTCTGAGTCACAGTGCAAAAGTGCACCTCATGCTCATAGCCACAGGGATAAATACCTACGTAAATTTGATTCGTTGAAGGAACCTTTCAAGTGATGACAAAGATCATTTTGCGTCCAACTTTGAAAAGAATTAGAAATTTTGTATGGCAAAGAAAAAAGAAAAGAAAGAAACAGTTGATGCAATAATGCTCATGATATTGATCGCTAAAGAAAGATTACTTAGTACTTCAGTGAATTGATACTTAATTTCCTAATCAATGGTTATGTGGTTCTATGAATCTCTTCAAAGCGAGCTTTGTTAGAGTTTTGGATAAGTTCTCTTTTGGGATGTGATGGATCTCAATTTTGTTTTCAAGAAGAATGATTCAAATTGAGGGTGTCGTGCATAAAGGCTAGGGTAGATCAAATTTAACATGTATTGAAGTGCTAAGAAATGATTTAAGGGTTGATAATTTAATAATGAACCTGACTTTAAATAGAGTGGAATGACAAAACATGWTTCATGTAACCGGCCCCATATATAATCGGCCGAAATAAGGCTTAGATGATGATGATGAAGATTCATATCCACTAAAACATATATATCCACTAAGATTCATATCATAACTGGACGAGATTCAATAATCAACTTGTTTGTTTGCTTTCTATAGGGTGATTATGATTTGGGATATGGTTAAGTTCTAGATCTAAACTGGCTTGTGTTAGTTTGGTCTCCATTTTAGGGTGTAAATTAATACCTTGTTTTGTTCTTGTCCTTTTTGGAATGAATACAGATACAAATCTGTATAATACAAATACATGCAAAATAATACAAAAAAGGTTTTGCACTCTATGTATTTTTACTTTTACTCCTTCTTAAGGCTCATCAATTTGGGAAGAATATAAATACAAATATGTACAGTAGAAATACATACAAAATACAATGTTTTGCATTTTAGGCTGTGTTTGGTTGCAATGCAATTTTATTTGCACTAGTACAAATGTATGGAAGTGCAAATGAAAAAAAAATACAAATTTTGCTTTAATTTTGTTTTGAATTTTACTTTATTCTACTTTGTGTCTTATTTTACTTCATTTTTATTGCAACCAAACAAAGAAAGGTAAAATTTGGAACTAAAATAAATAAAAAATTGTACCCAAATAATTTTCACTACCATAGTTTTGCATAAGTGCAAATGCGACCAAACACAACCTTAGGGTTGCAACTCAGGTTGGTCCAACTTTGCATTTTACACTGCCCCATTCAAATTTTGACAAAAGCCAACTTGAGCCTGTCTAAGTTTCTTATCACCACTAAGAAAAAAAAGACCTTAATACTCAAACAAGGCCAATCAAACCTTATCCTATGACTGCGTTTGGAAACGATGCAAGTAAGTGTGAATGTAAATATGTAGAGTGTAAAAGGGTCCATATAAATCGCAAAGTTGGGTTAGTTTTGCACTGATAAATTTACCTTCTTACCAAATAGGCTTTTAACTGTAATGGACGTAAATACAAATTCCAATAAAACATATGCCCTTTTATTATCAAAAGCCCACTTGAATGCAAATTTACTTCTTTTTTATTGATGTACTTTTACATCTTATTATCAATGTAAATTTACATTAGAAAATGTGTTTTCTGTCATTTGTTAATACATAAATGTAATGTTGTCAAACATGGACAAAAGTAAACYAAAGTACAAATTTACCCTGAACCGAAATTTAYACTTCATTTGCATCGTTTCGAAACGCATCCTATAGAGTTGGTTCGAGATGGATTTATCATTTAACCTGACCCATTAACATTCCTGGTCAAAATTTATTTAAGATTTTATTTTTATTTTATTTTTTTATTTTTGTTCCTGCAGAGTTTCGTGGCAGCTGTGACCATGGCACTATCATTCCCTTTATTCCTCAAATGAATTCCCATCAATTGGGTATGAATCACATCACTTTCTTGGCTTGGAGGTGTCACATAGGATTTGGTTTGACTACCCCATCTCATCTGGTGAATCGTAAGGATGCTCTACCATTTTCATAGAAACACTTCTCAAAAAGCTGGTGATTGCTATGTATGCTTTAATCAGGAGTAGATAAGAAGAGATTCTGATGTGGGGATTGTCCTTTATGGGGGGTGATGATATTGTCCAAATGATGGGTCATGGTCATTTGTTATTGCTAATTGCTTAGTGAAAGGGTCAAGAGTACAAAGACAGACACTGATTGGATGGTTGGGATAAATCCTGACCACGGATCGATGCTAAATTCATGGGCAGGATGTGGTTTATGGGAGGGGGGGGG